>CM055082.1:933314-1318314 GCA_029204045.2 Tillandsia leiboldiana
AAAAAAAAAAAAAAAAAAAAAAAAAAAAAAAAAAAAGGAAATTAGAGAGGGTGAATGAGAAAAACAAAAAAATAAGATAATTAAAAAAAATATTGATTATAGAATGGATTCTATTTTCGTTGAATATAGACGAGAAAAAACAATATCATAACAAAATATATTAAAAAATTATATATTGTTCGGATTAAAATAAAAAATTTGACTCAAAATAAATGTTACTAAGGATAAAAGAGAAAAAAAATTATAAAATAATTAAAAAGTATCGATAGATTCAATCTCGGTTCGAATAGAGAGAGAGAGGGAAGAAGGAAAACCATGACGCTTCATCCAAAAAAAAAATAATAATAATTAGTGAGGATAAAAAATATTAAAAGTTTATATATTTATATAAATAAATAGAAAAATACTATGTGTACACCCGTAAGGGATGTACATCTCACATCCCCATCCATCTAAGGGTGGGGGTGTGATGATGGATCACATGATGTGACCCGTAAAAAATATCGCCATCATTAAAATGATAGAGATGTATGATATACATTCCTTCGGGATGTACATGTAGCATTGCTCAAATAAATAATCGCTTGTTGGAGAAAAAAAAATGTAATAAATAAGTAAAATTGCAAATATGATGGTCTTCGTGCTGTTCACCATCTCACAGATCACCTCCAACAACAGCTTCTTGTGGAGGCGCCGCGCGCTTTAAGACGATGACGCAATGACTCTCAAGCCGAGCTCGCACGTGGCTGTGAAGTACAAGGAGAAGGAGAAGGAGAAGGGAGATGAAGCGAAAAGAAAAAGGAGAAGGAGAGAAAGTAACGAAGAGGAAGAAGGAGACGCGATGGGAGCGAACAGAAAAAAATGAGAAAAAAAAGGAGATAGAAAAATGACAAAGGATTTTTTGATCAATTTTCTAAAAATTCGGACCAAAATTGTAAAATCCAAAATAGAGATTCAGTTTTGTAATATCGCAAAACCTATAAATTTTTTTATGCAAATTGATTATATATATATATGGCACCCTCAATTTTAACTGGTTTTTGTTTTTTCTCTTCTAAGGCACCGTACAACTTTTAATTTATCCTCACCAGTTGTTTCTATGAACACAAGCACACGAAGTTAAAATGGGCCATGGCTCTGTTCACGCGGCCACTGTCGTTGTCGTCTTCGTAGTTCATCATTTAGATATCTGGGTGGGTACATCGTGTTCTTGGTCATTGAAGCCTCACCGTCGCTGCCGTCCTGGAAAATTACGAGCTCATTACTCGAGCGAGGGCGAACCCACGTACAATTGAAAGAAAACGCGACAAAATGGATTTTATCAAAAAAAAAAAAAAAAAAAAAAGAAAAGAAAAAAGAAAAAGGTGATATTTGTTGGCTATTTATTTATAGGTTAAAAATAGGTCCAACTTTCTATCCGTGATAATAGGTCCAGAAGACTAATAAGTTGAGTTGGGTGAGTCTAATAAGTTGAGTGGGGCTGCGGTCCACAATAGACCCAACGTTCAGATGGGTTGAGTCCGGTCGAGATCCGTGGGCGTTGTGTTTGTACGCTTTAAGTGAATTGATTGCGTATTTCTAATAGCTCGAGCTTTTGGGATTAATGGTTAGCGCTAATGATCCCACAATATTTTTCATTGACGTGGAAAGAGGAGAGTACCTTGTCCTGTCATTTTATAGCTTGGTTTGCATGAGAAATGGCGCAAGAGGCGAGTCTCTCTATCTCATCAAAATTTCTTTGCTGCATAGCGTCTTTGTCGAAAATGGCATCCGATAGAACTACTGCCGAGGCCCCTGCGTCGATGTATCTTCCAATTGACTCTGCAAATATTCATATCAATCTCTCTACTCTCAAAACTCTACATAAAATACACTTGAAAGGGCCTCCTCCTTCAACAAAACATTAAACCCAAAAATGATAGCAATAAAAGAAACAATGGCTATCGCAATAAGTACATAAGTAAACTGTTTACCGGTTGTTACGCCCTGCGAAGCAACCATTGGTATGCGGGGAAATGGTTTCTTCAGAGCTGATATATATCTCTCTCCACCTAACAATGAGACTGGATAAACCTGCTTGAAAAAGAAACATTACTTTGACTAGATAGAAAGAGTAGCAGTATTTGTTAATTGTCACTTGGTTGCTATACTCATTCAAAACATATGAATTTCTCAGAATAATTTTTAAGGCACCGAACTAAACTTCTTGTGCATGGAAATAGTTCATGGAGAGAGCTAACCTTCACAATTTTCGCACCCGCATTATAAGCAAGCAACAACTGTAAGCATTGGCCAAAGTACGAAATACAAATTAGCAAGTAATAGTAAGTAAAAAATTATGAGGCCTGAGTTGAAGAGTGCTACCATAAATCTAGTAAATGACCAATGTAGCCAAGTATTATTAGGGAGTATAACAAAGTGACAATGAAGAGATAAACAAGAGTATATTATACTTCCGTTGGCGTCATCACTCCTGGAATATAAAGAATTTCACTTCCTTCAAACTCGAGTAATATTTCCTAGAACAGAAGAAATATGGAGTATATAAGAAACATATATAAGCCAAATTACACCAACACAGGCAAAGTAGAAAATCCGCTGAAAATATTACGGTGTACACATTTCCTTTTGAAAGTTTGAAACCAATGTTTAATCCCATCACAGTTTAGACCTTCAGCACTTAACATCCTTCTGTTCAAAATTTCAACACTATTATGCCCCCACTCAATATTTTCTAGCATATTTCCACACTTCCTATCAGTTTTTAAGGAGAGAAATGACCGAAGGGAGCTAAGTACTAATAATATAAATATCATGGGAGTTCAATGTATGTTTTTTATTTTTCCGGGAGGGAGAGTGCAAATCGTTAGATCTACAAGGATTTTCCCCCATTTTAGTAATAATAAAATGCTTTACTGTTGATTCAAAGATGCAGATAATATATAATTGAGAACATTGTTTGCTAAAATGGGTCAAAAAATTTAAGCTAGTGAGACGTATGCATTCGAAAAGACAAAAAGAAATTATAGTTTCAAATTTTATGATACGTACAGTGACTGAGCAGGGACTCATGAGAAATTGAGCCCCAGCATTTGCTGCTTTCCGCGCATCCTCCACATTTAAGACAGTGCCAACCTAAATAACCATCGCTACATAGTACCAAAATGTATAAGAGGGGAGGGGATAATGCGGCAATGGAATATAACAGTTGGACAAACAAAATTCTTAGATCAGAAAATAAGTTGGTAAAGCGAGGAACATTATACAGAGTACCAATTATTACATGCTAGCTTTTAAGAAAGTAGACGGATGATTTGGAAGTCTAACAACAATACTGCAGCGTAAAAAAACTAGAATGAATTTCCACATATGAACCGAGACGATGGTATCAATGTGTAAAATATATCATTTGCCAGTTTCGTGGCAAAATTCTGATGGTGCAAAACTTAGTAAATTGTCAAAGATAACTACCCCAAATGTCAGTGCAGGATGATCTTTTCGAAGGCCCTTTATCACCTGTCGAGAAGAAAAAAAACTTCATTGTCAAATTGTCAAAGAGTAACTGCATCCAATAGCGGGGCACGGCTTGTCTGTTGAGGAGAAAATTACAAGTGTAAATTGCACCAGCGGTCCTCAAACTTACAGCATAGCTTCAATTTGTCCCAATCTTTCATTTGTTACAACTTTATCATTTTCTTCAGAATCATCAATCAAATTGGACAGAAATATCCATAAAGTCGGCATCTAAGAGCCACATAAGCAACCTATGGACCTCTGCTATGGCGATGAAACAGTGAGTTCCATCCAGTTTAACAAAGGAACTTCAGTAAAAAAAGATAAAATTGTCCTAAAATGAATGATTAGCGACCCAACTATGACAGTTATAAGGTTGGGATCAAACTGAAACCAATTAAAGAGGTTGGGGACACCTCATGCAATTTTGCCAGATAAGAAAGAAGCTAACCTCCAATACTCCCGGAGTGGACATGACTATCTCAAGCTACACATCAAATAAGTAGGCAATTTAGTAAAAATTAGAAAAAGGACAAAAAGAAAGAATTCTATTATCCAATTAAATACTTTGAGGAAAAAAAAAAAAAAAAAATCAACGAAGCGAGACTCACAACAGAGATGCCACCTCTCAGAGCCGCAGAAGCAGCATCCATCACCGTCTTGCCACTATAAAACATTTCAGTAAGCATAGATCTTGACCGATTATTGCTTGGAATTTTAAATATCAATGGCGGTCTCAAACTCGTGAAACAACCAATTTAGTCTCTAAAGTTTGATCCGTGTAACATTCAAGCTCTTCAGCAGCCGTCCGCATGAACGAACAGCACACCGACATCATCTCAAGGGTTTGCTGGCATGGCCATATTTCGATCTTTTAACGCCAATCGTGCAGCTTACATGGCTTCAATTTTTTTTTTTTTTTGTCAGACAGTAGATTACCGGAAATACTTAACTTACTCAGGACAAACTTCACAGACTATACTGTTTAAATTGAAACTAGCAACATAATTGAAATCAGGGTCAAACTTCGTAAACTAAATTTGTAGTCAACTGAATGCTAAGAAAAATGTAACAATATCATCACTAATAGAAGAGATGCTTCTCCAAAAAAGCTTTTTTTTTTTTTTTTGTTCTCTCACCGGAAAATTAACCTACTTGCAGCATGATAACTAACTTTTATTAGATACTAAAAAACCACTAATTTGTTTCTCATTTTAATTTGACCTATAAAGACATGATTTAGTTGGGGGAAAAAAAAAACATGCTATCAAGTTCTCAAAAAAAAAGAAAAAAGAAAAAAACTTCTTAATCTATCTTCAACCAATCTGTTAGTGAAGCTTCTACACCAAATCAAAATTTATGGGCGCAATTTAGTTGTTTACATCAAATCAAGCTTGTTAATGCTAGCTAATCACTGAGATTTCTTTCTTTTTTCTTTGACCAATGAATAAAATTGAACTGTAAAACAAGTTAGCGGATTAATTGGCATCAAATTAAACCTTTTTTTTTTTTTCCTTTTTGAAAGGTACCATCAAATTAAAATTCAAATTGCAAGTAGGAAAACGTTAGTCGATTTTCCGATTCTAACACCTAAAAAAAGCTAATTTGCCATAGAAGAAAATCTACGAAAACAAAACCACCTTACGAGAGAGAGAAAGAGAGAGTACTCGTGGGCGCGGAGGCACGCGATTACCATGGAGTTTTGAATCGCGGTTAGGGTTTTAGGAGGAGGAGGAGAGAAGAGAGAGAAGCTCGCTAGCGCCATGAGAGAAAGCTCTAGACGAAGAAGACGACGAAGGGCGTGTTATTGGGTAATAAACGGATAAAGTGGGCCAAAGAAGCAAAAAAACAAATCCAGACCCGTTTTCCGATCGGCCTAACCCAAAACAAGCCCAAAATTAGCACCAATAGAATGTAATTAGGGAGAAATTGCACTTTTGGTCCTCAAACGTTGAGGTGTGTGACACTTTAGTCCTCAAACTTTAAAGTTGATTGGTTTTTGGCTCAAACTTTGAAATTGTTACAATTGAGTCCTACAGTCCAATTTAGTTGGTTGAATAGTAATGCATCGCAAATGTAGTTCTGACGCCGTATTTATTAGGTAGTCAGCTAAATCGCCCGTAAGTCTTAATTGCAATAATTTTAGAAATTGTTAAAATCAAAGTCTAAGAACCAAAGTGTTACAGGCCCTTCCAAAAGTGCAGTTAATGATGCATTTAGCCCCATTTTTTGATTCAAAGGGCCCGGCCCAACAAGGCCCAAGATAACGAAAGCCTACTATATATGAGAGAATATTTTTGGTTCAATTCGTTTGAGAATTTTGGATATTAATTCTCTTTTGAGAGAACAAGGGCCCATTTTAAAGTGTGAGCAATTAACAAAGTTTTTCAGATTGGAGTTTTGTGCCGAAGAGGGATGTCGATCTTGATCAGTCCAGCAGGAGAAGAGAAAAGCAAAAAAGGAAAAAAAAAAAAAAAAAAAGCCAGAGTGGGCAAGCATTTTCCTCCTCAGTGCAGTTCCTACTTTGCTGATGTTTGCTTTCACAGTATTAAATGTTTGATCTCATGGGACGAAAATAAATTTTTAAAAAGCTATCTATATATTTATAATATATAGGTGTAAGATGTATATTCTAAGGGGCTGTTTGGAAATGGATTAGAATAGAGAATAGGAGGGATATTCCAATTGTTCTTCCAAACGCATCTGGAATCAACCGGTATAGCTTGTTCCAGTATAACTAGAATAAGCTGAAATTACTCTTCCCAACCACCCTCTTATTTTTTCCTTAAATACCCTCTCACGTCTACCGAGACACCCTCTTTTACTTCATTATTACATAATAAAGTTGAGGGTAAAAAAGTAATTTATCCCAACTAATACTCTTTATTCATCTTATTCCTCATTATCATACCAAAATCTCTTATTTCTGGAACCATTCCAAACATTTTTTTACCAAAATCTCTTATTCCTGGAACTATTCCAAACTTTTTTTTTACGCTAGTTCCGTACTTTATACTTATCTCTGGATTAGCTAGTTCTGTCTTAACCCGTTACCAAACGGGCCCTAAATGTTCTATAATTAGAATTTATTCAAAAAAAAAATAGATGCAGGAACAGTAGGAGTATAAGAAATACAATCCTACAAAAGATTATTTATGGGTCACTTTCACACCGCTGCGCAGCGAAAGCAGCAGTTCGGATTCACAGCTTTTGGTGGTTAGCTTGTCGCTTTGGCTCGATCTGTATGCTTAATGAGGCTTCAACCAATGCTCACAACAACCAACACAAAAGTTAAAAGAGCCATCGACATACAATACCCCTGTAGTGCTTCTTAACAAGCAGATTTGATGGCTGCAGAGGAATCCAAATCAGAGCTGGAATTGAAAACTGGAATTGAAATGGGAAATGGGTTGAGATCGAAACAGGAATATGATCGATTTCGTTAGCTTGTATGAATAGCTTCCCGCACCAGTTCCATTTCTATTTTGATATTTTGTTTGAGCACGAAACAAACACATGCTTAACATTAATTTTAAACAACTCTGCTAAAATAGTATTTCTAGCCAAATAAGCTTCTTATGTAAACTAGAGATCAGATACATGACAAGTTCTATTTACCGACCAGTTTCTTGTGTATTAGAATATTGCAATGCATTATTACACCAAACTATAGCAGATTCTGCAAAAACCTTAATTTACTTCTGCTGTGACTCATCCTCGATCAATTTTAGCTCAAAAAAGGAGGGACATTTTTAATTACTTCGTAAATTGAAGTATTATAGGATGAGAAATTCTTAGACCTATCATCTAGAATGGTAATTTAACTTTTAAGGGACGAAACAAGACATAGGATGAGCAAAATGAAACTTAGACGCTATCAACCTTCTAACATCTAAGAATTTGGAAGAAAATTTCAACTTGGGTGAGCAAATTAGTCTTGGATGCATACAATACACACAAGTTTTCAACCTCAGGGTGGATCATATGACCATGTCAAAAACTGAAGAAGAAAAATAAACAATGCTACTTTATTTGCGTGGAGCATATAAAACTTGACATTGTATCTGTTTCAATTCAAATTTCTAAGACACCGGATCCAAAAAAAAAAAAAAAATCAACATGACTGTGACACCTCAATAGTCCCACATCGGATGAAAATAAAATTGTGATTGAATGTATAAGAGATATGGACACTAGTCATAATAACTTGACTTAAGCATTTTTGGCAGTAGTTTAGATCTAACGAGTTATTATTGCTAGTAGGTCGGATCGTTACAATTACAGACACTTTTTGTAGTTTTTGAACCAAAATTAAAATGAGAAGTAATACCGCCAAACAAGACTTTTGCTTACCATATCTGACTAGCCAGATTTTTTATGGTGGTGGAATATATCAAACTACATATAAATTCTCAACAAATTCAAGAACTAGTGAGAATTGATTAACTAGAACCTATATAACAAGGAAAGGTCCAGATATATCGAATTTTGGCACCAAGCACAGAACGCTCTCTATATTTTGTATGCTGTGGCTATGTAATATACGTAGATGCTGCTAAGTGAATTATGAGATTCCTAACTAACATCTGAGCCCATGAGATTAATACATGAAAGAAGTAAGAAGATGCACGAATTAAATGTTCGACCAAAGAAACAATGTAATAGTGCAAAAGAAGTGGCCAGATACAGATGTTGAACTGAAAGAGTACATAATTCCTTAGAGATTGATTATGTAGAAGACTATGATCTAACAACGGGTGGGAAAATATCTACATCTGAAACTACCATAGCGAACTGCAAGCAACAGCAAACAACTGCTCGGTATGAGGAACTGTTCGCTGAACAGCAAAAACCACAAAGCTATTGTGGCCAAGTATTTAGTAGCAAGTCATTGTAAGAACGCAAGTCATTGTAAGAAAATGACCGTCTAGCAGTCCTACGCTCAAAAGTAGTAAAAAAAAATGTGTTAGCAATTCTTCAATCCAACTTCAGATCAATGTACTTCTAAACGGCAAATGAATGTGACAGATGATAAAAAAAAGATCTCCAAATTTCCGAAACAACCAACATGAACTAGATTCAAGAGAGAGCAAAGTGAACATATATAAATGAGCCAATTACAAGCTATAGTCATCACAACTTCATGCAGACAGATTTCTAAAGAAGAATAGAAAATGCAACTAACCATCCGGGCATGCTTTTACATCAATAGAAACAGAACTTCTAAAACCGTATATAAGTGACCAGCACATTTTCTAATCCGACTTAGGGTCAATGAACTTGCAAACGACAACGAAATCTGATCGATGGAAAATTACACATCTCTAAATTTCCGAAACAGCTAGCATCGAACGAGAGAGAGAGAGAGAGAGAGAGAGAGATGAATATAAATGAACCAATTATACGCAACAGTCAATACAAAACCACTTTAAATTCCTCCAAAAAGGAGCAAAAGCTCCTCATTCGGTCCAACAAATAGAAGTAGGAACCAAAAAAAAAAAAAAAAAAAAAAAAAAAGATACAGAGAGAAAAGATAGGATAAACCAAAATAGATAATGCAACTAACCATCCAGGCGTGCTATTACATCAATAGAAGCAGATCATCTAATCCATAGAGAGATAGATAATTCGGCTCAAAATGCTCAGATCTAAGTAACCCATATAAAGACAATGAGAAAAGGCAAAAGATTTCGAAAAACTAAAGGCGGAGGGGGGTGGGGGGGAGGAGAGAAGGGGCAGACCGAGGCGGAGAGGCGACGAATAGCGCCGCGAATTCTTGAGCAGCAGAGAAGGTGCATGCGGATCTACTAGGCCTGGGAGTCGTTCTTCCTATCGCCGTCGCGGTCCTGGAGGAGGGATCCGGCCTCCTCGTCGGCCTGGGCGGCCTTCTTCTGGGCCTCCTTGGCCTTGAGGGCCTGGAGCTTGACGTGGTTGTAGTAGGCGACGCCGAGGAAGGCGATGGCGTAGCCGAAGAGGTTGACGGGGGTGACGGTGTCCTTGATGACGGACCAGGAGAAGGCGATGAGGAGCCAGTCCTTGACGACGCCGGCGACGTTCATGGTGAGGGCGGAGGTCTTGCCGACAAGGAGGAAGACGGCGAGGTTGAGGGCGAAGGCGCACAAGGAGTTGGTACCGAAGATGAGGAGGTCGGGGCGGAAGGAGGAGGAGGCGCGGAGCACGGGGAGCTCGACGAAGCACCAGGGGACGAGGAGGAAGGCGAGGCAGCAGGGGGCGACGTAGTAGAGGGAGGTGATGGGGTTGAGGGAGATGCCCTTGGAGGTGAGCAGGATCTGGATGAGGACGAGGCGCGTGGCCTCGAAGGCCACGGCGGCGAGCTGGAGCGCGACGCCCCAGCCATCGAAGCGCGCCTCGCCGTAGGCGGCGATGGCGACGCCGAAGGAGATGGAGAGCATGTTCGCCATGGACGAGGTGCGGAAGGTCTCCTTCTTGAAGAGGACGGAGATGGAGTACACGGCGACGGGCATGAGGGCCTTGAGCATCTGGATGAAGGAGACGGAGAGGTAGATGTAGGCGGAGTTGGAGAACCAGAGCGAGAGCGAGTAGAGGGCGCCGATGGGGACAACGGACGAGACGTAGAGCGCTCGCGTCATGGGGGGGGAGCTCGGGGGGTCGACGAGGCGGAGGACGCGGACGAGGGCGAACGCGAGGGACGAGCAAAACGCCATGTGCACCATGGTGAGGGAGATGGGGAAGGGCCAGTTGTACATCTTCGGATCCAGGATGTACTTGTTGTACACGATCACCGTGAAGCTCAGGAAGATCCAGATCCCGACGTAGGCGTACGAGAGGAGCACCTTGCGGAGCAACCCCTCGCTCATCCCCATCCCTCCCCCCGCGCCGCCGCCGCCGCCGACGCCCCCGCCGCCGCCGCCGCCGACGCCGTCGCGCGCCATCGCTGGGGAGCCCCGATCGAACAGCCCTAACCCTAGCCCTAACCCTAACTCTAACCCAAACCCTAGATCGGATCTGAGGATGAGGAGGAGGAGGAGGAGGAGGAGGAGGAGGGAGGGAGGGAGGAGGAAGAGGAGGGAGTAGGAGTAGGGAGACGAAGACGAAGACGAAGAACTAGTAGAGGGGAGAACGGATCTGAGCGCTGAGGGGTTGGGGATTTGGTGCGGGGGTAAGTGGGGAGGAGGTTGGATGGATATTTATGTGCGACCGGTTTAGCTAGCTTACGCGTGGAAAGGTTAGGTCATAGGCCGGGATTTGCGCGTATTGGAGAGGTTAGCGTTTGACTACGCCTTACGGTGAAACTCTGCACGAATTTGGTCTACCACGTCACCGGTGAAATGGGCCAATGAATTGCAAACACGTATTCTCGGCCTCGGAGATGTTTATAGACGGCATCAGGTTTGGATAGTTTAAATATTATATATTTGTACTTTTAGGTATCGTTTGGTAACGGAATAATCAGAACTAGCTATTCTGGGGATAGGTATAAAGTACGGAATAAGAGCGAAAAAGTGTTTGGTTCGGTTCCAGGGATAAGAGATTTGTGTTTGGTATGAGAATGAGGAATAAGAAGAATAAAGAGGTTGTGATGATGAGAGTGTATTGGGAAGAAAAAGAGAGAGAGGAGAGAGAGGGATTTGTAATGATGAGAGTGTATTGGAAGGAAAAAAGAGAAAGGAGAGAGAGGAATTTGTGATGATGAGAGTGTATTGGAAAGAAAGAAAGGAGGGGAGGAGGGATAGTTTAATAAAAAAATATATATATAAAATAATAGATAAGAACTGTTGTTCCAGCTTATTCTGCTTGTACTAGAACTACTGTACCGAATAATTCTTGGTGCGTTTGGTAAAATAAGGGGGATAAACCTCTTATTCCAGGTTCTAGCCCCGAAACAAACGGTGCCTTAAAAAAAATTGATAGTAATAAAAATATATAACTTATTCAATTAATTTTGAATAGGTTCGAATCTAAATATTTAAGTTAGTAATATACAGAGAATATATTTAAGTGGATATGAATAATGACTATCCATTTAAGGCTAGATACAAATCAAAACATATTAAATCTAAATCAGATATAAATATCCGTATACATATATTTTTTATAAATTTTATTAAATAATATACATCTACCATATGTTACTATAATATGCACCTATCTTAATATAATAATATGAACCATATCATATTAGAACATATATATAATTATATATGATATCATAAGATAATAATATGCACTTACTAGTTAAAACGCATCCTATTTTAAACTTTTTTTTTTCTTTTTTTTTTTTTTTCTTTTTTTTTTGTTATCTGATTCGGATATATTTTATCAAGTCCAAATCAGGCTTCAAAGTTGAACATTATTTTGGATCTTGATCATTAAAAGGTAGAGTACATATCTGATTCGAGTCAAGTATATATATAATTTTTTTACCGGTATGCCATTTTTTTTTTTTCAGAGTGAGTTTAAATCCGGATAGGATTCGAATCCGAATAGAATTCCGATCAAATATGAATTATTGTATATTTTGGACAGTTCTACTTGGCCTTGTGCAAGTGAAAATCTTTAGATCAAGCGCAACTACCAACAAGTTCAAAATTTTTATTTAATTTATTGTAACTTTATATTACATATATTGTGATTGAAATAATAATCCAAAATCGAAAAAAAATAATTGTGCTAAGAGCCTTAGTAATTGCACTATTAAGTATAAAAAATATATATTTTATTTTTAAGATAAACTAATTATCTCATATATAAACTAATAATAAATAATAAATATACATATTCAAATATATTTTTGATGGTATCAACCAAATAAAAAAAAATATGTAATTGATTTACATACCGCGGATATCACCAAATGAGTTAGATCTTCATGTGACAATTTATTATTAATTTTTCATACTAAAATAAAAAAAATAATATGAAAGTTTGAAAACAAACTTGAAATTTCATTAAGAAAAGTTTCAAGTATTTGTCAAGAGTTCAGATTTTGTGCCAACACAATTTTATGCCAAAATAAAGTTCAGATTTTAAGCCCAAATTTTTACTGATTTTGACTTGAACTGCAAGGTGACCCAACACAATATTTTGTTTTTTTTTTTTCATTTCTTTCACTACAATACAGAGACCTGGATCATGAATTACGTGGTAGACCAACTCCACAGCATAGTTTCCGATCTCTTGGAATCATTTGGGCTTAAAAAGAGTGGAGCACAACGTGCAATTTTTATTTTTTTATTTTTTTTGTAAAATTATAAATACTAATCTTAACTGAACATAAATTATAAAAGTTATAATTTTATTGGTGAAACAATAAAATCTATATTATAACTGAATACATGCTATGTAACTAAATGTATGCTATGCAATTCCAAACAAAGAGATTAATACTGTTGCGGGATCTAACATGCAAAAGCTAAGCAAGTTAGATGTTACAAATAAATAAATAAATAAATAAATAAATAAATAAATAAATATATATATAATATGGAGTTAAGTTAGGAAATAAGACGAGTGAGAGTGTTGGGAAATATTAAACTACTTTAAAAAATAAAATAAAAACAAAATACAAAGGGTGCATGCGAATAAGATATTGGAAAAGTTTGGTGGATCAAAAGTTAGGTGGGAACGAAAATGGTTGAAACGAAGACTTTTTTTTTTTTTTTTTCCCACTGGATCACATTTTTAAATGTACAAAATTCCACAAGGTAATTTTCCAATTGACTTCTTTTTTTGTAAGTGAATAGAGCACTTTACCAAATTGTAGTTGCGATACCAATTTTTAGTGTTAAAAAAAATACTAATAAAAGTTAAAAATCTAAATAAATAAAATTATAATTTAAATTATCTTACTCAGAGTACAAGCGATTGTTTCTTCAAGCTAAGGTATTTTTTTCATGGAACATAGCATATTCGGAAACAAATGGAATTAAATGGAGTAAATGGAGGCGTAAAGCAGATCCAAATGGACCACAAGAGATCTCCACTTAAATGAAATTTTTGGTCTTATGAATGTTCATTTAAGTGGGTCCCTTGATGCTGATGTAGCGTTAGTAAGGAACTCTTCTCTAGAACGTGTGATATGAACATGATGCATCAACTAATTCAATAATTTTCTCTCTTATTTTTTTTTTTTCCTTTCTCTTTTTGTTCCGTGGGTTTTGATACACGTCAAATAAGTGGGTGACAAAGTCCATGCTTGGGTTGAATTTATGTAGTTGTACTTTAGGTAAAGAATATTCTAATCTGGTCTAAAAAGTTTGTAGCCCCTCACAGTTTATTTTGCAGCAAACTACACAGTAATTCTTGGGCCCAAAATGTAGATAACCCCGAAGCTATCCATGAATCACACAATTTAGTCTTTGATCACTACTAAGTTTATGAATATGGCCTTATTTCTCACAATGACAAAGTAATGCATCTTACCCAAACAAAATATAGCCACATATTTGCTTAAAAATAAAAAGACTTCATAACTAGAATAAAAAAAACCAAAAATAGCTGCAGTGTGGAATGTACCTGTTCTTTCTTTTCTCTACCTGCAGAGAGAGAGAGAGAGAGAGAAAAGCAAAAGAAAGCAAAAGACATGATGCTTTATAAGTCGATTTACCTGATTAAGGTTCAAACTTGCATTTATGCAAGAAGGACCAAATGTACTCATAAACAATGCTTACATCTTTTAACTGCCATATAATTCAAAATTAGTTAGCATTTACAAAGACGGTAAAAATTAACTGATTAGTTTATTGCCTACAGTCAGATCCCTATTAGAAAATTCTAAAATTATAAGAGCAGATTTTGTTATAGTATCAGATATTATACATCCTGTTTCCTGAGCTCTCGAGGAGTTGGTTTCGCCTCAAGAAGGTGAGCATAAGTTGCCATGATCTACACTAGAGTGAGACCTACTTCTTAATTTATTTAGAGAACAAGATCAAAATTTCCTTTTCTTTTACAAATCACCCGTCTTCATTGTCATAGTCCTCTTCCTCCTCATCTAATCTTTGATGCGACAACGCAAACTGAGCCGGATCAATTGCCATATTCTTCATATCGGACACTGACCAGCCTGGATATTCCTCATTCTTTATATCGTTAACAGTTTCTGAGGCAGGAGCGGCAGTAGAAGCTGGCGGTGGGGCTGCCGATGTGTCCCCATTCTCATCCCAATTTAAGTTTAGGTCAAAGTTCCGCACTGTGGTAGTATTTGTGGCAGTATTGCTCGATATGGTTTCTGTGGCTCCTCTCATGCCGGAGACCTCATCTAAGGTTTCGAGTTTCGGATGGGATGTACGGTTGTCGTGTTGAGGTGAAATGTCAGGATCGTCCTCGTACCGATCATAGTAGGAGCTGTCCTTCTCACCACTACGAGCACTGCGGGGACGACCCCTACCACGACCGCCCCTTCCTCGGCCCCTACCTCCGCTCGCGTGTATGGCTACATCCTGCGGCAAATAAGCTCTTAATAACCAACAAAGTGCTTGATTTGGCTTATAAAATAGCTTTCTCTGCATGAGAAACAAATGCAAAGCATTTGGCAAACAAATGAAAGATTCTAGAGCTTTTGAAATTGGTTGGATGCGGAAATGAGTTTCTGAGCTTAAAGCAAAGGTTTCGGTTCAAAGCTTCTGCTTTGAGCCAGTGTTGGAAGTTATTGGTGGGACTTTCATGAGAAAGCTATCAGAACTTCTTAAAAACAATTCTAATCAAACAACACTTTTATATAAGATCCAACCAGGGATAAACATGCCCAAGATATCACTTTTAGGATGTGCAATGGCAAGATTGAATATTAATGCACTTCAAAATTACTCAGAACATTCCAAGTAGCAACGTAAATTACCCGATTGCAATGCCTAGGATGTAATTGAAATTAGGGACCAAACTTCATCGACTAGATTTGAATTCCACAACAAAATTATTAAAAATAACAAAACCAAATGTGGACAATCTTTATTTTGGTTTAAAGAATGAAGACACAAGTAGATGAATTTTCTGGAAAAGCAAAAATGCACTTAATTGTAATGATTATCATAGAAAAGAAAGACTTACATTTCTGGTTCTCTTTGATTCATCCTCACTATCAGCTTCATCAGCAGCTTTCCTGGTTAAAAAAAAAAGAGTCATATTATTACAAGTAGCAACAAAAGATTAAGGCAACTGTAATAGTAAGCATACATTTTGCACCTTTTTCTGCCAGATCTATCATCGCCACCTGCATCTGTGCCACCGATGTCTGGAACTTTGCTCACTACATCCTTCAGGAAATCAAAGGCATTGAAACTGTGGATGCATTGCTTTCTGAAATAAGGAAAATAAAATTTTATTAATTAAAATATTACGCGACCATATGCAGTATTCAATAAATTCCACTAAGAGAACAAATAATAACTAGGTATAATAACAATGATTATGAAGAATAAATTCTAGTACCATCAGCAACAAGCTTCCATAGCATTCAGTAGAATGGTGCATTTGAAAGCAGTATGTTCTTATGAAAGCCTAAGCTAGTATAAAAATAATATTATACAAAATGATTGCATGTTTTTAATGATAAAACAAGTGAAAAAAATAAGGATGAGATTAGTAAAAGAGTGAACCTTTACTTGACCATAGTTTTTATCAAACATAGAAGCACACTCACTTTTAGCAAGCAAAATGAATTTAATTTTGCATTGAGCTTCCAGATTCAACTCCTTTTCTAAAAAATGAACCATCACAACCTTCATTCAAATTATAGTCCAGACAAAGATTTTAGTATACTGTTTCATGGCTATAAAATGTACAACCGACATAAGCATCACATCAAACTACTGACCAACACTTTTCCAAGGATCACGTCTTCAAAAGCTTATCAACCGTCGCTAGCGCAAGTGGCAAAGGGCTTGGCAGTTGATACCCGAGACCCGAGTTCGAAGCCTAGTTGCTTCACATTTCCAGCTAAGTTTATTTCAAAACTAAACGAAGCGGGTAGCATGCTACCTTTCTCTCTCAAAAAAAAAAAAAAATGTCTTCAAATGCTTATACACTCAAATGTATTGCTATAGCATGATACATAGGTTTCCTATATAGCAGCCTGACTTAAAATAAATGAATTCAAAAGAAGCAAGAAGATTTACAAAGAAAGAAACAACCTGGTAGCATGAGAAATACAGCAAGATACAAATTTACTATAATTGGTGCATTTTAAGCAAGATAAAGATCACTAACAGATGCAAAGCACTCATTGTCTTCAATCCCCTTTGAAGAGTAATGCTATAAGTCCTATCGCAAAGGTCTTGCAGAAATAATTCCAGTGCTTTAGCTGCAAAAGCATATCCATATGTGATCTACATAAGACGATATACATGAACAATAAATGAAATGAAACAACAATCTTCTTTAAGTTCTAACAACATGAGTATGAGTTCAACAGTTATGAAATTAAAATAATGGAAAAGTATGTGAAACAGGTAAAATAGATAACTTGCAGAAGATTGAAGATCTTACAGCAAAAAAGAATAATAAAAAGAAGACTTACCCGACCTGTTTATGGTCAACAAGTAGGGCAATCTGAAATTAGAGATTACTTGGGTGTCTGTTCCATTGAGAGAACTAACTATGATCGAACTTACTGAATGAGTAAAGCAAAAATGTAATAACTAATATAAAAATCCTGTAACTTCCTTACAATAAAGCATAGCGTTAGAAAAATTACTTAGAAAGATCATGATATGTTCAAACAGTCCAATTCAAACCATAATAAGCAAAAAATGCAAGGCGGGAAGCTGACTAATGGACACAGTGCCCACATGTGACCTCATGAGGCATTCAGCAGGAAAGTATCAAACTACTGTATATAATGCAATAAGCACATTTACAGAAAAAATAACACAAATACACAAGTATCAAGTCAGAAATATGGAAATACTCACACACTAAAACAGGCACAGCCAATGCAATCTTGCCGACATCTTCATCCGCTTGCATAATCTTTTTGATTCGGGACTGCAAGAAACATAAAAATGAGAATATGACAATGAGGTTAGAAATAAATAAAACTTGTCGGCTTAGATATTCACAAGAATGCACCTAGTTTAATCTCAAGTGTCTTAAAAGTGTTATCTCAAGAAATCCATGGACAAGAGAAGGGAGTACTCATAATAAAGGGGAAAAAAATCTTAAGTTGACAAAGAAAAAGGTCATAGTAGAAAATGGGTTAAAATGGCTAACCTTGTAACTTTTTGATCCATCAGTATCATTCATTTTGCTTAAATATCAAATATTATCAACCAATTGACACATACACTTAAAGGAACGAAGATTATTACGAACAATACCATTGTAACCTCACAAGAATGATTTAAATCATTATGAGTAGAAAAAATGTTTTCTACGCAAGTGAAGTTTAACATCTTCTTTTGCAGCCATTAATTTTCCTATGAATCTTGCTATTTTCTATCTAACAAACATGTAATTAAATCCAATTATAAAAAAAATCCAAACCATACAAGTGGAGAGGTCTTGATTATGAGTTTCACACAGGATGAATCAGTTTCCCTGAAATTTAATTAGAGCTATTTCCAGCAGAAAGATAGAATTCCAACAGAAGTTGCAGTTTTCCCTTGTAATGGATTCAACTTCCCACCACACTATGGGAGGGGAAAAATGCTGATAGTTGCTGCTAGCAAACCTAAAAAGAAGTCCTCCTAAAAGTGATTCAAAAAAAGAATCTATTTCAGGTTCCAATAGACTAAAAAAGCAATCTTTTTCTTAGCGACGCCGATAGGCCACCAAAACTAGTAGATTTCACCCCTGAACTAGAATTAGGATTATCAATTTACTAAAACTTGCAGTGGGAAATAATGAACATAAAAGATCAGCAATATGTGAAGCAAACCCTAAGTACAAAACTCCAAACTTCACAAATCATCACCAAGTGTACACAAAACCTAACACTCTAATAATGGAACAAACATGAACATAGTCATGCGTGGATCGTATAGAGCACTCTCAACAACAAAACATCTCCAAATCGATACACTACAACTAAAAAGCCCACAGAATAACCCTAAATCGCAGCATAGAGCACAATTGCACAAACAGAGCACAACCCACCAATCAAATCCACACAATAACCAAACTTTATCAAAGTACCGTAGCACAGAGCGCGTAGGGGCATTAAAACTCACCGCGGGGAAACGCGTATCGAGCTTCTTCCTCATCGCTTCCGGAAAGCAAGGATCGAAACCGCTAAGAAGCACCTCTGAAGCCGAATCGAACAGGGAATTAAGAGCAGGATGCAGAGGGATTGGGAACCCCGGGGGACCGATTCATTCTAGGGTTTCGCTAGGAGGAGAGGGATCGAGGGGGGGTTGGGGATTTGGGGTTCGTTTCCCCCCGCTTACGATTGCTTCTTCGGCCTTATAGTTGCTCTCCGCCAATGGGCGCTCGAATCGGAGGTGGAGAGAGAAAGGAAGGTGATGAGAGAGAAAATAGCCGCTTCGGAATTCGGATACGGTTTCTTCGAGAAACTAGTACGTGGACCCGGTCCACTATTAACCCCCAATTTTTATCTGATTTTTTTATTTTTTATTTTTTTGCTGCAGATCTTTTGTATTTGTTAAAAATATCTTTAACTCAAAATAAGTAGTATCTACACTAATTAATAATTACCATGTGTGACATTTTTGTTATAAGTATAATATATTGTTAATAAAATATATTATTTAAATTAAATACTATAAAATTATTGATTTCAATAATTATTATGTTTTTTTATGAAAATCATATTTTAATTCTTATTCTATTATGAAATGAAAATAATTCAATCAATTTATAGCTTTATCTAATTTTAAATTTTGTATTGGCTCATTCCAAAGTAACCATTCAAAATTTTTCTCACAAACACCTCCTTCTTATTTTCTTTTATCATTTTTTTAAATTAAAATTTTCTCTTAAAAATTTATATGTTCTTGTCGATCTTTATTTTTATAATAATTCTAATTTTTTTTTAAAATTTGTCATTTAATTTTTTGTTCTAATATAATATTATTTTATTTTTTAATCTTATTTCAAGTATAAACCAAATATGATCTAAATGTCCGAACCTAATAATAAGGAAAAAAAAAAAGTAAAAAATAAAATATAGGATAAGATGTGATGGTGTAGTGGACCCGGTCCAAAAAATAATATTATAGTTTTAAGAGTCTAATCCTCCAAATAAGTATTGATTTGTGATTTGCATGTACTTAAAAAAAGACAAAAAAATTTAGCTGAATTGTACTTTTATGAGCCACAACCTTCTAGTTTGTTTCGTACGTACATATCTTAAATATTTATTATGTGTTCTAATTTAATTTACTTTTATTTATAATAGTTTTGAAAAAACTAGATTATATATATCTGATGCACCGATATATTACGTGCTTTTAATTTAATACTTAATGTATCACATAAAGTATGAATTTTAATACTGAAAATTTTAATTATAGTCTAAACTCTGGAATAATTTAAAATTTACCTCTTTGACATTAAATATTGAGCATGGTGCTTGAGGTATGAGGATACACGCGGCGCAAGCAATAATTTCTTAATTTAATTAATTCTAATTTGATTGGAGCGGACTCAACCATTCTATAAATCCGAACCCGACCCGTTAACACCTTTCCTTCGGCCCCCTCTCCCCGCCCCCCACACCTCTCTCTCTCTTATCCCTTCGTCTCCTACGCGCGCTCGATTCCATTTTCATCTCCTCCTCCTCCTCCCCCTCGCCGAATCCATGGCGATGGGGCTCAACGCCCTTCGCGCCTCTACTCTTCCTCCGACCTCGTCGCGCGACCTCGGACCCCCTCGCTCCTCCCCTCTCCTCCTCCGTCCCCTCCTCTTCCTCCGCCGCCGCAACGCCCTGCTCTCCGCCGCCAAAACAACCCTACCCTCGCCGGAGAAGACGAAGATTAAGAATAGATTCTCCTATCGAAGCAATGGCGTCGAAGAAGAAGAAGAGGAAGAAGAGTATGCTGAGGAGGAGGAGGAGGAGGAGGAGGGGGAGGGGGGAGAGTCTTCTTCGTCGTCTTCGTTCCTATCTCTGAGCGAGAAGCCCAATAGGAGCATCGCGTTGCTCGATGACTGCGAAATAGAGGAGCTCGACTCCTCCGATTGCTCTAATCATCGAAGCGGTTTGTTCCTCCATTCCCCTCCCTACTCTGGTTGTATCTCTCCTTTCGAGCTCTCCTTTGCTGTAAAATGTCGACTTTGGATTGGTGGTCTAGGGTTTTCCGACTCTCACAGGAATACCCAAAATATAATTGTATATTTACTCCTAACTAGATATCAAGTACTACCTTCTATTAGAAGGGAAATTGTAGAGGTTCTAAGCAAGACGTAAGGTGCAAATCTTCAAACTGTCCCAACAAAACAACAATGGAATGGCTTTTGTAGAGGTTCTACCACACTGTCAGATGAAGCCGGCGACGAAATACGCGCAAAACCGTGAGCGGGAGGACAAAAAGAAGAAGACGACTGGCAGGGAGGGAGGAAGACCGGCTTATGTTGCTACTGGGAGGCGTCTGGGGGTTCAAACCGTGATCGGGCTCTCTTTGCGGGACCCCGTAGCAAGCCTTCTTTGCAGACTTTGGGGGCAGAGCGGGAATCTCATTCTTCGATTCTGAATACCTGTCTTTCTTCCTCGGCCTCCACGGCAAAAGAGCCTGTGGTGCCTTCAAATCAGCATTTGGTGACAAGATCAGTGCTGGGTGTAGTATCCTCGGAGGACTTGTCTCTACACAAGGAATATGCTGAATCCTCATTTGACTTCAAACACAAAGGGCTGAAGACAAAATGTAAGGTTACCTGGGCAGATAACGTGGGAGGGTCTCTTTGCACAGAGAGGCAGCACTCTGTTGTCTCACCCCTGGCAGGCACTAGTCCTGTACCCAGGAGTTCTTTGCGTGCCTCATCGAGCTCTTCTGCTTTCCTCGTGAAGAAGGATGGTCATCTTAGGACGCATCGTGCATCCCATTGGGTTTTGAAGGGGGACTAGCAATGCTGAGAACAGAGCTAAAATCTCCTATAAAGAGACGCTCCTTAAGTGTCCACCACAGTAGAAGATTGTTGACCGCCATTCCACCTCGTTTCGGCAGTGTATATCCACTGCTCGATGACCGCGCCCTTACTTTGATTTCAGAGATCGTTGCTTCAGATGTCTTGGTAGCGATCATCGGGTGCGCAACTGCCGAGACCCGCTACGGTGTGCAGCGTGTTTCCGAACTGGGCATCGGGCACGATCCTGTCCAGCTCGTGGACTCTCCTTCCGGTCTAGGATGCACAGTGTATGAGGGTTCAGACCTCATTCGTTGAAGGCTTTCATCCCTCTTTCGGAGGACTTCCACAATCGGCAACAACAGTGTCGGTGCGCGGTGATGGCCGACATCATCGGCCGTGCCAGCTTGGGTCATTTCCCCCAGGAAACTATTGCTAGTGACCTGGCCACACGCTTCGGTGGCTTCTTTACAGATTTTCTGGTGGCGGCTTATCACGAGCGGGACTTTGTCATCCTGCTCCCCCAATGGGTTCGGCCTGATGATCTGGTCAACAACGGGCTTGTTCACCCAGCCCACTGTCCGACTTCGCTGCTTCCTGTGGGATCCTCTCAGGAATGCAAACCTTTCTAGGCTCACTTATAAGGGTTGGATCAAGTAAATTAACCTCCCGTTCGAATGTTGGTCGGTGAACAGGGTGAGCGCCATCGTTAGCAGGTTCGGACGCTTCCTCAAGGCGGATGATAACAGTATTAATATAGTGGACCTCATCAGGTTCAAATGTTTTCTTGCAGTGGATGATTTGGCGGACATCCCGGATAACCTTGATATCACTATGGGAGATGTCACCGTCTCTGTGCAAGTTCGGCTTGAGAGCTCGGCTCATTTCGGGGGTGACGACCGCGACATTCCGTTCGCAGGCGGAGACCCAAGCGAAGGTGGTGATCAAACGGATCCTCACGGGCGGCGAATTGCTAGAAGGATCCCTACTTTTGATGCGGATGGTGGGGATAGCAACACTAGGGAGGGCAACAGATTGGGTTTTGATCATTCGTGGGATTCTTCGGAAATTAGGGACCGTCGGCGAGCCTTGACCTCCGGTGGCCGGAGCAGTAGGCGGAGGGAACCGGGTTACGGCAAAGAGCCGTTGTTCCCGGTAACTGGGTTTTGTCCGCTGGGTTCTGCGCGTTCTCCCAGGGCACTGGTCTCTGTACCGGCGGTTGAAGAGGGGTTACCGCCTTGTCTTGGGAGTGCCCCGATGGCCATTTCTAGTAAACTTTCAAAACTGGAGGTGGGTGGTGGTCTTTCGATGGTGAAGAAGATAGATGAGAAGAAGAACGAAAGTTTGGTGATGTATCTTGGCAACGGTGGCGTGTTACAGGGTGGATCTGCTTTTGGGCAATGCTCGAGGAAGGAGGAGGCGCCTGTTGATGGCATCGGGTTGAGCGCCTCGTCTTGTACATCGGGTTCCCCGATTTGGTTGGTCAATGGTTATGATCTGCAGAGCCCGCTGTGGGAGGATCCTCTGCCCTTCGTGGATGGGTCCGTCTCCCTTGAGGCTGGCCGTGTTGGGTCCGGCTCCCACGAGGCAGGCCGTGATTCTTGGGCCGTTCGGTGGGCCTCTTTTGTGGGGGACTCTGGCAGGTTTATGAGGGAGCCCCTGCCCAGTTCCCTTTTTTTTCTCTGGGCCCCATCACTTGGTTTTGTTATGATGCTTGGTTCTCTGGGTCCCAACAGGGTAGCCTTGTTTTCATGTAGGACTGCTATGGATTCCCCCGCGCTTGGGCGGCCTCTCACGACGCTTGCTTCTGTGTTGGGTTGCGCTGCCGACATCCCCAAGGTGCTCACGCTCTCAGGGTCCTCGGGGCTTCGCGCGTCTCCTCTTGGACCTGGCGGCTTGGACTTCCCTCCCGCGGCGGACCTAGTGGGTTCGGGTTCGGCCTCTCCCGTTACTCGCAAGTCTGTACTAGATCCTTTCGGTGAGGATGATTCGGACGTTACCAGGGATGATGGTTCGTTTCTGATAACGAACGTCTCGCCTTTGCCCAGAAAAAGTGCTCGTTTAGCGCGGGGCTCGGCCGGTCGCATGTTGGATAAGGCCATTGCCCGCAATGCTGCTCTACGAGACGGTTCGGTTGGTCCCCAGAGTGATCTCGTTGCGGTAGACCCCCCTGCTCACAGGCGGATCAAGAATAAGAGCGCTAAGTGCGGCATTCGGATGAGCAACGTGGATGTGCGCAGCTTTTTGGACTTTCTAGGGTCCTCTGTTTAGTGCGTTTAATCGCTGTGTTTCTGTTTTATGGTGTTCTTTTTCTTATCATGTTCCAAATCTGTAGCTGGAATGTAAGAGGACTTAACGATCTGGTTAAAAGGGGGCTCGTTAAGTCTGTAGTCTCGTGTTTGAAAAGGTCACTGCTCTGTTTGCAAGAAACTAAGGTGGGCTCGGTCTCTCGCTCTTTCCTTAGGTCGTTCGCCGGGTCTTTTTTTGATAAATGCCACTTTATCAAATCGGTTGGTGCCTCGGGAGGTATCATCACCTGTTGGAACTCGAGGGATTTTGCTTGCTCTGAGGTGTTAGTTAGGGACTTCTCGTTAACGCTTCGTCTGTTACATCTTGCTAGCGGCACTCGGTTTTTTCTTATGAATGTTTATGGGCCACCCTCGTGGGATGTCAAGGAGAGGTTCTGTCAGGAACTTGCGATGCTTAAAAGGGTCTGTAGCGGATCGTGGGTGTTGTGCGGAGATTTCAATTTTACTCGCAACCAAAGGGAGAGAAGGGGGCGTTGCTGGAGCACAAAACTGATGACCATGTTTTCCAATCTGATCAACGAGCTGGAACTGGTGGACCTACCGTTAGCTAATCAAAATTTCACTTGGTCGAACATGCAAAGCACCCCCACTTTAGCTAAATTAGATCGATTCCTAATCTCCACCGAGTGGGATCTTATTTACCCGTTCTCTTGGGTCAAGGCGCTTCCTAGAATTACATCGGATCATTCACCGCTTTTGCTCTCCATGCCCAGGAAAGTATCGGTCAGATTGTTTAGATTCGAGAAGGTCTAGCTTACCCGGGGTGATTTCTGCGAGCAGGTGCCGGTGTGGTGGAATGAAATTTCTCCAAAAAAATCGAGTGCTTTGACCTTCGCCGCTAAGTTACGTCATTGTCGCAAAAGGATTAAAGAGTGGTGCGCCTCAAATTTTTATAATATTTTACACACCAAGAAGTTTTTAGCTGATGAGATACAGAAGCTGGATTTGTTGGAAGAATACCAGAGCTTGTCACTTCTACAGTTTGAGAGTCGGAGACAACTTAAGACACAGCTGGCGTGCATTATAGGAGGCGAGGAAATACTGTGGAAGACCAGAGCCAAACAACACCGGCTAAAAGAAGGGGATGGGAACACTAAATTCTTTCACGCCGTGGCTAACGGGAGAAAGCGGGTAAATCACATTGAGGAGGTTGAAGACGATGGAAGAAGATTCGTTAGGGAACAAGACGATCGAATACTTCTTTCGCAAGTTCAAGGAGAGATTTGATCCTGAACCCCGGGCCACCCCGACGTTAGGTGATTGGAGTGGTCTTTTTAATGATACACCTCTCTTAAGTGATGCCAATCTCACTTCCCCTTTCACGATTGAGGAGATCAAAAAGGCGACGTTCCAATTGAAGGGAGACAAAGCGCCAGGGCCGGGCGGGTTTAGCTTGAACTTCTTTCATAAATTCTGGGAGGTGATCAAACCCGACCTACTCAATATTTTCGAGGACCTGTTCAATGGTACCTTGGCCTCAGGACCTTTGGATTATTCCTTTCTTTGTCTCATCCCCAAAAAAGAGTGACCCCAAACCGTTAATGACTTCATGCCGGTCCAAAAAATAATCTCCAAGGTCCTCGCTAATAGATTAGAACGGGTGATGGATAAGATCATATCCCCTGCGCAGACGGCTTTCCTAAAAGGTAGACTAATCTTGGACTCTTTCATCACGACTAGTGAAATTATCAGTTGGAGCTCGAAAGTACGGACGGAATCTGTCGGCATTAAAGCAGACTTTGAAAAGGCCTTCGACAAAGTGAACTGGGGCTTCCTTAGATGCATCTTAAATTGGCTTGGGGCTAACCTGAAATGGTGTGGTTAGATTGATCAGTGCATAGCTAATGCTAAAGTAGTCGTTCTGGTTAACGGGGCTCCTACGAAATGGATCAAACTGAAAAAGGGTCTTCGCCAGGGGGATCTACTGTCCCCTTTTCTCTTTCTGCTGGTGGCGGAAGGAATGGCCAGAATAATGGAAAGAGCGATTGGTAACAACCTGATCAGAGGAGTAGGCCCAACAGAAGGGACAAAAATTGCAATAATCCAGTACGCCGACGACACCATCTTTTTCTGTGAGGCGAAGAAAAGGCAAGTCCGCAATCTTAGATTCATGTGGCGGATTTTTGAGTGGGCGTCCGAACTCAAGATTAACAGGAACAAATCAGAGCTTTTCTACCTGGGCAATAGACCTTCTAAGGGGGAGCGACTCGTAGCGATCCTTGAGTGCACCCTAGGGTCTCTCCCGATCAGGTACCTCGGTTTACTATTGACACTGCATAACATTCAAAAGGAGGACTGGTGGAACATCATAAACAAAATTGAAAGAAGAATTGAAGGTTGGCAAGCCAAACTTCTCTCACAATGAGAGAAACTTATCCTTGTTAATTTGGTACTTTCGAACCTTCTTTTATATTTTTTCTCCGTTTTTCGGGCGCCAAAATAGGTTGTACGGCGCATTGATTCACTACGAAGGAGTTTTTTCTGGAAAGGAGGGTCCTCAATTTCGGAGGGACTCTGTTTGGTGCGCTAGGGGGTGGTGTGCAGAGACAGGAAAGAAGGGGGCCTTGGGATTATGAACCTTGAAAATCAAAATATGGCACTCTTGGCGATATGGTGGTGGAGGTTTCTTTCGCTGTCATCCTATTTATAGGGGCCTATTATTGAAGGTATTTACTATCTTCGTAGGAGACCGCTCAGAGAAGGTGCTTCATTCAGGCCTTTCTCGCAGTGGTGGAGGAGTGTCCTAGGGATCAGGGATTATTTTAAATGCAGTATCTGTTTCACGATCGGAGATAGGAATCATGCGAGCTTTTGGTTGGATATCTGGACTGGCGGAGCATCCCTCAAGACTCAATTCCCCAGGGTGTACAGCGCGGCGCAAAGCAAAACCTGTAAAGTGAAAGACTGTTTCGGTAGGAATGGATGAAAATGGAGAAAAATTTTGTCGGGCTTTGTACCCAGCTCAACTCCCGATTCGGAAATGATCAGGAAGTTCAAAACAAACATCTCTGGAACACTACTTTCCAACAGCAAGGACTCGATTAGATGGAGATGGACACATTCTGAAACGTTTACGGTCAAATCCATGTACCTTTTTCTTTAAGACAGCGGTGTTAGCGACACGCGCTTCGTGTAGATTTGGACGATTAAGATCCCTCTGAAAGTAAAAATCTTTGTGTGGTTAGTTCTTAGGCGAAGGGTCTTGACAGCGGAGAATCTGCTCAAACGAGGATGGACAGGTCCGGACTGTTGCCCTTTCTGTTTGGAGGCAACAAAGACAGTCGATCATCTCTTTGTTAGCTGCTCTTCCACGAAACAATTGTTGGGGACATTGCTATCGAACAAATTACGTATAAGCTCCAGCACAGAGGTCGACAATCTTTGGGATGGGAGTGTTCACAACATCGGTAGCGTTAGGAGGAGGGAGCTCGCTACCATCGCAACTACGTGGTGGGTTATCTGGCTGGAACGAAATAGGCGTAGATTTGACAACAAAAAACGCTGCTTGGCTAACCTTCTAGCGGATATCCGTTCTCTTCGCATGGCCTGGTTTTTGTACTGTGCCGGCTAATTCTTAGTTTCATATTGTTACTACTATAAGTACTACTATTTTTTAATATTTTTCTTTTCTTTTCTTTCTTTCTTGTTTTTTTCCCCTGGGAACGAGGCCTGGTTCCCTCAATCATGTAGCTGAGTTCATTTTCCTTTTGAATGAAGCGGCAGCATGCTGCCTTTCCTCAAAAAAAAAAGGAAGGGAAATTGTAACAGTAAATTCTACTTGCTCACTCCTAGCTCCACTTTTTTTTTTATATATAATCATTTTTGGTTTTAGCATTTATCTAAAGTGAAACACAACTAAACCCTCCAAAAAATCGAGTTGTTTAAAACAAGCTCTACCTTGTTAGCTCTGCTTCGGTTCATTGCAAATTGTTTGAAATGCTATTTATACGAAGTGAAAAGTAATCAACTTGTTATAATCAGTATTTGAAATTTGGCTTATTTATATCACCAATCTCTTTATGAGTACTGAAGTTGATTTAATTATTTATCATGCAATGCAGGATATGTTGCTGTGTTAGGGAAGCCAAATGTGGGAAAGAGCACTCTTTCAAACCAAATGATAGGTCAGAAGCTCTCAATTGTTACAGAAAAACCTCAAACGACACGTCATCGTATTCTTGGTATATGTTCTGGCCCAGAATATCAGGTATATGTCTCATTAGTTGAACCCTACGTGTTGAAATCAGTTGTGTGGTAAAATCTTAGTGACCAATGTACTTAGGCTCCCTTTGGCCTGGCTTGAGTTTCTGCCAAACCACAGTTTGAGTAGCGTTATTGGAAGAAGCATTAACAGCCTCTTCATTGAACCCCCTCCACATGAGGTCCCAAAATAAAAAAAAAGGGCCTTCTGAGCACATGTCCAGGCATAGAAGTTAATTTCAGCTTCCTATTGCAAAATGTCTCTCGACTTTTTTTGTTTACCCAAAAGCTTTTCAAAAAGCCAGGCTAAACGGTCACTTAACATGCACTGATCTGAACACATGTCCAGTTGAGACGACTACGTCAATAGTACACGATCAATCCATGTACTATGCTGAGTGCTGTTTTAGCCTACAGATGATACTCTACGATACGCCCGGTGTTATTGAAAAGAAGATGCACAAACTAGATCTTATGATGATGAATAGTGTGCGAAGCGCTTCTATTAATGCCGATTGTGTGCTTGTCGTTATTGATGCATGTAAAGTGCCTCAGAAGGTATTCATCTCAGCAAACAACTTTCTTTGGGGGTTCAATTACAAGTTTGGTTCCTGAAGTTTGAAATTTTGTCCTCACAGATTCAATTGTAACATTTTAGTTGCTGAAGCTTGTTCCACATAACAAGTTTGTCCGTCCTTTGGTCCACTGTCTAAGAAGTTGTCAGGCCAGCGCCATCATCAATTTTTTTCTTTTTTAAATTTTAAACTATAGGGTTAAAATTGCAAGCAAGGCCAAACTTTAGATATGAAATTGAAATAAAGGTGAAACTACATCATTTAAGTTGAGATAACTTGATGAAATTTTAATTAGAGACAAACTTTTAGGTTTATATTGAAATCCGGTCAGACTTCAGGGACGAAATTTCTAACCAACCCTTCTTTTTTTTTGTTTTGAAATTCTCATAAACATTCTGACCTGTATGATTCATGTTTTAGATTGATGATGTGCTTGAAGAAGGTATTGGTGCCCTAAAGCAGAAGCTTCCTGTTTTGCTGGTATTAAACAAGAAAGATCTAATAAAGCCTGGGGAAATTTCAAAGAGGCTGGAGGTAGCAGTTTTAGAAGAATTTCTTTTTTTTTTTTTTTTTGAGAAAATGTTTAGAAGATTTTCATTGTTGATGATAGTTTGTTGGATTACAGAAGTTGTACATTTATTATGATGCTGCTCTCCATTACATTGTTATTCTGAGCGGATATCGCAAACACAATCTACTTATTTTCAATTTTGCAACTTTGATCCACCTTCTCACTTCTACAATTTATGGACTGAAATCTTCCTTTACGAACTAAAATATTCTTTATACTGCTTATGATGAGTATGTGCATCCGAGATTATAGCCATGTGCATTTTGCTAATAAAAAGATTTTTTGGGTTCAATTTTGCAAGAACGAAAGAAGTGTATCAAAGTTGCAAAATTGGAAAAAATAAGTATTCTTCTTCTCTAGAGTGGCCTTATTCTGATCCATAATATTTGTATGTTCCTGCATAATTTCTATTTGCAGTGGTATAAAAATTTTACCGATGTTGATGATGTTATCCCTGTTAGTGCTAAATACGGTCACGGAGTTGATGATGTCAAGGATTGGATATTGTCAAAACTCCCATTTGGTCCTGCCTATTATCCAAAGGTATGTAAACTTTATTTACAAGGTAATGGAAGACGTTGGAACAGCCCAAAATTCTCACATCGAAGAGGTCTTCTTATGGCAGCCCAGAATAGTCACTCTGAAGTTCCTATTACTATAAAGATATGGAACTACTGGGGTGTGATAAAATTAATGTTTTTTTTCCTAGTTAAACAAAATTAGTAGTTTAAAGAAGTATCATAATGCATTAAGAACATAATTACAAGTATAATACTATGAGAACCTCTGGCGTTTGACTGAACACAGATCTGACTCCAATGCAGTGGCATATTATTAGCTTCCCTCAGCCTATCAGTTCATTTTCATAGAGTTAAAAGTATAAATTTATTTTTATCAGTGTCTTTGGGTTTTAATTGTTTGAGTGGTAGCTGTAGTTCTCACTCAGAGGACTGCTTTTGCAACTTCAATTATGCATGTTCTGTTTGGAATTTCAGGGCATTGTAAGTGAACACCCTGAGAGATTCTTCGTAGCTGAAATTGTGAGGGAAAAGATCTTCATGCAATACAGGAACGAAGTTCCATATGCGTGCCAGGTGACTGATTAAATTTTTGTCTGTGCATTAACTTGATTAAGTGGCGTACTTCTCTCTTCTTTTGGCTTGTAATGTTACTGCAGAATTGGTTATCATTGCGATTCTGTAGGTGAATGTTTGGAACTACATTTCTAGACCTACCTCAAAGGATTTCATTCAAGTTGAAATAGTCGTCGAGAAGGACTCACAGAAGATGATTCTCATTGGCAAGGTATCTCGATGAGTTGATTAATGAATTTGTGTCAATTTGTGTCCTGGGTAGCGATTTTTTTGCATTTGTCATCGCATCTGATAAGTTTGCCACTCCCAGTTTTAATTGATAAACTTCTTTCTTGTTATATTTTTAAATACAAATACAGGAGGGAAGGGCTCTAAAGGTGTTGGCAACTGCCGCAAGGCTCGATGTCGAGGATTTCCTGCAGAAGAAAGTATTCCTGGAGGTTGTGAATTTAGTAGAATCCTTTTTACTGTAGATTTTGATGGGAACATATTTGACAAACTTTTAATTGGGTTCTGATTTTCACCATTTTGATCAGGTAGAAGTAAAGGTGAAAGAAAATTGGAGGCAAGATGAGGGCCTTTTGAAACATTATGGATACAGCGGTCAAATTCGTGTTTTTTGAGAATTGGTCGTTTGATTCTCTGCGTACATATTTTGTCTGTTGTAACTCAAGGTTTCGCAGTTTACTATGTATTACCCAATCATGAAAATTATTTCCTAGTAAATTTTGGGTCCAATTATCTTTATATATTACCAAAATGTCATTTTCGCTTGTCACTACGGTAAAGGCTTTAAGATTTATTCATTTGGTATGGATTCAATAAATCTATATACGCATCACTTTTACTTAAAGCATACTCTCTTTAGATGCACAATCTTGCAAAAAAAAAAAAGCACACCTTGCTTCAAGAAAATGCCTAGGCGCAATTCAAATGATTTTAAGTACACAACAAAAAGGAGAGATTATGTCAATGTGCATAAATATACAACTTGAAACACTTACACTTGAGAGGCAAACATCAGGATGTTCCTTGAATGATTTTACAATCTGATCTTGCTGCAGTATGTTCTAAAGATAGACAGAAAGGTTCGGCTTCTTTTACAAGTGCTTTATATTGCAAACTAAACCTCGATAACAAATTAGAAATAGAATTTGTGAAACATTTTCGACATCTGGTTCTCGTATACACCAGTATCTTGATGACACAGTTCTATATTTCTAAGTGTAGTGGAATAGAGATGCTACAGAGAGAATCTCTCCACTTCAATCAGAACGTTTTTACTAATTCTGAAAGAGAGAATTAGCAGCCCCATTTTAAGTTGAAACTATGTCTCCTGCTCAACCTTCTTCCCAGTCGATGTCATCTTCATCATCAGCAGCTGCATCGGCATCGGCCTCGACATTCAAATCAGCAAGTTTATAACTAGTTTCACCTGTATTCACTGAATAAGTTGGAACAGGGTTAGTATGATTTACATATTAGACAAAATATTCCACAAGTTTGAATACATTCAATTTGTTATATAGCTAAGAAAGGGCGTCAAACATTTAGAAAGACCAAGAAAACATCGTAACTTCTGAAAAGCACACTTTTTAACAGGTCTTTCCGATCTTAAGAGAGCTTTTGCTTCGTCTCAGACAAATGATGGAAAAAAAAAAGTGGAACTTTGGAGAAACAAAAGAAAGAATAGATAATTAGAACGTATAACCATAGGATTAATTTTGCTTTGCCCAGCACAAAAGAGGAACTATTTTGCACTTGGACATGATCAGGTCTGAGAAAGGGTATCTAATTCAAAAATGGCATATTAGTTCACTCCATACTGTCGTAATTCGTACTGAATTTTTCCATCCACCATTGTGATGATTGTGAGAATTTAGTTTGCTGGAGTACAGAGAATTCCTAGGAAAATTATCATCTCCGCTGAAGTTCTAGCGAACAGATATAACAAACAAACAACTACAGGATGTTCGGAAGAGTCCCATGCAGATTATTTGCACGGTTTTAGTTTGGCCAAGTTCAACCTGATATGTTAGATATGGCATACAACAGCAAAAACTATCTTTAAGTATTAAGACTGATAGAAAGAAATAAACCTGCAGGTGGTGGACCCTCTTCCCATTCAACATCATCATTCTCATCTTCCTCCCGTTTATGCTTTATGCCGACTTGTCGCTCAGAAACACCAGCAGTAAATTGGTCAGAAGTGGATACTCTGTTTTCCTCTTGCTGCTGTTCTATCCTCCTTGCTGCTTCTTCTTGTTCTTTCTGCCTCTTCGCCAAAGCCTCATAGTAGGCCTTTAGATATTCATCCTACAGAAAAGGTTAAGATACAGAGATTGAGATAAAAGTCAGAGATATAAAACTTATATGTAACCATATATCGTTGCAAGAGAATAAAAGCCCTTCAAAAACTTTAAGGCCCCGTTTGGTTCGAGGATAAAGTGGGAATAACGAAAGTTATCCCCGTTATTCCGCCAAACGATATGTTTTTTGGCCGGGATATTTTATCCCCGTCAAACCTTGCTAATCTCGGTTATTCCGGGATAGTTTGGAATAAATTATTCCACCATTTTGGTGGAATAGTGAAATTCCAAGATTTAATTCTAAACTTCATTAAGATTATAAATTGAATTAAAGCTAAATTATGTAGATATAATTTATTATATATTATAATAAATTATTTTTATTATAAAATTAGTAATTGTATATATTAATACATATTATTTATATTTAAATATTGTAATAAATTATACTTAAATATTATAATAATTTATTTTTATTAAATATTATAATAAGAATAATTTATTTTTTTAACAAATTTTTTTATTAAATTATATTTTATATTAAATTTAACTATCAGTTTTTTTCACTATCCTTTACTATTTTATAAAATTAACCAAATATAATTTAAGTTATTACTGAGAATAGCAGCATTACAAACCAACCACAATTTTACTTTTATTCTTGACTATTCCGGAATAATAAGCTATCCCAGGGATAAAAAAGAATTATCTCAACGTTCATTATTCCCAAACCAAACGGAGCCTTAGATAGTACATATATAAATAATTGTACTAAAACAAAAAACGCCCCTCTCTGAAAAGCTTTTTCTTAATAATACCAACTTCCTGTCATGAATTCCTATGATTCACAACTTTAAAGAGTTTTTTTTGTCAGGAGCTACACTTTTGAGGGGCATACGAGAAAATCCAGATTTTATATGGGTACATGAGCAAACAAATGAATTTGCAGGAATATATATGTAAGAGGCCCAATAAAAATAGTGAAAGTTTTTCTACTAGCCTGTATGCTCTTTTCACCATCTTCTTTTATATCCTTCGGCTTCTTCTCATCCACGGGTTCCGAGTTCTGATCGATTTTGGGCACGGGCTTGACCTCTCCTCTTTGTTCCTTTGTGAGGTTCATTCCTTGTTTGATCATCCATGGAGGTAAAATTTTCATGGGTGTGGCTTTAGTATCAGTCTCTGTATCCTCTTCTTTAACTTCAACACCAGATAGTGCCACTTCAACCTGACAAAATAAAAATAAAAAAGAAAAAAGATACTAGTAATTACTAATCATCAATTGATTATGGAGGCATATTTGTGCTTTGAAAATGCTTAGCTGGGGCAATCAGAATCTCACAAATGAAGACGATATCCACTAATTCCAAAAATAAAAACTCACAAACTCTTTCCACACCCATCCCCCATCAAAATCTCTTCCAAAAGGGTTCAAACTTCAAAGTTCTCCTATTCGTATAGATTTATTAACCACTTAACCTTTTTCTTCGCATGTGGATGCATGCTAGTATTTATATTCATGCAACTTGTATTCTCAAGAAAGAAGCAAGAAGTGGCATGGTTATTCATATACAAACATATAATAAAATAAGATTAACCAAAGACTGTAAATTTTAAAAATACAAATAAAAATGCATACGCTTGTCTCCCCAAGAAACGGCATTGGAGTTCCACCATATCCTTGCCCTTGGGAAGATTTGGTGGGGTCACCCCCCATTGCATCTCCGTTTGCACGAGCAACTGCACTTAATTTAGCCTCCCATGATTGCAAAGTTCCAAACTCAGGAACTGCCAAATCCTTCACTCTTGCAAGCTGTTGCGCCAATGGCTTCAGTTGCTCCTGCTTCCATATGAATTAGAACAATACTTATACATTAAAAAGTCAAAGAGACATGAAAGTAAAAGTATGGTCCAAGATATGTTTATCTTAATGAATTCCTAGCTGGGATACAGTAGTTTAAATGTTTTAAATCGCTATGAGGTCGAAGACTTTTAGAAGAGATAAGTTATGTGCGTGGCAAGCATGGAGATAAGACCAACATAAGATTTTTATTCCCAAATAAATGTCAATGTCAGCAAAAATCCAAAATTGTAAAACCCTAGCAGTAAAAACACTCTCTAGTAGGCGGTACTATTATGCAGTAGACATTCTTCTGAAGAACCTGTATTGCCTATACATTTTTTCTTAAGATACTGACATTAGAGAATGTTCTTTACTTCACACCTTACACATACAGTGGATTCAAAAAGTTCAGATAAAGCCATGCTGAATCAGCATAAGATGCAACTATTGGGTATAACTTGGGGTTTTCTGTTTCCATCGGATCCTCGAGCAAATTGCAAGAAAAATGTACCTCATAGATAGCTGCAGTTGACAATATTTTACAAAATGAAAGGAGAAAAAAAAAAAAACAGAAGAAACACTTCATGGCTAACCTCCAACTTTTGAAGCATGTCCTTCAATTTTTCACGCCGCCGCTTCCTTGCATTATCATCACCATCCCCCATTTCCTCAGCAGCAAGCTTGTCGCTCTCCGCAACAAGTTCTCCATTGCAATTTTCACAATGAAAGTACTCATCCGTATAGCTTATAAGTTGCAGTGCATCGAAAGCTGAATATCTGGGAGGTAGGGAGTTTTATTCTTTTAAAAAAATTTAGGGAGAGTCAAGCTTGTGGATCAGTGGAAAGGTCTATTGGATCTATTTTTCATTACCATTGCAAGAATGAGGTATTGCGCAAATGCTGCTGTAAAGCTGGTATTTGCTCCGAGCCACTGAAAACCTTACTTATTTACACGCATGGCTCTGCTGGGTATCAATGGAAAAACGGTTTTCCGGCGGCATGAATGCAAATAATAGAGTTTTCAGGGGCATGCATGCAAATACCAACTTTATAGGGGTATTTGCACAATATTGCATTTTTCCAGGGTGCATATATGCAAAAAAGTACTTGTTTAATTTAAATATCTCCATTACCTCCTCCCACAGTTAGGACATATGTACTGTTGAATCGTATTCCTGCTGTCCAATTCGTCCTTCAGTTTCTTCTTCATTCGATGCATTCGATATCGTACCACATCAAATATCTACATTAAATATCATAATGAAAGAAAATAAGACAAATACCAGATTCCTATTAAGGTTCAGGAAATAAGAAAAGAAAGGAAAAGTTAATTATTAGCAGCAATCGAATAGTGGAATTAAAAAATGATGCAGGCTTCAAGTATTCAATACATGCGTATATTTTTAATTCTGTACAACAATGCTCAAAACTATATAAATAACACATAAAGTTGAGGACACTTAAATTAGCATTTCTGGCAAAAGTGGAGTTGAAAAAAAAAAAATCACTAAACAGGTTCAAGATTTCAAATGGAATGAATAAATATTGAAGAACATTCATACTCTTCACAAGTTAGAAGTAATCAATACAAACCACTTGCCGCTCAGGAAAAATAAATGCTTGTGATAAAATTAAAGCAGTAGGCACATCATGATGAAAACTTGCATTAGTAATTTTACAATATTAACTCAAATAAGTGTTGGGCAAGACTAAGAAATCTACTCACAACTTAGATAACTTATATTAAACAATCACTTACAGATGAAAAAGAAATATCACAAATTCACATATATATACAAAAAACCAACCTGTGCATAATCCAAGCAGCAGTAAGAATGCGTATGCAATTTAATCTTCTCGTCACCCTCCTTAACTCCTTGACCATCAACAGAAGCAGCTGCTGCAGCACTGTATATCTTTGCGCCCTTAGCTGACTGCAATAAAATTATGTACAGGATAAACAAAGTCAAAAATAGGAAAACTACAGCGGTTTTGATGAAAGGGAAAAAGAATAAGCAAGCAATAATTACATGATAAGCACAAACATCAAAGGAACAAATTCTCTAATAAGTACATGTTAAATGACCAACTAAAAATTGTGATACAGAAAAAGGGATATAAAGAAAAGGTTCTAGCAAAAACTTGAAGGATTTACAAGATAGCTATATCATCCAGAAAATTATTAGCCAGATCAGTGATTATAGGTTTCTAAACTATTACCTGTATAGAAACAAAATATTTTCTAAGAATACCACATCAGGTTTCTTATCTTCCTAAATGCGCTATAAGCAAGTGAAATAAGGAATCTGAAGGTTCACAATCTACAAAAAAACAAATTTAAAAGCAAAAGATGTTATTGTTTTAGAATCAAATTCAACAAGAAAAGTGTTCTAACAATTTAAAGTTTCTCCAATTTACTTACTTGATCATGAATTTCAGAATTTGTAAGACCACATCAAAAGAGTTTAAATGAGAAATATGAGAGTCACTTAGAAGAGCAAATCATGGTCAAATAACTCCAAAGAAATGAAAATGGTCGAGAAAATCTACTTCACTATGCAACAAAAATTGAAAAGCAGATAAGTATAATTTTAGCAATGAGGGAAAATACCTGTCTGACTAATAATGCATACTAACCTCTTTTCGATGATCTCTTGTTATTAATTTCTCTTCTTCAAAAAACCGTAAAGTACGGCGAAGTTGTTTCGAATGCAGCCTCAAGGACTTAGCCAAATCTTCCTCTCTGACCCATTGCCGCCTGAGGACAAAAAAAAACATCAGTAATGGGAGATATAGATGGATAAACATTGCGAAGAATATTAAACCAAAATCGACATATCAGTATTCCTGCATCATTCAAGTTCACGAATACTCAAAAATTCAGGAAGGATTCAATCGAGACATAATAGTAATCGAGACATAATAGTAGACAGAAAAAGATCTAATCAACCGATTAATAAAATGAGAAGCTCTGAGGATACTTCGTAAGCGCGTCGAGGACTACGACGGCAATTCCTCTATTGTCGCCCCTCCCCGTCTTGGGCTGGTTCTCGCCCTTCATCGTAATGTCATCGTAGAAAGCCCGCGCAGCGAGCCGCACCAATCTAGGGCATCATAGCAAGTAGAACACCATTAACAACATCTTACAAGAAATCAGGACTCAATCAAAAGCAAACATCCCAGCAATTTGAAAGGCGATACTCTACTCTACTCTACTCTACTCTCAGAAGATTCAGAGTACCTGTTGAAGGGCTCAAAACTCATGATTGGCGATTCCTAGCGGTGTTTTCTCGAGATCTACGGGCGATGGTGGGTGCCCAAGCGCGCAAATCACACCTTTACCATACAGAAAAAGAACTTCGACCTACTTCTTCACGATGATACCATAATACATCGATTCAAAACCCTGAATTTCCCACCAATTCCTCGAGCCACCTCGATCCTACTTCAAATCCTAATCCTTGAACGAATCAAAAGTTCAAAACCAATCGAAGAAGATGAGGAGGAGGAGGAGGAGGAGAAGGGAGATCAACGAAAGTAGTAGAGCACCTCGTTCGAAGCCCTAGAATTTCCCTTTCGTTCCTCTTTTTTTGCCTTTTAATTTTTTAAAAATTTAAAAAACAAAACCAAAAAAAAAAAAAATTCCGGAGCTGCGAAAATATTGTTTGGGCTAAAACCCAAGCACACCAATTTTGGGCCGGGCTTGTGGCCCCGCGAAGATGATAATGGCATATCCGTAATTTTCAGAAACTACGGGGTGCATTTCGAAAACCCCTCCCATTCGCCCTCTTTCCCCCCGCCAAAAAGCCACGTTGGCGCCAAACACTCACCCCTCCTTTCCCGGGAAAAGGAAAAAAGAAAAACGAAAAAAAAAAGCTTCGATCCCTCCCCTCTCATGGCGAATTGTGGATACCGCTCCCCCCAATTCTCCGAGGTTACCCTCTTTGCTCTCCTCTTCTCTCTCCTCTTTTCTCTATGCTCGTTCAATCCAATCGTTTCGTTCGATCGTGTACACGAACCAGTTTGCATTTTTCTATTATCGGATTTTTCTTCCCTTTTGTGGTGTGTTATTGTTTTGTAGAGATTGATGCGTAATGGAGAAGTTCGATAATACGTTTTCCGAATTAGGAGTTGTTGTTTTTTTTTTTTTTTGGAGATTTTTGTGTTTTTTTTTGAAAAAAAAGGGAATCATTTTGGAGTGTTTTAGGGTTAGCCGGTTAGGTCATTTTTCTTGTTCTCGTATTCGACTTTTGTTAGATTAGATGATGCAGGTTGTAGTGTCCGTTGAATATAAAATATGTAAATATAATTCTCTACAGACTTAAGTTTTTGGAGTATAATTTTATATAATATCAGAGTAGGAGGTTCTGAATTTGAGTTTCGCCGGGTTCTAACGTTATTTAATTTTCTCTTATTAAATTAAGCTCATATTTTGGGTCTATTAAAAAGTTTCAAGTCCAGAAATAAGGAAGAGTGTGGAATAGAAAATATATATACATCGTTCTAAACGTTTAAGTTTTTAGAGTACAACGGTTATTTCGTATAATTTCACGGTTGGTCCTATACTTTACCCAGGAGTTTAGGGTTTCTATTTTCTATTAAAATGACAAAACTTTTGATCCTCAAGCTTTATAATTCTAGTCTTTTCTAATGCTCCTCAACAGGCAAAAAGTATGCATAGGTAGTAATAATCAAATTTGTTGAGCGAAAATTGCCATGGATCATAAGATTCATGTTTTCTTAAGGAGTTAAGGGTTATTACCAATTAGTAATTCCACAACTTTATTTTTGGAGATACAATAACTTGATTATTGGTATTATATTGTGTTTCAGGATATAGCTTGGCTACCGCCGTGGCTTCAGCCCCATCAAATTCCTGTTGTTAAAGATTGCGCTAAAGATGATGGTAGCATTTCTTTGCTGTCTTGCATGGTATGTGTTTAAATGCCAATTAATTATCTCATTATCCCTTTTTTTATAATAAGTATTAGCAGCTTTTACCACTGGAATATGTGATTATAGTTTCACCTTGTGGATATAAGGTAGTATTTGAATTGATTCTGTGTAGAATTTCTTTGAAAAGATTGTTTTTTCCCATAGTTACGATATTTCGTCAAGTAGCACGACCTAATTCTCCAGGCTCACCAAAGCCAATTCTTTGTTTCTTTTTCTCAAACATTGCACTATGCATATGCCATATGCTTTTACTTTCCTGTTCCTTTGTCCTCTTGTTTCAGTGCTTAGGATGTTTGAGTCACTGTTTCTCAAGTAATTACTACGGGCTCTAATTATCCTTTTAATAATCAGAATTTCCCATTTCTCGAAGAAAGTATTAGCGACAAACAGAACAGCCAGTGTTTCTCAAGGAATGATGCAGGTTATACAGGGTGCCGACTGCACTTGTCTGGAGATGACTCGACATGTAATGGAAGTACTCCATCGGCTAGAAATGTAAGCTGTTATAAGAATAATACCCTGTTCTGTGAGAGCTGTCTTTGAAGAGATTATCATCCAAAATTCATCATATACAAAGTGTTTAATATAAAAAGCTCTAAATTTAGTATACTATTCTTCATATTTTAACTTAGATTTTATCCAAATGTTATCAAAAAAGATGTTACCCTGCTCCATCCTTATCAATTGGATCCTTGTGGAAAACCTGTCGTATTAGTGTATTTTTATTATGTCATGTCTGTAGTCTGTACCATATCCATGCCATGCGACATAGTCTTCTAGTGTAGCTTAAGTTAATACTAAATCTGCCCCCTCTTTCCTCAAAAAAAAGGGAAAAAAGAAAAGTAAAAGGAAACCTCTTTGTTATACACGAATATATCATTTATAGGCGCTACACACTTTTTGATTTTTTTTTCTTCTTTTCCTTGTTAGCAGGTGCTACATTTTTCCCTGCATCTTTCTTCAGTTGGTACTTCACAGCTATCCTCCGGTCAACTTAATGATAAACTTAAGATTACAAACTGCGGCACTAACTTTAGAGAGGAGATGAAAACAAACTCAAATGAAGGATCACCCAGTAAAGTTATTCCTGAAGCTCAAGCAGTTCAGAATAACGCCAACTTCAAGCATAAAGAGGAAAGTAAAACAAATTCAGATTCCCTTAGCAAAATTAAAGGAAAGAAAGGACCGCGATCTCGTAAAAAGGTAAATAGTGGAAATCTGAGAAACGTAAATATAGATGATGTGATTGAGCTTTCCATTGCCGCATCTGAAGCCATGGTAATTTCAGAAATAATGTCAAATAGCTCTGTGTCCGATCCTTTGCCAGCTTTGGCTGTCCTAGAAGCTGCTGTTCATGTTAAAGAAGCCCGAAAACAGCTCTTCAGTGAAGCTCTTTGTGCCTCAGATAATGAACTTGATGAGTCCAATTTTCTTTTAGATTTGGATGAAAGCACAATGGTCGATGCATTTGATGATGTTGGTTTATGTATTACTCGATTTATTCATTCTCCTGAAAATTCAATTCATGGTACTTCCGATTTTAAACAAGAGAAGAATTCACAGGCCTGTTCTTCATGTGATCAAGGAACACATGTTTCAGAAAGCCAATGCCTAGAGACACATAATGAGAATTTGAAGAAACAAGATGTTGAAAATAATGCAAAGAATTCTCCTACAAATCATGATTTGGCTATTAAGCCACTAAAATGTTTACCACCACTGCCTATAGCTTCAGGTTCTGGGGATGACCGTATAGCCCTTATACAGAACTCAACCCAAAATGCTGATAAATCTGCAACCAAGGAGGATGTGGAAGAAACTCCAGGTATTGTTAAGGTAAACTGAACCTTTTTTTCACCCTCTTGAGGTTAAATTTGGGACTTTTACATATACTCAAAAATAAAAATTCTTAGAATACTCTTAAGCTGGGGAATCATCAAACTCATGGTGTGAAGTTGGTTTTGTATTATAAAAGTTTTTTTTCAAAGGGGGGCAATCTTTTTGAGTTTGACAGTGTATTTCTAAGCAATAAAGTGTTTTAAAGCCATAAAATAAAACTTTTGCAGATATTTGTATGGAAATAGATAATTTTGTAGGGATATATAGGCAAAAATCTCAGCTGAATTTTATGTACTTTGCAGTCTATTTTGCTTTAGCCGTTAAGTATCGCCACATTAATTCTCAGTTCTTGATATTATCTGTTTTCTCTTGCTAGAAAGCTGGGGATGTTGCAATGCAAGAAAATGGTGGTAAAAGGAAGCACATAAAAAATTTATTCAATCAAGAGACTAGCTTCATTTCAGAATCCATAGATACCACGAGAAAATGCTCCCTGTCAGAGAGTGCCGAAGCTGAAAATGAGATAATTGCATCTTCTGGCACGCCATTCATTACAAGGTCTACATGTCCTTATAACACAATTCGAAAAAATGATGATATTGTCTCGCAAGATCACACGGAATCTCCTTTCTTATCTTCTATGGATCCTCTTTGTTCAGTTGTGCCATGTAGTCTCTCTTGTAATGATGCTTATATTGAAGAGGATGGTAAAGTGCCAGTTATAATTAATACTCTTAGGGATCAAACTTCAGATGGATTAGTAGAAGACAATGTGCCTTCTAAAACTTTTGCTCAGAGGGAGGAGTTTGATTTCCCGAAAATTGTTGCTGAAAATTCTGGTCTGTCAGTTCAAAGAAAATGCAGTTCACTGAAGAATTACAGTATGATAATGCCAGCTCTGGACAAATTGAAGGATGTTGTAGTTCCTTTTCCTACTAATGGGAATGCTAATCATATTAAATATGATGATAAAGTAACCATTGGTGAGCCTTCTTCTTTTAAAGAGACAAATGATCATAATATCGATGTTCTCTTTTGGCATCATGAGAGTTTGCCGCCTCTTATGCTTAACAACAAGAAGCGTCGGGTTAAAGCTTGTAAAGCAAAATTAAATGGGGAGGGTGCAGATCAAAATTTGAAACAATTTACAGAATTAAAGAGTCATTATGATGGCGAAGCTACAACTCTGTCAAATGTTCCTCTGAAATCAAGTTTATCTTTACATCCTACCGATAAACAATGTCTTCAAAAGAAGAGAGTTCAATTTGTAGAAGCAAAGCATGGCACTAAACAGACAAAGACCAGCAAGGGACTGAAGTCTACAAACAGGGTTTGTCGTAAGTCTTAAATTCTACTATTATGTTGTGTTTGTTTATCTCACTTTTGATTGCAATACCCATGTAAAATTAGGTTGTGCTTTTACATACACAACCCTCCAAAGTCGTCTATTTGCATACATAAACCTGTAAATATCTGAACATTCTTACACAGTACCCTTATCCTAAGTTGGGAAGTCATCATATTGAGGATGAAGTCTGATTTATATTAGAGTGTTTTTTTTTAACTTTTGTAATTACAATGGTTTATACGTAAAAAATCAAATTTCCGAAGAGCATATAAGAAAATTGTGATTTGACAGGGACATATCTATTAATAGATTGTCTTGCTGCAGTACAGGTAAAAAATGTATTAATCTGTTTGTTTTCGCATCCTTACTAAAAGTTTTTTATAGGTTCACAGGGTAGAACAAGTAGAAGATTGGATACCAACTTGGAGTGCAAGTCCCAAAAAGGAGATGGAAAATCTGTCTTTTTGTCAACTTGTGCAAAAGAGATGATATTTCAAGGACTCGAATTTTTATTGACTGGATTTTCAAGAAAAAAAGAGAAGGAAATCCAGTCATTAATTAGGAAATTTGGAGGTTATGTCCTTTTGAAGGTACCAACCTGTTCGCCAGATTTGAGGGAAAACTTGGAATCAGTTGGGTGGAAGCTTCCCATCATTTTATCCCCAAAAAAGGTTTGTCGAGATACTCGAGTAATGCATTTTAGTAATATTACTGAGGCCATTCAACATATTGAGTAACTTGTAAAATTCTGAAGCAAAATAGTAACTTCTCATAACTTTAGAAAGAAAACAAAGATTCTTCGCTTTGGCTTAATTTACACGTTTTTATTACAATTTTTTTTTTTAACACAATTAAGTTCCATTTTGCTCTCTCACTAATTTATAACCTTAGAGTCGAAAGTGAACTATTAAAATAAATTTGTTATTTGTCTCTCCCGTTTAGACTAATCCATACCTAAAGGATTATTTGTGGTTAATTCTTGGGTCACATTTTATTGCCATAAGCTGACAAGTCTAACATTTCCTGATTAGTAATAATTTTCTGAATTTCTACAGCTCTATAGCTACTTTTCTATCTTATAATTAGCCTATATCTGTTTCTTATATTCATATAAAAAATTCACGTAAAATATTTTAAATACCTTTATATTCTAATAATGAATTCAGTTTGTGTTTCATATGCTATGACAGGTTTCAACAGCTAAATTCTTATACGGTTGTGCAACTAATTCCTGGATGTTAAATTTTCATTGGCTTGTTGATTCACTTCAAGCCGGCTGTTTATTGCCGCCCGGAAAGTAAGTGAAAGCTATAGTCTGTATTTTTCTTCGCTTTCAAGTAAATGATAGATATTGCCTAATGGAACATTGATGAGAGAGGCGAAATCTTGCAGTTTAAAGGGCAATATGTAGAGGCCTTTTTTGTGGCCATTTCCGAATGGTTTAGATCCAGTGTATATAGATGATTTTCTAGTTAATTTTCTAGATGCATTTGTTTGTCTATGTTATTTCTTCAAATTCAGAGCTTTAATTCTCAACTACAGCACATCAGCATAATCTGAAAAAAAAAGAGGAATTTTCGCATTGTCTTTATCTTACCTTGCAATTTAGGTTAGCTCATCATGAACTGGGGATCATTCTTGTGCCTCAATTCTATCTAAACTTTGTTTTCTTACCATCCTTCCAGGTATCTAAATTTACCAATTCAACCCTCAGATAAAGGGTTCTTTAGAGTAGGAGAACCACTTTGGTTCAAATTCCGTGCTTTAATCTTTAATGGAATAGGGATCTTGCTATATGGCAAAGTCGGCTTCTGTTCCAAATTTTCCAATATAATAAAGGTAAGTTCCAGATGGTACCTCTACTGCCTCTCCTTAGTCTTGAATATTTCACTTAAAACATTTCGTGTTTTTGTATTTGATTTCTTCAATATCTAAGTTTACCGAAAGATGCTGAATTTTCACCCTGACTTGTAAAAAGATTCTGTGACAGCAACCATCATGAATTCTAATTTTTAGATCATTGAATAGTTTTATGTTCTTATCTGTCCCAACTAAGGTTTGAACTATTTAAAGAAGCACTGATAATTTTTATATACTAGAAATCCCTCAGCAACTTTGCGCTCTAGCAGAAGTAGAAGTTCCAAATGGACCTCTTTTATTTTTGGGGCTTATTAATTCATTTCAGCTTTCACCCTTTGTGGGGTTTCTAACATATCGATGGGTTTATCTGCAACTTGAAAATAGCAATTTATCCAGCACGGTTTCTGTATATTAGCCTTTCTATTCTCTTCAGTTACTTCTGGTCTAATATACTTTATCCTCCAGCATGGAGGTGGTCAAGTTTTCGTATCTCTAGAACAATTAATTCAGAACCTGAAGGTTAGGAGTTGTACCCTGGGTGTCATTCTCGTCGAGAGTGAGGCGAGTGTTTCACGTCATCTAAGGCATTGCGGGCTGGAAAACAATATACAGACTCTGGTTAGTGAATTTTTTTATCCTGCACTTTCATGTTTCTGGAGATTAATTGTTCATAGAAAGTAAATTTTGTTTTATGAAATGAAGAGGAATTACTAATCAAAAACATGTTAGGCACTTTGAAGGCTTAATATAAATCAGGTAATGTAACGGTCTTCGGGTTTCGTCAATCTAAAACTTCATCTTCTGCAGCCAGCCAGCTGGATCATACATAGTCTCTTCTGTGGCAAACTCATTCCCTTGAAGAAGGATCGGTACGCTCCGTTGCATAGAATTAAGATGCCGACATTCCCTGAAGAGGAAGAATTTGACATGAGTCAAGAGATATAACTTCTCCTGTGAATAGTGATAGATAATAATACACAAAGGTATGCATCCTACTACTTCTATGTTATCAACTATTCATTAGTTTCCCCTGCAGAGTAGAAGAGATTATTTTCTTTTTGCATCAATTAACCTGATAAGAGCACTCACACAGATAAACAAGGTTTTCAAAGTACACCCACAAGAACTTGCTATGCAGGGGGCGGGATAATGTACATGCGAAAAAAAACAATTTCTCTTGCTATTCGTCTTCGTTTCATAGCTTTTGAGTCTTGACAAACATTATTGCATGAACTTCCAGTCACATTTAAAGGTGCATATGCTGAGAGTAAATTTCCGTAGTTGGAGCATATTCGGGTGATCATCGAAACAACACTACAGAAGAAGTGGAAGAATATTGCTGTAGCTGATTCAACTCTGCTGAAAATCCAATGGATGTGATAATTTATCAACTGCTAGTTTCGTGTTCAGCTAGAAGGTGCCTTTAGAGGGGGAGATCAAAATTGAATCCCCATATCAGAGCTGAATAGAAGATTAGGATCGGTGTTTCACATTTTGTAATTTTCTGATGAATCTGTGAAGTATCTCCCAGTGCTGGTTTTTATTTGTATTTCAACGAGAGGAGAGATTCGTCTCCATTGTGTATCAATGCCTAGATGAAAATATAAATCCATACGAATTTGATTTTCGAAACGAGCCTTTGACAAACAACAGTTTACAATTCAAGCTTTGACAACTTCAGCTGTGACAAAATTTTGATTATAAATGATCCTCCAGATGCATAAACTTTAACAGATAATGAAATTCACATAAATTTTTTTTACTCTAAAACATTAACGAACTGAAATAGTCATCATTCAATCTGATTCGCTCAAGTAGCATCAAGCTCAAGTAAAGCCAAAGAAACTGCCAATAAAAACTGAAATAGTCATCATTGTAGAGTTAATTTACGCAGAAAACAAAATTCCAATCCTTGGATTTGTTAAGTCTCACTTCACAAGTCTTTCAACAATGAAATATTCTCCAATGTGATCATCCAGTTTTTAGCTGGGTAAATAAAAAGCATTTTGGAACATTACACTCAAAGGACTATCAAAGTCCAACTACATAGTGGCACATGCCCTTCAAATTCAAATTGTTGGTTAAAACAGAGAGATGGAGCAGTGGAAACAGAATCAGAATCCGAATAAGAAGGTGGTAACAAATCAATCATGAAGTGTTCCCAATATGTCTTCATCTCTGAACAGGAAATACCTGGTAGCGAAACAGATTCAACAAGCCAGCTCAATTAGTCACCAAACTAGGAAAGGTAATAAAATGAAAAGCATAGAAATCTTTTTGTTGAAATATATTCTCCTAGTCGATGATAATTCTCCTATATGGAGTAGATGCTGAAAAGTTGCAAATCATGCTGGGTATCACATCATGTGTTCTTTAAATGAGGTTCGTACTTATTGCTACTGCGCTCGGTAACATAGTTTTCCACAAGAAGTTCCTGTCAACATCAATTTATTGGATATATTGCACTATTATTCCGCATACTTCTAGTCGACTTTCACTTTGATCCTTGAACATTTAAGTCAGGACAATCAACACCCCAAACTTATAGAAGTTTTTCACTTTAATTCCGTTTTTTACTGCTAAACAGCAAACTGAAAATAAAAAAAGAAAGAAATATCTGCAGAAATTAAAACTGAACATAATTAATAATCTTGGACATGCCCTAAACCGAAGAAGGAAATTAACAGCAAAATAAAAGCACCGAAGTGTATTTCCATTAAAGTAATGGTGACGAGCAGATATTAAAAGAGAGATGGAAAGGAAAGAAGTCGAACATACACTTTGTCTCCAAGTTTTACTTCTGTACCCCCAAATTCAGGAAGAAGGACTTCATCTCCTTCCTTTACAGAAACAGGTAGAAGATTTCCATTCCTGTCTCGCGCACCAGGGCCTACAGCTATAACTTTTCCAGAATTCAACTGGAAAGTAAAATGCAAGACAACAACTTAGGAATGACCAAAAAAAATACTTGATGAAATGAAAAGGGGGGAAAAAAAAATCACTTCTACATATATATTCATTCGGAAGTCATATAATTCATGGATGAAAAATGGTTTTTGGATTAGAACAATAATTCTACAGAGGGAAGTTATATAAGAACAATGTTGAGCATATATCACAATCCAATTTTGCAAGGATATATGCAAATTAAAGGGATGTTTAAATACATATCATAATAGAAAAACATCTAACAATGTCAGCGTCAATTTGGCACCATTCTGCTTGAATGAATAACTGCTATAAAGTTGCATTACTTGTACTATCACAGTGTTAACTACAACTACAACTACAACAAAGAATAAAGGGAGACACAAAACAAAGAAATGAAGGAAAATCACTATGATCAAGCCTTTAGAAGGGCAAAAAATTAGAGCACGGCTTGACACAAGTGAAACAACCCTTCTCCTCTTAAAAAAGAGATATTTTCGCCATTTAAAATAATTACATGGGGGTTGATTTTGAACACAATCCCAACACATGAGTTCTAAATAAATGCAAGCAAATTAAACGAGATTATGAGCTCTCCGACAACATATGCAACACCCGTTTACAATACTCAACGAATCAGAAAGCAAAATTATACATCCAATAGCAATAATTAGTACCACATCGCAGCTAATCCATAGATCACAAAGAGCATCAAGACGAGCACCCAAAGAAGCTAAAATTCGTAATAAAATGAGAAAATACATGGATACGCACAACAAAATCAGATCGAAAGAGAACGCCTAGCGATTCCGTGCTAAAACTAATCCACTCCAAAGTCTCAGAACCAATCGCATCAACTGATCAATCAAACACTACAAATGCTCAAACAGATGTATACCTTAGCGCTCTTCTCGGGAAGTAGTATACCCACGGAGGTCTTAGAGGGGGGCACCTTCTTCTCCACGAGAATGCGGTTGAGGTAGGGGATCAAGCGCTTCGCCATTAAAGGTGCAGGGGAGGGAGAGAGAGAGAGAGAGAGAGAGAGAGAGAGTGGAGGCGAGGGTTAAACGAAAGGGGGTTAACGAGGGTTTTGAGAGGGGGGGTGTGTTTGTGTTGGGGGAACTGAAGCTTCGGGAAGGTTCCGGAATGGTGGTGGGAGTGGGCCGGGTATAGGGCTTGGACTAAATGATCCATTAACAGGAGAAAGTATTATATGGGCCTAAAATACGGCCCAATATTCAAAAATTAATAGTTTTGGGTTAAATAGTGGCATAAATTAAGACTACCAACAAAATATTTTGTAAATAATTCGTTCTGATTATACATTTAAGTTTTATTATTTTCTTTTTTTTTTGAAAGTAATCTAAATTTAAAATATTGTTTGATTTGTTATTAGTTAAAGCATTAGGCAGCGTTTGATTCAGAAACATTATCTTGTTATAATCTCGTCTTTATGAAATAAGCTAGTATTAAACTGAAACTGCTATTCCAGTATTTTTCTTGAAACAATCTTATTCCCACTTAATAATAAATTTAATTAAAATAAAAATAATTTAAATCATTATATAATTCTTTAATTAATATAATATTTTGACTAATCTGATTATTTTATTAACTAATTATTTAACTAACTAATTTATTTATTAAATTTTTTTAATTAATTAAATTATTTATTAGAAAAATTAATTTATCAATTAATTTTTAAGATTATCCAGTAATAATTAATCAAATAAATTAAATTATTATTTAATTAATATTTTATATTAATTAATTAAATAAAAATATTATTATTTTAAAATTATAATTATTGTTATTTTTCACTATTTTAATTTAACTATTCAAACGTTATTTTTTTATTTTTTAAAATAACTTAATTTTCATTCAAATATAAAATTAATTTTATTTTTATTTATTTTTAAATTTATATATATTTATGAAATAAATAGTTCTAGGAGTCTTAATGTGGAGTTTTTTTTTTTAGTAAAATTATTTTTTGGTGAAGGATACGATTGGTCGGTCGACGGATGACGTGGCAAAGCGAGTTTTATAGTTACCTGCGGTCACCCCACTCTCCCTTTCTCTTGCGTCTCTTAGCTGTATTTTTCTTGCGTACAAATATGTATAACATTAATTAAAAAAATCCATCTTCCGAACCCGAACCGGAACCCGAACCCGCCATTGACGCGAATAGAATCTTCGCGACAACGAAGGAGACGAGAGAGCTACGAATCTCTCTCTCTCTTTTTCTCGATTCGGGGAGTTTCTTCGATCAGGTAGGAATTTGATCTGCTTATTCCATTGCAGGGCTCTTAATTCGAGTTTTTAATCGATCTTATACTTCGATTTAGTTTTGATCTCTTCGTTCTTCTTCTTATCATCTCCTTCGATTGAGGTTTTGATGTTGCAATCGTGCTATAAGAAGTTTGGAATTGAAATGGTTACAGGGGGAAACTTTCCCCATTTGTTTTTTTGCAGGAATTCGCGAAGCGCAAAATTGAGTAGGTTGAGGAGAACGATTCAACGATTCAAATCGTTTAATAATGCATTATGAGATCAATCGTAGAAAGGGGTTATTTTGGTATTTGTTGCATTTTGAACGAGGGCATGTAATTGGAGTGGACAATTAGAAAGGATTTGTAATAACAAAGGGGTTTTCTAATGAAATTTATGGAATTTTTGTAGTTAACCACGGGAATAATATCTGATTGATTTTGTATCTCATAGCACAGCAAAATGTAAACATCCAGGATGGTAAATCATGCTATTGGAAGTATTTTTGAACTAGAACAATTAGTTTTTTTTTTATGAAAAATGTATAATTTTATTGTCGAGTAAACCTATATTTGAAGAATATTTTCCCGGGTTTTCACTTGTCGACCAATTTTATTCCAACCTGCCTAGAATCAAAGCCACAAGAAAAGATTTTCTTTTGGAAAATGAATAGAAGAGAAGAGGCGAAATGCCCAAAAGAGGTTTATAGGCTTTCGGAGAGAAAGATAAGTGTTCGATTGTGTTTTGTTTTCAATATGTTTTGATCGCATATTTACTTACTTATGGTCTATGCTATAGAAAGTACTAATGATGTATTATGAAGTTATAACATGCAATTGTAAGATTCAGTATATTTACTATGACCTATATGTTTCCTAAATCTGTATATGCCTCGTCATCTATATTGAGCTTTTTCTCTGCTCAGATGCAGGTTGAACGTCGAAATTCTAATTAAATATTGTTCCCCTTTATAAGCATGAATTGAGACGTGTACGCAATAACTGGTGCTGTCCTCAATTTTCGCTGATGAGACGATGTCGATGAGGCAGCATATTGCAATATTTACTACCGCAAGTCTTCCATGGTTGACTGGAACTGCAGTAAACCCTTTATTCCGAGCCACTTATCTTGCAAAAAGTGGCGAAAGAGATGTTACTTTGGTGATCCCTTGGCTCTCATTGAAGGACCAAGAATTGGTTTATCCCAACAAGATTACGTTTGATTCACCGTCGGAACAGGAAAGCTATGTTTATAGGTGGCTTGAGGAAAGGATTGATTTTAGACCAAAGTTCAGCATTAAATTCTATCCTGGGAAGGTAAATACTTCTTTCTAATCGAGCCCTCGAGATCGTGTTAGAAAAAGTTAAGGGGCTTTTGACATATGTATCCATTGAAAACCATCTATTCACAAATAACTCCTTCCGAAATAGGAAATTTCATAAATCCCTCAGAAGTGCATTATCTTACAAAAATAACCTTATCTTAAGTTATGGGGGGGGATTGATCCTGTCTTATGAAAGGTTTTTGAAGAGGGGCACTTTTGTAAGTGAAGGGCATGTATGAATTTTGTAGGGATACATGTGTGCTTCGATCATTTTGTAGTTGTGTCTACGTAAATATCTCAATCTGAACATGTATGTATTCATGTATCACATACATCTTACTGTATATGCTTTATGTTCTATTGGAAGTTTTTGTGGCTTATTTCAAATTTCAACACTCGCAGTTTTCGAAAGAAATGAGGAGCATACTACCTGTCGGAGATTTAACAAAGTGCATTCCTGATGAAGAGGCTGATATTGCCGTCCTGGAGGAACCCGAGCATCTCAACTGGTATCACCATGGGCGTAAGTGGAAAAACAAATTTCGTCGAGTAATTGGCATTGTTCATACCAATTATCTGGAGTATGTGAGGAGAGAGAAGAACGGACAGATACTGGCCTTCTTTCTCAAGTATGCCAATACTTGGGTTACTCGCATCTATTGCCACAAAGTAAGCACCTAAACCTATGTATATGATGCATGTTATTTAACCATCCCTTCTGCTTCTTTACTGCATGCCAATCAAAGTTCTTGTTTATCTTGAATGCGACCTTTTTCTGCTTTCGAATACTAAATGATGATCACAAATCAGGATCATGTGCTGGGTATTGTTCCATCATGGTTCTGTAAAAATCTTTCTACTATTCTCATCCTATGCCAACGCACCTCTCTCGAAGTTAAATTTATGTTTGGTTTAACATTAGAGGGATAACTCTAATGATTACACGGACAACTGTGGTGATGTGGGTTAACTGTAATGATTAGGGGCATGAATAGGGAGGAAATGAGGAAGCAACTTCTTTGTCAGGTGCCGTTATAATTATTTCGAGTAATATCTTCGGTTTAGAAAAGTGATTCCTATTTGCTCTATTTTACTATGGATACTTGCGAGCAAAGAGTTGGTGAGTAAGGCCAATGGATCAGCTCATCACCTCTCTTAAACTTAGTTGTCGCAATGGGTCGGCTTGGGTGCAGGTATAGGGTCAAATTCAGGTTCAATGAAAGAAGTATTAATTTATCCCATTGCTGCATTTCTGATCAGATTAAGAATGGATCCAAATGTGACCAGCTTTACATTAAATGTGCCCATTGTGTACCCATCAGCCCCAAATAAGGAAACTAACTTGAAAAATAAGAACGAGTTTCAATTGAAAAAATATCAAAATCCGGACTCACTATAGAGAGGAAGTTCTTGGAGAATGGTTCATAATACGAAGCTTTGTTCCTTCTAAATTATTAGTTGCTGGCATGTTTACCATTATTACAAGTATTTAAAAACACTTACCACATTAATATTCAGCTTGTTGCTATTCTCTTTCAAAAGAAATAATAGAAGATTGCAGCTTTATACTTTCAGTAATCTACAGTAATCTGATTTTGGTGTTGGTGTAACCCTAGATTATCCGATTATCAGCTGCCACCCAGGAACTTCCAAGGTCTATTGTATGCAATGTCCATGGTGTCAATCCAAAATTTCTCGAAATTGGCAAGGAAAAGCTAGGGCAGTTGCAGAGAGGGGAGGTGGCATTCACGAAGGGTGCTTACTATATTGGGAAGATGGTGTGGAGTAAAGGCTATAGAGAACTACTTAATCTACTATCGAAAAACCAGAGCAAATTAACTGGCCTTCAGGTGGATTTGTATGGAAGCGGAGAAGATTCTGATGAAGTGCAAAGAGAAGCAGAAAAATTGAGTTTGGCTGTGAAAGTTCACCCTGGCCGCGATCATGCTGATCCTCTGTTTCACGAGTAAGTTGATACAATCTCTTAAGTTAGGATTTTTTTTTTTTTTTTTGTCCTTTAAATGTAGTAGGAGACGTAGGAACCAATGTAGGTAAGATGCTTCTCCGGCGGTGCTTCTCACCAACATTTCATGGCGTTGGTGAGGGAAGGTCTAAATCACTTACAGATTTTTTAGGGCCTCTAAAGCTACAAAGCGGGGTGCCTTTGGGGAATGCATTCCCAAACTAAGCCCCAGTAGTAAATTATATAGTTTTTACCTAGATAATTTTGCATTGTATGCTGTTCTTGAGAATGCTGTTTCTGTTTTTCTCTTTGCAGCTACAAGGTTTTTCTGAATCCGAGCACGACTGACGTGGTGTGCACGACAACAGCAGAAGCACTTGCGATGGGAAAAATCGCCATCTGCGCCAACCACCCCTCCAATGAGTTCTTCAAGCAATTCCCTAACTGCCACATTTACAACAACGACGACGAATTTGTGAAGTTAACTCTTGATGCTCTATCCGGACAGCCCGATCCACTAACAGATGAGCAAAGGCATGAGCTCTCATGGGAAGCCGCCACTGAGAGATTCATCAATGCCGCAGATCTAAACCAAGCCAATATTTCTCCTCAAAAGAGTCCTCCTTCAAAAACGGCTTTCCTACCGGCTTCTCTGAGAAACCGCAAATTGAAGAAAAGTGTGGAGGATGCTTCTGCTTACTTGCACCAATGTGTTTCAGGAATCGAGATTGCGCGCCGCGCTTTTGGTGCTGCTCCAAAAAGCTTACAACCGGATGAACAGCTGTGTAAGGAGCTGGGGATTGGCATTCCTCCACGCAAGAAGAAGAGCATTGCTTCGGTTCTTCTACCGAAGCGATTGTTAAGCAAAAAATACAAGACATCGTGAGGCGCAGCTCAAACTTAAAAAAGTTATTGTATCATTATCATAGGGTATATGATCGAATTAATTGTTTATTTGTTTGTTTACATAAATAGGGGATTTCCATGTTTTGTAAAACAAAACCAATAACTTAGTTATTGTGTATTTGTGCACTTTGTGAAAATGTAACATAGATAAAATGTAAAGCATTACGAGATCTCTCATCTATTGTGAGTTTCATTTACATCTCCTGCGCTATTTGCACAAAAAATTCACATATTTTTCTCTTTTGTAATGTTGGTTGTGTTTTCTACTACATTTTTCATGTTTGAGTTATTTTTAAGAAAATAGTTTACTTGTAGTAAACACACATCTTACAACACTTATACAATCGATATAATCTAATATTTGGATTTAAACCTCAGAATTCTAAATCATATTTACTTTTTAATGATTTGCACTTCTTAACAAACTAAACACAGCTACATACACTGCCTCGCTTTTGGCCCACATACTAAATCATTTCTTTTGAATACGCATGGGCTTAAAAAGTCTCTATTGTTTCCACAGTTTCTCAGAGCTCACATAATGAATACAAGTTATAGATAGAGCCGTAGAGGAGGGAGGTATCAAGACAGAAGCAGAACCCAAAAGTATACTGTTCTTTAGCATGGTGGGGTGGGGACCCTTTAAAATTTGTGTGTTTGTAGGCAAGGAGCAGCAATGTGTTGTTGGCTTGGATCGGTTCACATTGAATCGACCTGAATCCGACCCGATCTGTTTGAATGAAAGAATAGCTTACTCTTATAGGGTGCCTTTGGTTCAAATATAAGTTAGAACAGCTGATTCCAGAAATAAGTATAAATTCAGAAACAAGATAAATTTTACATTTGGATAAAAATTAGATTATTTTTGAAAATAAGAAAAATAAAATTTGGATAGTTTAATTAGAATAGTGAGAATAAAAGTAATTATAATTTTAAAATAATAATATTTTATCTAATTAATTAATATAAAAATTAATTAAATAATAATTTAACTTATTTAATTAACTATTGCTAGATAAATCTAAATATTAATTGATAAATTAATTATAAATAACTTAATAAAATAATAAATTAATTAGTTAGTTATCTGACAGTTAGATAATTAGTTAATAAAATAATTAAATTAGTCAAAATATTAAATTAATTAAAAAATTATATAATAATTAAAATTATATTTATCAAGTGAGAACAAATTTATTTTAATAACAAAAACTAGAACAGTAGTTCAATCTTTATATATACCAGTTTATTTTAGAGAGACGAGAATTACTGTTTCATTCGTAATCAAACGCGTTTAACAAACAAGAGTAATACAAAATTTTATTTCAAAACTTATTTTCAAACCAAATGCTGCCTAAAATGTGGGTGATTGATTTGCTGGATGGTCAAGATCACCAACGAACTGATCTAAATCTAACTAACCCGCGCATCAATCCATTTAACCGATCGACCCGTCAACCCAGTTGGTCCGACCAAATTAATTATGTAACTCAAAATTATCTTTGAGCAGTATTACATATACATCTCAAAAATAATGTACATTTTATATTTTATTCATCTAAAAATAAGATATTTTTTAAGAATCACCGTTTCAAATGACTCCTTACAACACCTCCACCTATTAGATGAATAAAATATAAGATGTACACCCACACCAAAAAAAAAAAAAAAAAAAAAAGAAAAAAAGAAAAAAATTGTATAAGTAGAATTTTTCATTATCTTTAGACTCATTTACAGTGGATAATTTTACATCGCCTGCCACCGCCAGAAGTCCGTGCACGAGGTGTAATTCTGACTTCTGAGGCGAGGGAGGGAATGATTGCTCCTCTGACAACGCCCGGCACGCGCGCACGCCCCCACTACTAAATTTGTAGTAGCTCCTCTATTCACCGTTTTTGCACTCTCTCTTTTTTTTTTTTTTTTTTTTCTTTATTCTTTCTGTCCCTCTCTACACTCTTACAATAGTAATAAGAGAACACTCACACACCACATCATTTATAACTAATTAATTTTTTAGATAAAGTTATAGTTAAAATATTTATATAAAATAAAACGTGTAAGTTTTTGAAGCGGACTGAAAATATTACATCAGTTATGTGACTGTTATATTTTAATTTTTTTTTTTTTTTTGAACAAATCATCTTATATGATTTTAATGAAGAGCAATGTGTACTCACTTAATCGCCTCAGCCCATGCTTGGATAGCTAAGCGAAGATAATATAATTAAGTAGCTCATTAAACCTTCTAATGATTTGGACAAAAAAGTTTTATAAAGATAGTCTCTATAGCGAGACAATCTCATCCACTATTTATCGTATATATATTTTGAGATTCGTATCATTTGCATGATCGATCTTCACTTTTTGAGAACCATCTCTATAAGATTTTTGTTCTAGGAGAAAGGATGAGCACGATTCAGTGACACAAAAAATTACTCATATACAAAATAATTAATTAATTTCCTCGCTTATCGACAACAAAAAAAATATATTTTTTTATTTAGCTATATATTTGAATATGAATGCTAATTTGATTATTATGCCGAGAGTAATTAGTACTGAAATTTTTCTATGCATAAAAGTTTTCAAAATATTGCTTTAATTTAGTGGTGGACAACTCAAGTGGCTGCTAAGACTTTTCCTGAAATTAGGGCTATACTTAATCAGATTTTAAGATTTTTGCCTCAAGAAAGAGTAAGCAAATTAAGCGCACAGTACAAAAGGAAAATGGGTAGTTTAATTCTTTTTCTCCTGAAGAAGTAGCTTCTTCTCCATTTCTTCATTTCATAATTGAATGTATATATATATATATATATATATATATATATATATATATATATATATATATATATATATATATATATATATATATATATATATATATATATATATATATATAGTAGGCGTAGGGTTATTATATTCTTATGAGTATAAATCTTTTTATACTTATAACTTTTTCACCTTTAGATAAAGAAATGTACGGTTAGGATGATAGTGGTCGTCCCCCTAGGAATAACTAGGTTGTTGGAAAAATAGTATAAATCTTAGGGACTACTGTAATTCTAACCGCACATTTCTTCATCCAAAGGATTAAAACTTATGAGTAAAAGAGAATTTTACTCATAAGAGCATAATAGTCGGACCCTATATAGTAGAGCTTGTATATTTTTAAAAACAAGTCAAATTATGTTTGTAAATTTTTTATCATTGAATTTGTATTGAGATGTGTGTAATTATACTTTTGTTTTTCTCTCTTTAGCTAATTTTATAATTGCACATATCTCAATGCAGATTTAATAATAAAAAATTTACAAATATAGTTAGACTTATACTTTTAAAAATATATAATTAAGCTCTTCTCTCTCTCTCTCTCTCTCTCTATATATATATATATATATATATATATATATATATATCCAATTTATTCAATAATATATACAAGAATTAATGATCATAGTTGTAAAATGATTGACTTCACGTAGGACTAGTAATAATAAATATATATAAAAATTTCATGTACCTAGGTCACTTCTTATGGATCCTAGTTAGTAACTAGTAATAAATTATGTTATCCCAATCTAGCTAGTACTGTTCCAATTAATGCTCTAAAACATAATTAATACCCCCTTTCGCTTTTAGCACAATATTTCGTAACTGAAAATTTTGAATCTTATGTTGTTTTGAAGGTTGAAATGGATTTCTTGGTAGGTCGTAAAAGTAAATTTAGAGATGACATAGAGAAGTTGATCTGAGAGTTTTAACAACGACAACGTAGAATTATTAAACTCAGATGATGAACACTTTATCGAACAGCACAACAACATTCATATTTTATGAACCATGCACAAACTCATGTCAAGCTCCTATCCACCACTCTCCGCCGTTTGGACCGATCGGCCGCAGACGCCGGTCGGTGAAGTAGACCCCTCAGAGCATCCCTCAAAAGGTCACCGTCGCCGCCTTCGATGTCGCCCTCCCCCTCTTCTTCATCAACATGTTTATTCTCTTCTTCTTCCTCCTCATCATGGCCGTCCTCTCTGGAGAGAACGAGCACGCTGCGGACCCTGCCGCCGACAGTCGCGATCTCCGCCCGAAGAGTTTTTAGCCGGAGCGAGCTGAGCGTCCCGACAAGCTCCGAATAAAGATCGGATCGGTCGTTGCAGCACACGGAAGCTTCGAACACGGAGGCGGAGGCATTGGCGTTGGCGGTGGCGGTGGCGGTGGGGAGGACGATAACCTCGTCAGTCTCGGTGGGGATTGACAGATGGGCCAAGCCGGGTATGTCAGCGGTGCGAGTCTTCAGCTCTCTCACTCGTTCCACTACCTTCGCCAGCAAAGAAGCTTTGTCCGTCTGCGTGTTCATGAAAAGATATATAAAACCTACAAAACCTAGCCTACCAAGAATATATATATTAAATTCTATATAGTTATGTGAACCTTGGGGTCGCAAGCGAGGACGGTTCGCAAGCGGTCGAGATGCGACTTGATGCGCTCCCTCCGGCGCCGTTCGGCCTCGCGGTGGCTCCGCAACGCTGTGAGGGCTCGGTCGGCGATTTCCGGGTGGTCGGTCGCGGGAGATGTCTCAAAAGGTATCGACAAGTAGGCCGGCACGGAGGTATCGCCGCCGCCATCGGTGGCCGACATAGTCGATTACTTACATGCCGGGGTGCGTTCTATGATGTGTGTGTGTATATATATATATATATGTGTGTGTGTCCTTGTACTTAGTGAGGAGTGGAGTGATGGGGTTAGAAAATATGATCCGAGGATACGAGGAGAATAAAAATTGGCCTGTACATGGGAGTGGGTATAAGCGAAGAGGAAAGTGTGGCTACTTTTGCGCGTTAATCGCGCGCGACAAATTAAAATTTTTATTTGAGCAAGGCTATCTCTGCAATCAACTTTTTGATTGTAATCTTATAATAATATACCTTCAAGCGTACTAAGACTATAAATTTTATATTAATTTTGTTGTTTTTTTATCATTAAAATAAAAGTCAAATCACCGTTTATTAAAGTAAATTTGGTTGTAGGGATTCTAATGTACAACCCAATGTCGACTAACCAATGGAACAGTGTAATGAATTACAAAAGTACATCTTACATAGTTTTCTTTATATATATATATAGAGTTGGGCTGGAATGCTATTGATAGCACCAACCCAATTTTGTCATCCATTTTGTAACTATTGGATCGCATTGAGGTTCATACAAGCCCTTTAATTAAAAAGAAATTTTTTTTACTTTTTACTTTTTCTTTTTACTTTTTCTTTTCTCTTTTTTTCATTAAAGAGCCTACACGGATCTCAATGCAATCCAATGACTACAAAATGGGTGGCAAAGTTGGATTGGCGCTATCAATAGCATTCCAGCCCAACTCTCTCTCTCTCTCTATATATATATATATATATATATAGAGAAATGCTAGATGTACACCTCCAAGGGGGTGTACATCCTACGCCCCCACCCATTTAAGGGTAGGGGTGGCTTTTAGGGGTCACCTCAAGTGACCCCTCATCACACCCCCACCTTAGATGGGTGGGGGTGTGAGATATACACCCCCTTGGGGGTGTACACTTATACATTCCATATATATATATATATATATATATATATATATATATATATATATATATATATATATATATATATAGTAGAGTTTGTATACTCTTAAAAGTACAAGATTAAATATGCTTGTAAATTTTTTACCATTGAATTTGCATTGAAATTTGTGCTTTATTTTTTCTTTCTCTCTTTTTAGTTGACTTTACAAAAACACAAATCTCAATGCAAATTCAATGGTAAAAAATTTACAAGCATATTTAACTTTGTATTTTTGAGAGTATACAAGCTCTACTATATATATATATATATAGTAGAGCTTATATGTATTTAAAAGTATAAGATAATTCATACCTATAAATTTTTTACTATTGAATTTATATTGGAATTAGTATTTTTATAAAGTCAACTAAAGAGAGAGAAAGATAAAATAAAAAGCACAAATCTTAATACAAATTCAATGGTAAAAAATTCACAAACATGAATTATTTTGTGCTTTTGAAAGTATAGAAGCTCTACTCTCTCTCTCTCTCTCTATATATATATAGAGAGAGAGAGAGAGAGAGAGTATAGCTTCTATACTTTCAAAAGCACATATATATATATATATATATATATATATATATATAAAGAGAAAGAGAGATCTAGAGAGAGAGAGAGAGTTTGGCTGCTATGCTATCAATAGCACTTAAGCACTTCGTGCTACGTACCAAGTTTTTCACAGTTAGATCTATCCCTTTGATCATTTCTACCTCTTAGATCATACTATTTTTTCAACCACCCACCAAATTCTAGAGGCTCACTATCATCCTAACAATGTATTTCTTAATTTAGGAGCTAAAAACCTAAAAGCACCAAGTGCTTAGTGCTATTGAGAGCATAGTAGCATAGTTCTATATATACATATGTATAGTAGGATTTATATACTTTCAAAGCACAAGCCCAACTTTACTTGTATTTTTTTTAGCATTGAATATGCACTGAGATTTGTACTATTGTAAAGTCAACTAAAAAAAAGAAAAGGAAGTATAATAACACGGATCTCAATACAAATCCAATGATAACAAATTCACAAACATAATTAAGTTTGTGTTTTTTAAAAAATAAAAGCTCTACTTTATATATATATATATATATATATATATATATATATATATATATATATATATATATATATATATATATATATATATATATATATATATATATATATAGTCCGGTTACTATACAATCGATAGTACCAAACATTTGGTGCTATCAAGTTTTCTACCCTTAGATCAAGCCCTTTAATTATTTTCACCCGTTAGATTTTACTAATTCTCCAACCACCCATTAAACTCAAAGGGCCCACTATCATCTCAACCACATATCTTTTAATTCAACGATTAAAAACTTAATAATACCAATAACTTGGTACTATTAATAGTATTCTAGCCTAGCTTTCTCTCTCTCTTTCTATATATATATATATATATATATATATATATATATATATATATATATATATATATATATATATATATATATATAGTTCGGCTACTATGCTATAAAAAGGCACCAAATAATTGGTGCTTGTAAGTTTTCTACCATTAGATCTCTATTCTTTGATTAATTTCATCTCTTAGATCATACTATTTAACCAACCACCCATTAAATCCAAAAAACCTATTATTATCCTAACCACACATTTTTTCATCCAATGACTAAAAATTTACAAGCACCAATCACTTGATATACTTTTAAAAACATAATAGCTTAATTATATATATATATATATATATATAGAGAGAGAGAGAGAGAGAGAGAGAGAGTCCGGCTACTATACTATTAATAGTACCAAGTTAATTGGTGCTATCAAGTTTTCTATCCTTAGATCAATCCCTTTGATTATTTTTATCCATTAGCTTTTACTATTTTTCTAACCACCTATTAAACCCAAGAGGCCCACTATCATCTCAACCACATATTTATTAATTTAAAAATTAAAAATTTAATAGCACCAATGACTTGGTACTATTAATTGTATTCCAACCTACCTATATATATATATATATATATATATATATATATATATATATATATATATATCATTTCAACGGTAAGAAATCTTAATGAGATGTGAAACAATTTTGAATTCTAGTCTTATATGAGACAATTTGATGTTACCAAGTAGATGATTTGGAGAAGTGAACGTTTCACGATTCATGAGAATAGATAGAGATTAATTGGAACTAGCTGGTGCTTAGGAATTGAGTTTTTTCTAATGCAATTACTTTCAATTCTAATCCTCCATCCTGCAATAATATACTTAATTGAATTCCTCTTTGATTTTCCGAACACTATTTAAAACTCAGATAGATTGCACATTTACGCATTTATACATCAAAAAAAACTTGAAGAGAAGTATAAAAAGAATTCATACGAAAAGGTAGTGATCAGTTTCTTAAATTTTTTATTGCTTCAAAATTAAATAGTTATATATATATATATATATATATATATATATATATATATATATATATATATATATATATATATATATATATATATATATATATATATATATATATATATATATGGGCAATGCTATATATACATCCCGAAAGGGGTGTACATCCTACACCCCACCCATCCAATAGGTAGGGTGTCTTTGGGGTCACTTGATGTGACCCCTTCTCACACCCTCACCCATTGGATGGGTGAGGGTATAGGATGTACACCCCCGATGGGGTGTACACATAGCATTTTTCTATATATATATATATATATATATATATATATATATATATATATATATATATATATATATATATATATAATTGAGCTCCTATGCTGGTAAAAGTACCAAATTATTTGTACTTGTGAATTTTTTATCCTTAGATATAGGAATGTACTGTTAGGATGATGATGGGCCCCTTGAATTTAGTGGGTGGTTGATGAAATAGTATGATCTAAGAAATAGAATTAATCAAACGGTTATATCTAACGATAGAAAACTTACAAGTACCGATTACTTGGTGCTTGTACGAGCACAGTAGCCAGACTATATATATATATATATATATATATATATATTTGTTTTGAAATATCTGGCTATCGTTAAGTCCACCAACCATTCAAAAGGGAAAATTAAAGATTGAAAAGTTAATCCCTCAATTTTTTTTTTGGGTAATTAATTATTTGTTGAATGAATATTTCTTCCCAAGAATCAAAATAATTATAATTTATAAAGCAAGGAATTTAGACAATATGTACTATAAGCTAAACTATGTGACTACTAATAAATAATGGTCCAAATTATGTTGTGGCTATCCACTAATCCCTATTCCAAAGTCCAAACACGACCTAAACAGAAACAATTTAACGATCTAATTAAAATAGTAAAGTTGAAATAAATGAGAAGTAAACATGAATGCATGCTCCTACGTGCACCCCACAAAACCCTTTCCTTCAAATAAACCCCCTCTCCCTCCTCCCACCACCACCACCATGTCCCTCTCTCCCCTCTCCCCCAATTCTCTCGGCCCCCGCACTTCTGCGGGCGCGTCTCCGTCTCCGTCTTCGCACGCGGAGAATAAAAACAAGAAAAAGAGAAGTAGAAAAATTCCGCGGCGGCCTACGAAAGTCACCCTCCGGGCGGTGTGCTCCATCTTCCGGTCGCTCTCCGTCTCCCGCCCCTCCCCGTGCCGCTTCCCCTGCCCTTCCCTTCCCCGCGCTGCTCGCATCCCCTCCTCCGCCGCGTCCCGCACCACCGGCACCCTCTTCGGCCACCGCAAGGCGCGTATCACCCTCGCAATCCAGGACACTCCGCAGAGCCCCTCCCCCTCCCTCCTCCTCGAGCTCGCCGTCCCCACCGGCAAGTTCATGCAGGAGATGGCGGCCGACCACCTACGCGTCGCCCTCGAGTGCGACAAGAAGAACCTTCCGGACATTTCCGACGGCGCCGAGGGGCCCACCCGCCTGCTGGACGAGCCGCTGTGGACGGCGTACGTCAACGGGCGGAAGGTCGGGTACGCGGTGCGGCGCGACCCCACCGACGACGATCTCGCCGTCGCGCGCCTCCTCCGGACGGTGTCCGCGGGTGCCGGAGTGCTCCCTGCCGACGTCTTCGGCGACTGCCGGGAAGGAGAGGGGGACTTGGCCTACATGCGCGCGCATTTTGACCGGGTGGTTGGCGGGAAAGACTCCCAGTCGTTTTATATGCTCAATCCGGACGGGAATCACGGTCCGGAGCTTAGCATTTTCTTTATTAGGATATGAACCTTTTTTTTTTTTTTTTTTTTTCTTTTTTTTGGTTTAATTTTTTTCCTGTGTGTATTAGTGATTAGTTGTTTGTAGTGAAATGTGTAAAGGTTATTATTATTATTTTTGGTCAATAATATGGTATATAAAAGTAAAAGGATTTGAGTTTAATTATCCTAATAATAGCCACAATTAAAATGTTGTTTAATATATATAAATAAAGGGGTAATTTTTTATATACCCTTAAAAATTTCTCCGTTTTCAGATTTACTCCTCTTAGAAGGCTAATATTAAAATTACCCTTCATACGTTCCAACTTCTTTCCAAAATACTCCTGAAGTTAAACTGAGCTGCCGTTATCTGTGTGAATTACCATTTTGCCCTTTCAAATTTATCCTTCTACCATAACCAACTTTTCTTATGTACCCTTAAAATTTTTAATAGTTTTAGTAGATAGTGATAAAATAGGTATATCTGATAGTTTTCAACTCTGATTATTATTTAACTCTAGTTTAACCCTAGTTAACTTAACAAAGGGAAACGGTAGGGATATTTTTAATAACGGTGGAACGTATGAGGGGTATATTGGAAAGAAAAAAAATAAGAGGGGTAAATCAGATATTTTTTTAGATTTCAGGGTAGACAGGCAATTATCTCATAAATAAATTTGGAGATACGGATTAAAGTGCTGATTTTTTTTTTTTTTTTTTTTACAATTTAACTTACAAATGATTTAGAAGTATATTTTGGACCACTTATAATTAATTTTTATTTAATCAAATCAAATTTGGAAACAGATCTTCGGCTTGATTTAATTAATTAATTAGATTTGAACCTGAGGCCTAGCTAATTTGTTAATTCAATAGTAAAAACAATTATTTTCTAATTAACAGTTAAAGTTTATCGATCTATTATAATTATAATTTTCATAATACAGTTTAATCAGTTTTTAATTGATAAAATTAAATCCAACCAAATTGCTAATGGAAATTGAATGGAACCAGGCAAAAATGAGTAGGGTATGATTTGGAAATTTAATTTTTCTATTTTCAGGGTTAAAAATGAAAATCACGAGCAGATTCAAGGTGACGTGGTGGACCAGGTCCACAGTGTAACTTCTCCTTCCTCTCTCTCTCTCTTTCTCTCTCTCCTCCGCTCGGAGTAAAGGGTTTTAGGGTTTTGAACGGCCCCCATTGGAGACTAGAGAAAGGGACTCAGCACAAAAAGAGTTCCCCTTCTCCTCCCCCGCTCCTCCACTCCTATTCTCCTCCTACTTCAAGGAGTTCTAGCAATTAGGGTTTCTTCATCGAACACCATGTTGGCGCTCCGAAGAGCAGCGAACCTCACAAGGTCATGAATCCCCCTTTCCCCCTTCGATTCCTCTCAGTGTGATTTCATCTTTAGATTTATTTTTTTTAGTGCTTATTTGCGAAGAATTAGCGCCTGCTTATTGATTGAAGAACACCCAAAAGAATGATCTTGTGATACATTTCTGTTGTTTTTGTTGTTGTTGCTTTACTATTATTATTATTATTTTTATTTTTATAATCATCTTTGCTTATTTTTGTAATTCGAATATCATATTTATCTAACTGCAAATTGGCCTACTAACTTGTTTTCCATTTGCAATTGGTCCATGTAGTTTGATTTGGTGCCAAAAACTATATTTTAAGGAATATTATGATGATTTTTGTGTACCAAATGTAATTTTGTGCGCCAAATTTTAACTTTTTGAACGGAGAAAGAACTTTTTAGATACTTATTTTTGACTGTTTTGCATCAAATCAATATTTTTGTCCTCTAGAGGAATAAAAAAAAATTAGGGTTTTTTTTTTTTAAAAAAAAAAAAAAAAAAGCCCCCACCAAACTAAAGTTTGAGGATCAAAGTGCAATCAGGCAAATGTTGGTAGATTTCTTTGAATTTAACACTTACATTTATTGTTAGGTTCTGATTAATTTCCATTATATATTGTTCCTTTTTTTTTTTTTACCCCTTTGTGTACACAGTTGATATGAAGTACTGATCATATAACAATGCCATGATAATGATCACCATTTGTGTGTGTGCGTGTGTTCTGTATCCTTCACAATTCATCAATTTGTTTGCATATCCTTTTACTTGAATATGCAGCATATCTTCTTAATTTCTCAATGATATTTTCAGGTCTCCGAGTACGCATAGAGTGGTTGCTCGAGCTTTTCGTGCTAATTCGGGAGTGAAAAACAGCAACTTGAAGCATATTACTGAGAGAGCTTCGCACATAGTCAGAGGCCATGCTTCAACAAATCATTTTCCTTGCGGACGTTCGGCAACTTGTCTTGCGATTCGAAACCTTTTTTCACAGCCTGGAGCTAGAACAGGTAACCATGAGGCCCAAGATGAGTTTTCACTTTTTAGACGGTAAATGTAAGTAGGCCCTTTCAACTATATGCAGTTTTGAAATAGACCCTGCAACACTTTTTTTCTTTTTTTTGATTGGCTTCCCTTTAATTTTTGCTCCTTTTGATGTATGCTGTTTCCGTCTATTAAGTTGGGGTTCCACGAAATCAACTGCTGATTTTGTTTAGTTTAATAGCTCTATCAGCTTGTCAGCTGTTGGAACTGCAGCTTTCATTAACAGTTAACAGATGAGAGGGCCTCCGGACATTTTTTTTTTTTTCTTTTCAATTTTTTAGTTTTTTAAATTTACCACCAGAATGTGTAAAAGTCGACAAATTTGCAGATAATGAGGGTAACAAAGAGCTTTCAATTGAGGAAGAAATCCCCGAGGATGAATCGGAAGCGGATGAGGCAGAAACTGCAGGCAATGTTCTTGGAGTATCAGGTGATGAAACTGATTTTAGTATCAGCAAGAAATTCGAAGGGAAGAACCCGAAGCATCCATTGTTCAAGGTTATAATGGAAGCTTCATGGGAGTCTCTTAGCACTGTGCTTAATAAATGGGTTGAAGAAGGTAACCCATTGGGGAGGGATGAGATCTCCGTGGCCTTGCGTGTCCTTCGGAAACGGCGGCTATATGGAAAGGCCTTACAGGTATCCGCTCTTTATTTACTATTATTTTTTGAAAATATGTATGGATACCCCCACAGTTCTATGTCATTTAGATACGGTCATACAGGCGGCTAAATAAGAATAAATTTCACGGACAAGAGAATTTTGACAAGGGAATTTCTTAACCATCTTATTTTTAACTTTTTTTTTTTTTTTTTGAACAGTTATTTTGAACATTTTAGATAAGGGAAAGTTGACATTCAACCATCTTTCTATATCTTCTGCAAACATTTTACTATTTAAAATTCCGCCTCTTGCTTATCTCTCTTTTATTTCTGAACTGTTTCGATTGTTTTATCTGCCAATATTGGCAGTTTGTGGAGTGGTTGGAAACAACAAAACGCCTCAACTTCGTTGACCGTGATTACGCTTCTCATCTGGACTTGATTGCAAAAGTCTATGGCGTTGAAAAGGCCGAAAGGTACATACGAAGGGTCCCCGAATCCTTTAAGACCGAGGCAATCTACGAAGCCCTGCTGACTAATTACGTCTATACCAACAATATCAAGAAAGCGGAAGAAGTCTTTAACAAAATAAGAGACCTTTCATTGCCCGTCACCATCTTTTCTTGCAACCAACTCTTATTGTTATATAAAAAGCATAGCCGCAACAAAATTGCAGATGTGCTTACAATGATGGAGAAGGAAAATGTTAAGCCGTCTTTGTTCACATACAAGCTATTAATTGATTTGAAAGGCCGATTGCATGATATAGGTGGCATGGAGAATATCATCGAAACAATGAAAATGAACGGTGTCGAGCCTGATGTTGCTGCTCGAGCTTTAGTGGCAAACCACTACATAGTCGGAGGGCTTAATGATAAAGCCGAAAAAACTCTCAAGGAGATGGAAGGGGAAGCTGGTAGCGAGAACCGAAATGCTTTTAAGTCTCTCCTTCCCTTATATGCAGCTCTTGGAAGAGCCGACGACGTCAAGAGAATTTGGAAGCTGTGTGAGGAAAACCCTACATTGGACAAATTCCGTGCTGTTATTGAGGCATGGGGAAAGCTAGGGCATGTAGAGGAAGCCGAGACTGCATTTGAGGCCATGTTGAAGAGATATAAAAAGGTTTCTTCTGTATACTTTAACGTATTGTTGAATGTTTATGCAAATCATAAGCTTCTCACTAAGGGTAAGGATTTGGCAAAAAGAATGGGGGAGAATGGGTGCAGAATTGGCCCATTGACGTGGGACGCACTTGCGAAGCTTTATGTAAAAGCCGGGGAAGTAGAAAAAGCAGAATCAATACTGCAGAAGGTCGTGCAGGGTAAAATGGGGAAACCGCTTTATCGCTCGTATATAACTATTTTGGAAGAGTATGCTAAGAGGGGGGATATTCATAACTCAGAAAAGATATTTCAATGTATGAAGAGGATGGACTATTTAGGAACGATGCTGCAGTACCAGTTGTTGCTTGAGGCTTATAGAAAAGCTGAGAAACCAGCATATGGATTTAGAGAGAGGATGAGGTCAGATAATATGTACCCTGGCAAGCAAATGCTGATGCAGTTGGAAGAAGTTGATGCCTTCGAAAAGATATATATTTCAGAATCTACTGGCTGCTGAGAAATCTTTTCAAATCCATGTTTATTATATATGGGATAAAAAAAGGATGGTCTCTTGTGTTTTATCAGGTACTGATGCTACATACCCTTTTGAAGTTATACTCTTTTTGGTGCTATAATTGGAATTCTTGGTTTCCAAATGTTACATTAAACACCATTTTCGGATGAAATATCAGAGATAATATATTTTGATTTGTTAAATTGCGACGCCTTTTTCGGAGTTCGCACGTTTGTATACATATATACACATTCACATCACCGGTTGACATGAAATTTTTAGCATATACTGTAGTAACCGATTTGCGATTGGCATTTATAGTGACATGCTTTTGCCATGTTAACCTATCAATTGCATGTAAGTCTTGTAGTTGTCAATAATCTTTAGCTTGCATTACTTAGCATGTATGTAACAAATGCAAATGTTGTACATTGCAGTTGAAAGTAAACTGTTCTGGGACTCGAATTATCTGGGCGTGAGCTTTCTGTCTTCGGTGGCTCAGTTCGGTGACCCTGGCCGAGCCGACCAACAAAACCTGACAAAGAGGTAGAACATAGAATGAGCGGCTGCTGCACCGACGGACCCCCTGGGGGCACAACGACAGCGGGCATCACGGACGAAACCTCCTCTATCTTGGAGCTCTTCTTCGGTGCCAACTCCCCCAAGCAAGGCACATACCGGTGTGGACGGACGAAATTCTTACTTTTTATATGATGAACAAAAAGGAAGAGATTTTTTTTTTTTTTTTTTTTTTTTTTTTTTTTTTTTTTTTGCTTCTGGGGTGAACTTTAATCTTGGTTTGTCCCATGTAATAAATTGAAAGTTACACTTACGTGCTCTACATAACTGTTTTTGCTGTGTCGTACAAGCTATGCTGTTTTCATTGAAGCGGTCAACGGTTGGAAACTGCAGTTAGTATGGACCATGGGAGGAGTCTCTTATCGTTATTGGAGGGAGAGCCATGTGCCACGTCATTAATTATCGAATGGTCACTTAGGACAATTATTAGATATGATAGAGTTGAAAAAAAAAACAAAAAAAAAAGTCAACAGCCGAAAATACTAGTTGTACATTTTATTTTACATCGCATTTATTATAGGACGGAAGCTTATTCATTATATCTTACATCTCATTTATTATAGGATAAATTTTAATCATCACTTTAAAGTGATGAGTGAATGAACTTTCATTCTAAAATAGATGGGTCCATTTTGGGGTATAACATTGTTCTATGAGCAATGCTACATATACATCCCGAAGGAGTGTACATTATACACCTCCATCATTTTAATGGTGGCGATATTTTTTACGGGTCACATCAAGTGACCCATCATCACACCCCCACCCTTATCATCACATCCCCACCCTTAGATGGGTGGGATGTATAATGTACACCCCGAAAGGGGTGTACACATAGCATTTTCCTTGTTCTATAAGAATATAACTGTATATTTAAAATCCAAAATAATATATTATAATATATAATATATAAAATATAATATTATGTATAAAAATAAATAAAATATTTATATTTTTTTATATATTATAATATAAGACGATAGTTCTCAAAAAATAAAAAACTAAATATATATTCTAAAAGGAGTGTATATTTTACACCCCATCCATTCAAGAATAGAATAAATTTTATCAATCACATAATGTGATAGATAAAATTTACCGCATACTTGCATAGATGAATGAAGATGTAAGATGTACATTAATGATGGAGGGCAGAAGTAGCATTTCTCAGAGACGTATTATATTAGAACGATGGCTCTTTTGTAATATTAGAAACAAAGCAGGGCGATAATTTATAATAGGCGAAGAATTTTAAAAGCTTAGCCGCTTGAAGAACGCGACAGAGTTGGTCGCCCTTAACCCACTCCGCTAACTTGCTCTCTCCACTCAATGGCGTCGGAGCTCCGATCCACACTCCCATGGCGGATCAAACCTTACTCCCCTACCCACCGATCCCTCCTCTTCGATCGATCCCATCTCCATCTCCATCTCCATCTCCATCTCCATCTCCTCCTCCTCCTCTTCTTCTATCTCGCCCTGTCTTCCGCATCGCAACACGCGCACGAGGTAAGCGTCCCGATGAAGCCCTAATTGGTCGCTTCGATCCCATTTGTTTGGGGTTTTTATTCGGAATTTTGCTGGGTTTTTGGTAGTTTTGCTCGATCGGGGGCGATTCCGGATGCGGAGCGTCCTCTACGAAGCTCTTGATCAAGGGAGGGACCGTGGTGAACGCGCATCACAAGGAAGTGGCGGATGTGTACGTCGAGGATGGAATCATCGCTTCGATCGGGCCCAATATTGTTGTAAGAGTTAAACTAGCTGAGAATTCGTGCTATGCATGAGATAGTAATTATTAATCAAGCGTGTGGAAGTAGAATGAGTAATCAAAGTAAGTGAGCTTAGATTGTAGTTAATTATGTGGATATTCGAGTTTAATCTTGGATAAGTAATTAGTTAGATTTATAAAAGGTTCCTGGTTTTTCAAACAATATTAAAAAGTTCCTTACTTTTTATCTTTTTATATGTCCTGGAGTAATAACTATTCTTTTCATAAAATTCCCCTTGAGCAAGTTTTAGTATAATCTACAAATATTTAATTAATAGTTTTGACTCTTGTCCTTTTGTTACAATTTTGAACTTCCAATTTGATGTGTATATGAAGTTTAAAACAATAAAGTATATTGTTGACCTTTGTTGATCTGATGGTAGAACTGCAACAAAGTGTTATGTATATGATATTTACAATGATAAAAATGCAAAAAAAAAAAAAGAAGAAGGGGGGGAAGAGACAAAATAAATTCTTTTTGGACTTTCTATTCCTCTTCACTCTATTTTTCTTCTTTCTCTTCTGTTTGACAAAATGCATTCTTATTAAGAGATATTCACGTTTTGTTCGCTACAGGTTGGTGATGATGTAAATATAATCGATGCGACTGGGAAGTATGTCATGCCAGGTGACTTACTCATGTCTTGATGCATATGTGTCTGAGTAGCTAACAGGATATTAGTCATTTAGTATAACCATTTATATCCTCAACGAATAGATAGATATAGAAGTAGATATATTGATGTATTGTTGATGAGTTGGTTCATGAATGATGAGTAGTTGTTATTTTTATGAATTTGTAACAATATGCGACTGGGAAATATGTCATGCGAGATGACTTATTTCTTGATGCATATGTGCCACAGTAGCTGACCACTTATAGGTCACTTAGTATAGTCATCAATATCCTCAACAAATAGATCAATATAGAAGTAGACATATTGATGTATTGGTTTATAATGATGAGTATTTGTTATTTATTTGAATTTGTAACAGGTGGAATTGACCCTCACACTCACTTGGAGATGGATTTCATGGAAAGTGGGACAATAGATGACTTTTTCACTGGTCAGTCTGCAGCACTGGCGGGGGGGACTACAATGCACATTGACTTCGTCATACCAGTAAATGGAAACCTATCTGCAGGTTTTGAATCTTATGTGAATAAAGCGAAAAAATCAGTGATGGATTATGGTTTCCATATGGCTATCACAAAATGGGATGAAGCTGTTTCTAAGGACATGGAAGTCATGGTTAAGGAACATGGTTAGTGATGCATCCTATTCTAGTTTGAGTTTTGAATATGGGCTTCATATGGCTGTCTTATCTTATGCCTATTTGGCCAGGCCGGTGCTTCTCAGAAGTCGAAGTTTTCTTTGATTAGTGCTGCTTGGAGAAACAATAGCAGCTTTCATATTTAAATTCTTCCGATTAGCTCCCATTGCAGTAGAAGTAAAAAAATTCAAGTTGGAGTTCTGGTTGTTGGCCAAGAAGAGCATTTCAACTTCTTTCCACAATAGAATCTCCAAATTATTTGTTTGTTAAATACCTGACTGCTACTTCTCGAAGAAGAGAAGCAGTTCTGAAAGCTAGACCAAACAAACAATTTGCCGCAAAAGAGAGGTTTTTAACTTTTCCCTAATTTTGGAATTAATCAGGGATCAACTCTTTCAAGTTCTTCATGGCATACAAAGGAGCGTTGATGATCAATGATGAGCTTTTGCTGCAAGGCTTGGAGAGGTGCAAATCTCTTGGCGCGTTGGCGATGGTTCATGCAGAAAATGGAGATGCTGTTGCTGAAGGACAAAAACGAATGATTGATCTTGGGATAACAGGTCCCGAGGGACATGCTCTTTCAAGGCCTCCCATTGTAATTGCTAGTGCTATCATTTCTACTTCTTTATATGTTATCCTTGTTGCCTTTTCATTTTTCTTCTTTACCTATCCGAGAAGATTCTAGAAATAACATTATGTTATTCAATTATACTTCTTGTATGCAGATCAAATGGTTCATATTTTTTATATGGTAGTTCTATAGACATGCAATACTAAAAACTTCTGCTGATTTAGCCTTCACAGATCTGCATACATTAATTTGTTATTCTTATTCATCATATTCTGGAGTGAGAACCAGAGTTACTGTGTTAATCTTGAGGAAGTTAAAATGCTATTTATGTTTCTGCTTTACATGATAATTACCGATTAAAGAATGACCTTATTATCTGTTCTTTTGCAGCTGGAAGCAGAAGCCACTGCAAGAGCTATTCGGTTAGCAGGTTTTGTCAACACGCCGTTATATGTTGTTCATGTGATGAGCATTGATGCCATGGAAGAGATTGCCAAGGCTAAAAAATCAGGTCTTATTTTTTTGCGTGAATTGTTATTTCTTAGCTTGATATTTCATCAAAATTTTATTACACTAAAATGAGTTTTCATATATATATTTAAGCCATCATGGAAACTATATGGTTTGCTGTCTGGTCCTTAATTTCTTTATCAGTTAATCTCAGCTGTAGTACTCAAACATTCCTGCTGATCACTAGTAATCAGTAATTTGTACTGACATACATATTTCTTCAGGATCGTGATATTATGTAATAATTCGAAATATGATTCACAGATTCATTTGAATATTTACATTTGTTTGCAGGGCAAAGGGTCATTGGCGAACCAGTAGTTTCTGGGTTGGTCCTTGATGATTCTTGGCTTTGGCACCCTGACTTCACAACTGCTGCAAAGCAAGTATCATCATTTTCAGTTATCTTTTATTTGTGTGGTAATTAATATTCAATTGTTTGAAATATTCTTCTAATGATTTAGGTATTTGATGAGCCCTCCTATAAGGAAGGCTGGACATGGTGAAGTCCTCCAAGCTGCCCTTTCGGCTGGAAGTTTACAGGTAAATTTATATTTTTAAGATTGAATATTTACTGTTTCAGTTTTTATATTAGGATTTGTATTAACAGTCTTCGGTTAAATTGCACGTAAACAAATAAAACGTGAAATTCCTCTATTACACAATCCCAATCTTATCTAACCCTAATTCCAAGCTGGCTTTTTTCCACAATAAAGGAAAAAGAATATGTCTGTTTTTCCAGGTTTGTAACTTTGGGACTACCTTTTTAATATTTTGCAAGTTTAGGCCAAATTTTTAGCTGGAGATAAAAATGCACCCTTATTATTATTCTGATCTTTCTGAGGTGGGGTGAGGAAGGAGTTTAGAAAATCCACCTGAAGGTTTTAAGAAATAAAAAAGAAACCCTATGTTGTAAAAGAAAAGAGAAAAGAGGGGGCGGGGGCGGGGGTGCTCATTCTCTGCAAAATGGCCGCCCAAGCCTTTGTTACCTGACCATGTCATCAGACAATATTTAAATACAAGAACATTTTTTTTAGATTTTCAGTTGCACCATTCATAATGATAGGGCTATCTTCATTTTCTCTTAGATAATCCTTATATCTGATGACTTCTTGATTACAAGCAACCACAATGTTGAGATCTTATTCTCGAATTCTACAGCTTGTAGGAACTGATCACTGCGCATTCAATTCGACCCAAAAAGCTCTTGGTTTCAATGATTTTCGGAAAATTCCAAATGGTGTCAATGGTATGCTTGAGCATTGGTAACTCCGGTTTAAAATTAGAACAAAATAAAAAAAGAGAAAAGTTTAGCAGCATTTTCCAGAATAATATAAGTCAAGGTTCCTAATATTCTTCCCGTTTGTGCTGCATTTAAATCCAGGCATAGAGGAGAGGATGCATTTAATTTGGGATACAATGGTGGTAAGCTGACTAATGTGCTATTTTGTTCATACGTAGTGATTTGAATTACAATTTCTTGTTAATTCCCGAAAAGCCTATGTGTATTCATTGAACCACAACATTGATGCAGGAAACTGGTCAAATAAGTGTTACTGATTACGTCAGAATAACAAGCACAGAATGGTACATTATTTGGATGAATATTTGTATAACATTATTGTTTTGATCATGAGACTATCTTTTCTTCTCATCTTATTTTGTTTCCTAACCACATTGATGAAAGTTTCATTCTTTCATCATTCACTGTATATCAACTATAATTATATTTAAGATTTTAATCTCATCTTTTGCAGTGCTAGAATATTCAATATATATCCACAGAAAGGAGTAATACTAGAAGGATCGGATGCTGATTTAATTATCCTAAATCCTAATGCAAGCTTCAGGGTAACTTCTGCTTCTCATCATTCAAGATCAGACACAAATGTTTATGAGGGAAGAACTGGAAAGGTAATTATTGCTTACTGAGTATTTAACTTATATGTTCTTCTTCAAGTCTGTTGCACTGTCTGTCCCTACACTTTTACCTAAGCAGATCATTCCATGAACTTTACCTCTATTGCAACTACGGACCTTAAGTACCAAATGGCACTTTGTTGAAAGTTCATGGACAATCCACGCATTTTGTCCTATAAAAATAGCAGAAAAACAAACCTTTGTTACAGCCTACTGCAGAAGTGAGGCTTCCGGAGAAGTATTATTTAAGTAAAGTTATTCAGAAAAGCACTAGCATTATTTTGGATCGAAATCTCTTTAACAACTCACTGCACTTGAAGCAAAAGCTTTGAATTGGAGCCCCTATATTTGAGGCCCAAAAGCTCATTTTAGCCTCACGCTACAGCAAAAGCTCCATATCTTCCACCAACTATATGCCTGTTTTCTGAAAGCCTATGCCTTTTGGTTATAAATAAGCTACTGAAGCAGTTCAAATCACTTCATTGCTGAAATACTGCAATTCATTGGATTCAGGGAAAAGTTGAAGTGACGATTTCGAGAGGTAGAGTTGTGTGGGAGGATGACACGCTGAAGGTTACGCCCGGTTTGGGGCGGTACATCAAAATGCAGCCTTTCGGTTATCTCTTTGATGGTCTTGAGAAGGTCGATGCTGCGTACTTGGCTTCTCTCCGTGCTCCTGTTCAGAGGAGCAGAGCTTCATCTTGAGGTATGTACTATGTTCATGCTGTAAACACAAAGTATAGAAAATAAGACCGGAGTTTGCTCAAGAAAAGCCAATAATTTCAGTAACTTATAGGTTAATATAAAGAGACCAGGGTTGTAGATGTAATCTTTGTTCAGCTTCTTAAGATTCTTGTATATGTCATTAGCAGTGGACTTAATTACATATGCAGAATGTGTAAATAAGTAAACTTGTCAACTACTCAAGATGATATGGGTAAAGCTTAGTTGTTTCGAGTAATGTTTTTCTCCTTCCAAATTTCTGTATGTTTCTCCTTGAAAACTAACTAAAAACATCCCTCTACTCCTACCCTCCACCCTATCTTTCTACGTACGTGCTTTGGATACACCGAGTCCTATCCAATGTTTTTGTTTATCTCTTAATCCCTGTCCGTAAATGGCACCTTTCGCGCACGTCCGCATTAGGATGCGTGCTCATGTGGTGCGCATTGAGATTACCTCGTGAATAGATCTCAACGCTAATCAGCCTCGTGCGAAAGGGCGTCCTATCGCTCGTAAGTTTTTCTACACGTACGTAACTGCTCCTTTTAGAATTCGTCTGAAATGATGGCTCAAATGTCGTCTAAATACGCGGTAAAAGATGATCTACCATTAGTAGCATCTTTTCACCACCCAACAAATATATATATATATATATATATATATATATATATTAGGCCCAAATGGAAGGTGCCAAATGTTCTCTTTTTTTTTTTTTTGTCCAAAATACTTTTCACTGAGGGCCCAAACAATTGGGCCATGGGACTGCAATATGTATGATACGAGGCCCAATGGCTTCTGACAGAGTTTTCTCGATCTGAGCCTTTCGCCAATCTACTGCTCAGATTGCGCATTCATTCTCCGTTTTTAAATAATAATGCTAATAATAACTAAAATAAAATTGAACAGTACTTACTACTCTGGCAGGCACATCAAAACATAATAATCTCCAAAACCGGAATAAAACCGTTTTTGTTGCACCCCTCTTCCCGCCATTCTCTCTCCACCCTTCCTTTTATCTCTCTCTCATCAAACTCCTCCTCCTCCTCAATTCTCTCCCCCACCGCTCAAATTCACCCCTCCTTTCTCATCTCAATCCGACCTGTCCCTCCTCTTCACCCCCCCCCTCCAACCCCTTTTCCTTCCTTTAATACTAAATTCCCTTCCAAAATCCCCTCCCCACCCCTCCATTAATTTTGCCTTCCCCTCCGCCTCACCCACCGGGCCCCCCGGCGCCGCCGCCCCCGCCCCCTTCCATGGGCAACTGCTGCTCCAGCGCCAAATCTCAAGACCCGCCCGACTCCTCCACCACACCCAACAACCCCGCCGTCCCGTCCACGGCCTCCGCCAATGCCGCTCCCGCCAATGCCGCCCCTCCCAAACCCAACGCCCCGATCGGTCCCGTCCTCGGCCGGCCGATGGAGGACGTGCGCACCACCTACTCCATCGGCAAAGAGCTCGGCCGGGGCCAGTTCGGCGTGACGCACCTCTGCACCCACAAGGCGACGGGCGAGAAGCTCGCGTGCAAGACCATCGCCAAGCGCAAGCTCGCCACCAAGGAGGACGTGGAGGACGTGCGGCGCGAAGTCCAGATCATGTACCACCTGTCGGGGCAGCCGAACATCGTCGAGCTGCGGGGCGCTTACGAGGACAAGCAGTCGGTGCACCTGGTGATGGAGCTGTGCGCGGGAGGGGAGCTGTTCGACCGGATCATCGCGCGGGGCCACTACACCGAGCGCGCTGCCGCCGCCCTGCTGCGGACCATCGTCCAGATCGTGCACACCTGCCACTCCATGGGAGTGATGCACCGCGACCTCAAGCCCGAGAACTTCCTCCTCCTCAGCAAGGACGAGGACGCCCCCCTCAAGGCCACCGATTTCGGCCTCTCCGTCTTCTTCAAGGAAGGTACTCCTCATTCTCTTCTCCTTCTTCTTCTCCTTCTTCTTCTTCTTCTTCTTCTTCATCACACTGTTGTATGCAGGAGAGGTGTTCAAGGACATAGTGGGCAGCGCCTACTACATTGCACCTGAGGTCCTAAAGAGAAAATATGGCCCTGAGGGTGATATTTGGAGCATAGGGGTCATGCTTTATATCCTTCTCTGCGGCGTCCCACCTTTCTGGGCTGGTACATTGTCGTAAACTCTCTCTCCTTCTCTCTTCTAAGGGCCTGCTTGAGTTTGTTTTTACTTCTCTGCTTTTAGCTGCAGTCATCTTTAGTAGAAACTCCCACGTCTGCTATAAAAAAATGAAAACAGGACGCTAAATTAAGATTTTTGAATCCTAAAAATAAAAGCTTTAATTCGGAGTTTCTACTTCTATTTGAGGTCCTAGTTTAAACTTTACCCCTCCCCCTCCCCTCATTGAAATGTTAAAGCCTTTATATTTTCTTAATCTTTAATCTTGAGGATTTCGTTTATTTTCCCTCGCGGTAGAATATAGAGGTATTAAAATTTCAATAAAAATTGTAAAACAATGATATTTGTAGGGTGTCTCCCTCCTCACACTCTTCAAAAATAAAATGGAACGACACAACGAGCTAACAAAAAATATTTTTCAATTTTTTTGTCCACCATTAGAATCGGAGCACGGTATTTTCAACTCAATCTTGCGCGGGCACATTGATTTCACGAGCGACCCCTGGCCGAACATCTCGTCTGGTGCGAAGGATCTCGTCCGCAAGATGCTCAACTCTGATCCTAAGCAAAGGCTCACAGCATTCCAAGTACTTAGTAAGTGTGATAAGAAGATTTATCATTTCCTCATATGATTCAAATATTAGGATATTACCAGTGGAGCTACTGATTTGTTATTGGTTTTTTATCCTAATTTTTAGTATGGATAGAAATGATATGTGGTGTTTGGTGTTGTAGATCACCCATGGATCAAAGAGGATGGTGAAGCACCTGATACACCACTTGACAATGCTGTTCTCAACAGGTTGAAGCAGTTCAGGGCAATGAACCAGTTTAAGAAAGCTGCTTTGAGGGTAACTTTTTCTTCTCTTCTCTTGTATAAATTAATTTATTACTAGTTGAGTTCCCTTTGAATAAAACTGCTTTTATAGCCTTAAAAAACTGGTCTTCTTCAAGCAACTTTTTTCAAACAACACTTTTGCAGAAGTTCCAGCGAAGCCAGGAAGGCCCCTGATTTACTAATTTGTGCATCTTCTTTAGGATATTTCTTATTTTTCCTAAAGCTACTTTAGCCGTATTATTTATGCTTTGTACATCCGTTCTGCCTATCATTCATATTCTTTCTGCGGATTTTCGCAGGTTATAGCAGGATGCTTATCAGAGGAAGAGATTAAAGGGCTAAAGGAGATGTTCAAAAACATGGACACAGACAACAGTGGGACTATAACCCTAGATGAGTTGAAGCAAGGACTAGCCAAGCAAGGAACAAAGCTCTCTGAATTTGAAGTTAAACAGTTAATGGAAGCTGTAAGTTAAACAGTGTAGAATTGAGATAATTTTCATAATCGGCGGGAACTTGATCTATTTCTTATTTCCTTGTAATATTGTTGTTATTTTTTAATAAAGGCTGATGCTGATGGAAATGGACTAATTGACTATGAAGAGTTCATCACAGCAACAGTGCACATGAATAGATTGGACAGAGAGGAGCACCTCTACACAGCTTTCCAATACTTTGACAAGGATAACAGTGGGTAGGTGCAAACTCAAAACAACCTAAGAAGTTACAAAAGGAAAAAAAGAGGAGGACATGAAAAATAAAATAATCTACATATTAAGGCTATAAATCCTCCTAGGAAATAGGTAATTCGTTCTCGCTTATATTTTTCTTACATATCTTCTCATATATATATATATACATATATAATGATTCAGGTTCATCACGAAAGAAGAGCTTGAGCAAGCACTCAAGGAGAAGGGCTTGTATGATGGACAAGAAATCAAAGACATCATCTCCGAAGCCGACGCTGACAACGTAAGGAAAAGAAAAGAAAAGAAAAGGATTGAATCTTGTTTACCTTTTATATTATGACGATCGACGGCACACAAAAATGCACCACAATTCTAGAATATAAATAGAAAATTAGCATACAAATCCATTCAATAGTACCTCCGAAAACTTCTTTTAATCACCAGTTATATTCTCACAATCGCAGGATGGACGGATCAACTACACCGAGTTCGTGGCCATGATGAGGAAAGGGTGCCCGGATCCAAACCCAAAGAAGCGGCGCGACGTGGTCCTATAACAAACAAAAGAATGACCCATCCATTTATTTTGGCATGGAGGACTAAATAGACTAAATTCAGAAAGCAAAAGAAGAGAGAGAGAGAGAGAGAAAAAAAGAAAACATTAATCAACTTGTGTACATGGAGAGATAATTTTTCACTTTCATCCTTGTGACTTCACTTGTTAATGAGAGCAATGTACTATATTTATAGTGGGATAGACTTGGATGGGTGTGAAAATTAACTCAATTGCTATGGGGGTTTGGGGGGAATGGTGATATATAATTCCTATGTTGTTTTCACCATCTAGGGCTTCAGTTTGCATTTGTTTCAGTATACTGCTAATTGTTCTAAGTATAATTGTATTTTTGGATTGGCTACTGTGTGGTTTGAGAGGATTGTTCAGATCTTTTCACCTTAATAACTTATCAGATATATAGGAGGATCTACAATTTAACATATTAGAGGCCACAAAGTAGAACAATTTGACATTTTTAGTTAAGAGTATATATTGTGAGCAAGATGATTAATCATTCGGAAGTAAGTGTATTAGGCTTATTATTTTTTTATTTAATATCATAATTCAGAACTTAAAAAAGAGTCTTTGTAGCTATCTTTGATAAATCTGGTAGAACTTGATGCATATTCTCTAACTCTACTGAATAAGCTGAAACCATTTTGATGTAATTGCTTAGTTTGATTAGGTGTTAATCTAAGTTTTGATTAGATGTAGTTGATGGTTCCAAATATAAAGCAAAAAGAAAAAGAGTACCATAGTTCCGAATTTCCTCTTTTTCTCAAGCAAAATATTTTGACAAACAAAAATATCTTTGCTCATGTTACTGGCTATGATCAATTCCCCAACTTCATTTTTTTTTGTTTGTCAATTGAGTCTCCAATTTTTTTTAATTGGCTATGATCAATTCATGGAGGGACAAAATATGGTTTTACTTTTACTTTACTTCTTCCCTAAATTTATTCAGAAAATATATGAATCTACAATTAATTCTACACTTGAGTCACCTTACAATTAATTAATAAAATGGTACAATACAAACATCTCTCTATTATTATTATTATTATTATTATTATTATTATTATTATTGGTGGAGAAAATGTGGGCATAATCCATTTGTGTCTTCCAGTGAGGAAGAAGAGGAAGTATAAGAAGAGATAAAAAACTACACATAAGCAAACATTAAAAAAAAAAACACACTTAAAAAAATCTCTTAAAATATTTATTATTAAATAAAAATTAAAATTTAAAATATTAAATAGCTGGAATAGCTCAGTTGGTTAGAGCGTGTGGCTGTTAACCACAAGGTCGAAGGTTCAAGCCCTTCTTCTAGCGTATTTTTAATATAAATTTTTTTTTTGGTGTATTTAATGTCAAAGTTTTTAGATGATATAAGTTTTTTTTTTTTGGTGTATTTAATGTCAAAGTTTTTAGATGATATAAGTTTTTTTTTTTTGGTGTATTTAATGTCAAAGTTTTTAGATGATATAAGTTTTTTTTTTTTGGTGTATTTAATGTCAAAGTTTTTAGATGATATAAGTTTTTTTGAACCTTCGACCTTCTTGTAACGTATTTTTAATATAGTTTTTTTATTGATGTATTTAATGTCAAAGTTTTTAGATGATATAAGTTTTCTTGAACCTTCGACCTTTTTCTTGCGTATTTTTAATATTTTTTTTTTGATGTATTTAATGTCAAAGTTTTTGGATGATATAAGTTTTTTCTTTCTTCTCGCGTGTTTTTTTTTTTTTTTTTGGGTGTATTTAATGTCAAAGTTTTTTTTTAGTTTTAGTGTATTTAATGTTAATTAAAATAAGTTTTCCAAGTTTTAGTGCATTTAATGTTAATTCACTTTTTTATACTTTTAGTGTACTTAATGTTAATTAACATAAGTTTTTTAAGTTTTAGTGCATTTAATGTTAATTGACTTTTTTGGATGATGATATAAGTTTTTTATTGTTTTAGTATATTTAATATTAATGTTTTTTTTTAGTTTTAGTGTATTTAATGTTAATTAAAATAAGTTTTTCAAGTTTTAGTGCATTTAATGTTAATTGATTTTTTTGGATGATGACATAAGTTTTTTTATTGTTTTAGTATATTTAATATTAATTTTAATTTTTAAATAGTCAAAATATCTTATGGAGCGGATATATCAAATTTTCGTAGTTTTTGGATCTATGCTAGATCAATGTTTTTGGATCTATCCGGTGGTCATATTAATCTGTCATAGTTTTTGGATCTATAATTTTTTTTTTTTGGATTTATGTTGGTGAATTTTTATTTTAGACCGTGATCATATTAGTTTTGTTGTTATCCAACTCAATAAAAAATAATAAAAAAATATTTTTATGTTATAGTACTGTTAATTAGAAAGTAATTCAACTTAGATGAGGATTATTATAAAAGTTTATGCCAGATTTATATTGAAGTTCAAATATTATTTGTTCATTTTTAAAAAAGTAATTTTTTTTTTATTTTTTATATATAATTCTGGCTTATTAAATATTAATTATTTATATAAATGGTCACATCATCTTATGGAGTAGTCATGTCATTTTTTCATAGATTTTGGACATATACTTGAGATGTTGATCTTAAATAATGATCATATCATTTTAGATAGTGATTACCTCAGCTGAGTCACTGCTCAACTCAACAAGTAATAACAAAACTAACATATCTTATGCTGTAATATTATTAATTAGAAAGATTATGAAAAATATCTACATAGTGCATTTATTAAAATTTCGAATAATACTTGCTCACTTTAAAACAACAATACTATTTTTACACTAAAATAATAAATGTATATCTTACTTCTTATCTTTTTAAGAGTTAATATTTATGTTAAGTTTAATTATCAATTTCTTATTTTCAAGAAAAATGCTATTAGTACATTTCAAGTATGATGTATATCTTACATTCCATCTATTTCGAGAATAAATTTTACTAATTACTTCGAAATAACTAGTGGGAAAGACTTCATCTTTGGATGAGTCAGATGTGTCGGATCGTTGGCGCTAACCATTAATCCAAAAAAACTTGAGTAGTTAGAAATACGCAATCAATTCACTTAAAGCGTATAGACACAGCGCCCACGGGTCTAGACGGACTCAACCCATTTGGACATTAGGTCTATTGTTGGATCTCATGCCGTTAGATTTTTTATGAACCGTACCTCCACTTAATTTATTAGGCTTACCTAACTTAATTTATTAATTTTTTGAATATATAAAGTTAGACATATTTTTAATCCATAAATAAAAAATCATCATGATATACATTATACACCTTATTTGAAATACATGAACATAATTGCTCTATTTTTAATATTAATAATTTTTTAAAAAAAATTAAATCTTTGAATGGATGTATGTAAGATTTATACTCAACTTTTAAGTGTACAAAACATTTATCCTTTTAAAAAAAATGTAAAAGCAACAAAGTTGTAAAAACATACAGGAACAATTAATTACTGCAATTTAATTCATAAAAGAAAAGGCTATATCCTAGAAATGGTGATTCATTCATTTATTGTAGGCATGTTTGGTATTGAAATTATTTAAAGGATAAGGAAGATATTTTTTTTATCCCTCTAAATATATCAGAAACTATGAGAATATTTTGTTTCAGTATAATTAAAATAAGTGAGAATTACTGTTCTCACTCTTTCCAACTATTCTCTTATTACTTTTTTTTCTTAAATACTCTCTCACATCTCCCGAATCACTATCTCTCACTTCATTATTACATAATAAAATTTGAGGACAAAAAAATTATTTAAAACAACTAATACTCTTTATTCTTTTTATTCATCATTATCATACCAAACACAAAATCTTTTATTCATGAAATTATTCTAAACGCTTTTTTACACTAGTTCCATATTTTATACTTATTCATGTAAATACATCTTTCATTTACTAATTTTTGGAATATCATCAATATATTATTTGCTGTTGTTGTTCGACTCTACCATACTTAATTTGAGCAAACATTTTTTTAAATTATTTTCCAGAATAATTTAGTCACCTAATCTTATTTAAAAAGAAATTAATATTTAATTATCTTACCAAAAGATTTGGGGAACTATCAACTAACTTTTTTTTTTTTTTTTTCTAATTTATCCCGTTTCTTAAACACTCTCACCTTTATAAAAAAAACATGTATCAATTTCAATTCACATTTCAATATTATTTCAATAGAATATTAAAATTTTAAATAATTATTAAATTTAAAAACAAAAATTTGCTGAAGTCAAAATTCCACTGCAAAATAGGAGATATAGTCGTTTTTTTTTTTTTTTTTTTTTGGATAAAAATGTGTGCAACCTATCTAAACGGATTTGAGTAATATTTTGAATTTTGATTTTGCTACCTAATTTTTCGATTTAAAATTTAATTTTAAATTTTAAATGTATTATTTATCTTTACAAGTTTAGTTAGTATAGTTTATATAATTCTCACAGCTATATATTTATTAAAATAAATAATTAATTCAAATTTTACAGTTAAAATGTTATTAACTGACTCAAAATAAAAAAATTTAAAAGTTAGATAGTAAAATTAAAATTTAAAAAAATTTAGTAATTAGATCAAAATATTCATAATTTAGATAAATTTTATATATTTTAATCTTTTGTTTTATAAATTTTATAATCAAAGTATCATTCACGGATTAAAATAGCATTTTCTTGTTTTATTGTTGAAAAATGTAGAATTTTCTTAATAATAATATAGTAATTAGAGTAATACTACTTGTACATTCAAACCAAAATATATATATATATATTTGCCATACGTTTTAAATAAAAAATACGAAATAGTATTACTGTATAATTTGGTGATTGGGGTGTAAAATTTAAGTCCCATTTATTCAAAAATAAAATATTTTTTATTAGTTATTTCAAAATAACTAATAAATTTTAAAATTAGTAAAATATAAAATATACATTCCAAATAAAAAAAATATTATCCATATATTTAAAATTAAATATATAATATATATTCCATTCATTTCAAAATAAAAATTTATTTATTAATAATTTTTAAATAATTAATAAAATTTATCTCATTCTAATTTTTGAGGTATCTAACATTTGAGATATAAAAAAGCATCTTTTCCTTTCCATAATATGGTAGAAGGAAGGAAAATGCTTTTGCAAAATGGTCCCACTGGTATTATTAATTGCGAAGAAGTACTTTAATTATTCAAATTGAAGAGTTCCATTAAATCCGTCAAGGGAAGTATCAGATGCTCCGACACTTTTTCTCGCTCTCTCTCTCTCTCTCTCTCTCTCTCTCTCTCTTCGTATATAGAAGTCACCGTCACCTCCTCCGCCTCAATAAGGAGTCGCGCACTCACAAACGACTCTCTCTCTCTCTCTCTCTCTCTCTCTCTGTGTAATCGAGCGGATCCCGTCGCCGTCGTCGAAGGGGAGGGGGAGGAGGAGGAGGAGGAGGAGGAGGAGGAGGTGCGATCATGGCGGATCAGCTCACGGAAGACCAGATCGCCGAGTTCAAGGAGGCCTTCAGCTTGTTCGACAAGGACGGGGACGGTGAGATCGCCCTTTCTCCCTCTTCCTCGCTCGTCTCCGATTCGATCGAGCTCCGTTTCGCCCGATCTGATGCTCGATCCGATTGATTGTTTTGATCGATTTGAACCCCTTTTTTTTTCGGTGTCTTTTCATCGAATCGGGATTCGGCTAAACCCTAATTGAAATTTGAACATAGATTCCTTTGCTATAGGGTTTTTATTCTTGCGTTACTATGAGTAGTTGGATTGAGCTATGATTAGAGCTTCATAGTTGTATGGTTGTTTGCTGAATCTGTTGCTTTTGGTAGATCAGTAGTATTAACATAAGAATTGTACATAAATGCGGTGGAAATAGTCACCTAATTGATAATTGAGGATTCTCTAGTTATACTAAGCTTGATATTCGCATCATACTGTTGTCGGAGAAGAAAAAGACCCTGATCGCAAATCATAGTATACCATTTATGGTTGTGCAAACTCAAAAGCCTAATTAGGGCATAGAACGCGGCCGCGCACAAAGGCTAGAGTTATTTTGTTGCTTTATGGTGGTAGTTTTACTTTGTTGTTAGTGGTGCATGTAGAGCATGTAATCTATACTGGTAGTTTCGGGCCCAAGTGATTGTTAAGACAGATGTTAAGTTGTCAGATGTGGGTTACGTTCGTGATTACGTGTAGCAGACAATTAAGCTGCCTTTGCTTTTTTATAGCTTGACACACATCTTATTGAGTTTAAATACAGTAGCAGGATAGAGCGAGTCGTCAAAGACGTAACTACAACTGTATTGTAAATTTATGCCTCGGTGATTTCGTTGGAGTTGAGCTTCGTTGTTCAATATGCTCAAAGATCAATTTCTCTCAACATATTTCATTGAATTATTTCGGTGTAGCAAGGTCAATCTGTACTAAATGTTCTATCTTCGTCTAATTCAATTGATAACTGTGATGAGAATATTGTTGATTTATATACTTTAACTTGCTTCCAGAGCACTTTTGGCTGGTTATTGACATGTTGTTGCTTAGCCTGGAATCTTGTTGAAGTCTGGTAAAAATGTCACTCTTTACATGATGTGATTCTATCAATATGCTTGTTTCCTTCTTTTTTTTTTTTTAAACCGTGCTATCATGGTAGAAATCAAATCAAGCATACGTACTATTTTCTTTGCTGAATGTTTAAACTAAGAAATAGTTACAAAATGGTGATTATTAGTCTATTGCACTCACTGTTTATAATTGTTACATTTTTTGCGTGAATGACCAAGGCAAATATATATTGGAGTTCTCTAAACAAATTTGACCCATTTATACTCTCTTCTTTTATGGGTTCCTTTTTTTTTTTTTTCTTCTTTATTTCATTCTAGACATGCTTCTGAATCTACAATGGTCATTTGTTAACAAGTTTTCTTCTGGCAGGTTGTATCACGACCAAGGAGCTAGGGACGGTGATGCGATCACTCGGCCAGAATCCAACTGAGGCGGAGCTGCAGGACATGATCAACGAGGTGGACGCAGATGGGAACGGCACAATCGACTTCCCCGAGTTCCTCAACCTCATGGCCCGCAAGATGAAGGACACAGACTCCGAGGAGGAGTTGCGGGAGGCCTTTAGGGTTTTTGACAAGGACCAGAACGGCTTCATCTCCGCCGCAGAGCTCCGCCATGTCATGACCAACCTCGGGGAGAAACTCACTGATGAGGAGGTTGAGGAGATGATCCGCGAAGCCGATGTGGATGGTGATGGCCAGATCAACTATGAAGAATTTGTCAAAATCATGATGGCCAAGTGAAAAGAAACAACAATAACGGATAGTGATATTAGCATAGCAGAAAATACTATTTACCGGAGCATGTGCTGTGAACCTGGTCAGTGTTTATATGGTAGACTTGACCACGTAATCTCTCAATAACAATTTCTGCACTAATATCACTGTCTATGGACTTCGCTTCTTCTGCACGCAGCATCGTTTGGTTTCCATCCCAATAGTAGTTATTCTCTTTAGGTAGTATTATTACCTGTTTGACTAGTCTTTTATTGTGGAAAGAAGAAGAAAAAGATAAAAAAGGATTGGTTGTTCTTGGGGTTGGTTGGCTTGTGCTTTTATCGTGTGTTCTTACTAGTGTTCCTGCAATTTCTATTACCTGTTCTTTCATTTTCTTACGTTCCTTTGCAGTTTCTCTTATTTTACTGTAGTAGCTGTCTATTTCTAGAACGTGTGCTGGTTGCGAGAAAAATGCTATCCTGGTTGACTAATAATTGTTTTTTCTTTCATTTTCTCTTCATTTATTTTTATATTTACTCAACAGTCACGTCATGTCATGTGGTTTACATTTGATAATCGTGTCTAATTTCCAGGGCCGGCCCTATCTCAATGTTTTCTTGGGCGATTTTTAGGGGGTTTTCGATTTTCTTTCCCAAAACAATTTTTTTTGGAGTAATGCTGCCCTGTGCAGTTTAAGATCTCACACCTCATTCATCCAAAAGCTCACATTTTCTATGTCTTATTATTATTATTATTATTTATTAAAAACTCATGGAAAGTAAGATTTATACCTATAAATAGGTGGACATGCAGTATTTTCCAAGTAAATATATATATTGAGATTACTGATACTTTTTATAACAAGGAAAGATGATCTGTATTATTAGAGATAGATTAGGAATTGTATACATATTAAAAATTAGCTACTAAAAGTAAAGTAAATAGCAGGTGAAATTTAGAATCTCTAGGAGAACATAATAGATCATTTACAAACAAAGATTCTTTTGAGGGCAATAAAAGAAGATAGATGACAACAGCTACTGCAAACCATTTCACTATAATTGAAATTTGAGTTCTTCTCGGCGTCTTCTTCTCCTATTTAGCTTACGGGGATTAACGTACAAACTCGCGACCCATACTCCGAGCAGAGTCGCCTCCATCGGGGCGAGCCAGTATACACACAGGTGTTCCTTCGTCAGGTGCTGCCCTTGGGCGTACGCCCAACCAAAGGCCTGTTCAAAAACAATAAATTTAAAAGCTAAATTTACACAAATTCACATTAACAAGTTTACCAAGTATGCACTCTCCCAATGAACCAAAAATTAACTCATTCTGTTTATTGTGAAAGAGTTTTACTCTTTTGGGAGCATTTACATTCCAGTTTAGAGCTTCTCATGTTTGTTCACATCCCTCTGGTTAGTATGCAGAGTGAATACCAGGTTATTTTATTTTTCAACAGTAACGAGTCAAGTATATAGATCAAAATTCCAAATATACTTCTTCAGCAGCTAGAAATTATATATGCAGCCGTTTCTGGCTACCTTCTAATTCAATACTTCATTTTCCTGTGGTGTTCTAGTTGGTTCCCAACCTTTGCAATTCCTTATTAAAATCTTACCCTATCAGATGAATTATTCTGTTAACTTGCACAGTCCAAATTCGTCGTCTAATTCCTACACCGTAACTTTTCCCAGAAAGAAAAATCATCTGGATAAAGTTGCACTTTTTGATAACAATTTTTAGTGACGCATATAAGATTGCAACTGGATGCTTACGCCGACTATAAACTCCTAAAATGGTTACGGCCCCTAATGCAGTTTACCTCCAGTTTGACTAACATACTATAGAGCTTCGGATGCATCAACTAGAAGAAACGATCCGACACAACCGATAACAAATAATTAAGGGGGAAATTGGACACGCACCGCAGCTGGATTCATGATTCCACCAGTCATATCAGAGGATAAGATGTGGCACACAACCTTCGAAATGCTCGATATCCACATTTTCGTAGATGAGCTCTTCCTGGACTTCTTTAGCCAAAGGGAGACGACCACAATAGTTAATGAAAGCAGTCCCTCAGTTAATGCTCCATGATGCATTTCGACATTCAAACGCGGTCCAAAAGCCGCTGCAGGAAAGGTTGTATTGACAAACCAAACACCAAAAATAGAACCAAGCACCTGGAATATCAAAGTTAAGCTTTAGAATAACCTGACCGAAATTGGGCTTTTGCAAACATAATCTCTGTTTTTTTTTTTTTTTTTCAAGCATTGTAACTTTGATCCAACTTTTTGGTTTTTGAAGCTTTGCTGAGATTATCTTCGATGGACCGAACTACTCCCAACCCACATTGCACATCTTGGTCCATAAAACACACTTTTGGCCCAAAAATCACAATATCAAGGTTGCAAAATCCATCCAAAATCAGCAGAAACAATTACATAGCATGAGCATTAATATTTAATAGGTATCCAAACAAAGTATATTTAAGCAACAGTGAATTAGAATTCGATGCTATTACTGCGATTTGGGTGTAAACTAACAAATCCCATTTCAACCCAAGCATCAATTATACAAATATCAAACATCAATATACACATCGCATCTCACCTGAGCAGGAATTCTTACGAAAACCACGAAGAGGAACCCTTCGAAATCCCCGCAAACCCCATAGCAGAGCACTATCAAAGGGTTATACGATCCACCTCCCATCCTCTTCCCCAGCAACGAGAACCAGTACAAGTAAAGCACCGCGAGGGGCCCCTTGATCACTAAATCCCTAAAACTCGCCCCCGACCCCAAAATCCCGCACGCCAAGAACCTTACTACGGATCCCAACCAAACCCACATGAAGGACACGAAGAGGTCCGAGGCCACGAGCTCGGTTCGCGATATGGGTTCGCCTCCGCCATTGCTACCGTCATCGTCGTCCCTCCTCATCCAAATGGAAGGTGGTGGTGGTGGTGGTGGTGGTGGGCGGTGGAAGAAGCATGGTGAGGAGAGGGTGGTGTTAGGGTTTTGTGGGGAGGAGGAGAAGGAGTCGGGGTATTTGAGGTGGGGGAAATGCTGTTTAGGGTTAGGGTTCCCCAGCCTTAGGGAGTCGGAGAGAAGGGGGGGGGGAGGTGACGGTTGTGGGGAGGGAGAGTCGAAGAGGCAAAAATACGGATTATAAAGGTGGATTAAATTACTAATAGGCCCTTGCACTATTTTGCAATTACTCCACCAAAAATTTAAAAAAAAGGAAACGTTGAGGGGGCTATTTGATAAATGACTACTTCCTCTTGAATTCGAAGGGTTCTCCGTACATTTTAGCCTCGCGAAAGAGAACCCCTAAAAAATCCCAATCGAGGGAAAAAGTTTTCGCCCTCTTCGCGAAACCCTCGCTCCGTCCTCTGTTCTCACCTCTCCTCTCCCATTCCGATCTTCGTGGCCACCATAGAATAAGGTGCGCGCTCTCTCTCTCTCTCCCTCTTTGTGTGTGGTAAGCAAGGCTATGGATCAAACGAGTTAGGGTTTGATCCTTCTTCTTCTTCTTCCATTGATCACCTCCTTTTTTTCTTTTTTTCTTTTTTTTTTCTGAATCTTCTGTTTAACTGTAACGCTTGATCTTCGCAGTTTTGTCAAATGGATATTTTTTCGGCATTTAAAACTCAGATTCAACTTTTCTAGCTACAACCATTTTTTTAAAAAAATTACTTGCTACTCTAATTCATAGGAAAAGATTGGTTACTTTGCTTATTATTCATGGCTAATTCTACTTTTGTAAACTGTAAGATATTCAGATTTTTGCGGGTGGAGACCACGACATTAGTGTAGTGTGTTGCATGTTACACTCTTCAAAGTTCTCCGTAATGATCGAAAAGATATCTCGGTACTAAACTATTGATATTGGTATCCACATTGCTACAGTTCCTAAACTTGTTTGTAATACATAAAATTTAGCTTGAATTGCCATGTCTTCATCATACACTCTATGGAATAGTAAGGAAGGGAAGGTTTTTTTACGGAAAAAAGAAGAATAGAGAACTTTGTGGTCTGAATGTTAATGTATAATTTTCAATCTTCCTTGAGTTGCAGGTTTGTGCTAACTCATGATTTTCTCTTTTAGTTAGTTTTATGATCTCACCTCTTTCTATCTGAGTTTTTAAGTTTCGTTGCTGCTCTTTATATCTTTAACAGCAATGAAGGTGAGGTCGTCCGTGAGGAAGCTCTGCGAATTCTGTAGGACAGTTAAACGCCGTGGGAAAGTTTACGTGCTATGTACCGCCAATCCCAAGCATAAACAGAGGCAGGGCATATCCTCGTTTGCTTACGAGGGTCCGCTGCCTCCTGTGTACGTACTTAAGACCGTAGTCTCTTGTTCATTTTGTCTTTTCTTTTAGTTCCATGTCTCATCAGTTAGAAAATACAAAAATTTTGCTTTTATACTATTTTTTGGTTGGGTTTGATACCATGTTACATATTCCAGTCGAAAGGGGCACCTCTGCATTCGTAACAAGTTTGTGTATATATTTAATTAATGGATTACGTAGGAAACTGAATCCTGGTCAAGTTCCGGGCGTATTGAGTAGGATAATATATCTAGGATAAATGCAAAACAGGTCTCGAAATTTTAGTTGTTTTATCTGGGTAGATGGGTAAACTAGGTCAAACAGTGAAAAAGGAAGGGATTTCTTGCTGGTGATTTACTCTCTTATTAAAGTTTGGAAGAATCAAAAGCTTTGTTATGTGAGATCAAATACTGCATTAATGTGTTTATTGCCGTTTAGTGCAACTTGCCAAAGTACTCTTCGCCGCTTAACAATAGCAGCTAATACGATACCTTCTACAATTCCGGATTCAGCTTACATACTGCATTTACTTTTATTTTTTGGTCTTCTTTCTTTTTTTTCCCGCCTACCACCCTCTTACCTCTTTTGTTTTGTCTAATTTCTCTTCTGATTACAGGTCCTCGGAAGTTTCCAAGAAAGAAACATCAACCACCATCAACTGGCCCATAGGTTTGGCATCAATTTTGAAGAAAGAAGAGAAATAAATGGCAGTGCATTTCAAAAATTAGGGCGCATTTGGTTTCTGGATGTTCTCTCGTACACTTTAAGTTGTCTATTTGTCGTCATTTTAAGGTGTCAAAGTTGTATTGGAATAATAATACATCAGGGTTAACCAAGACATTTTTGACCCCATTTTTGGGTATTAGATCAGTTATGTAAGTTTTAAGATGATGTCCTTTTTCTCAGTTTCTGTTATTTTATTTTTGCAAAGATTTGTTTATGGTTAACACTTGGTTTTTCAAAATTCTATGGACTTGTTTATGTTTGGTTGTGAGTAATCCTAAATGAGAATGATGTTCTTAGCTTGTCATTCCTGTAGTAGTTTTATCTCTCTAATAAGTGCTGCATTTCTATGGGAGCTCTTCAGAGAATCTCTCTGTTGTGCCTTTGAGCTTGAGCACGCACGTGCGTGGAGTGTGCGCATGTGAAAATATTGGATTTTATAAGTACAATTATACATAAATTCCCATGTAAATTTTCGTCATTTGTGCGGCAGAGAGGGATGTTGAAGTTCATCATTTGTGCAAGCAGCTAAATGTTACTACGCAGGAGAGAAAATTTGATGATTTGGTGCAGCAATTAAAAGAATGTTGCCGAGATCATCGAAAGCTGAAAACAAATCGATATATTTTGAAGTACAAAACACCTTCTACCTGGCACTTGTTGATTGAAATTCCCTTCTTTGATCTGATGATCCTCCCCTTATGCTGCTGCTAACCATTCCATCTCTGTACTGAGTGCATTAGGAACATATAAGCTTCCAACTTTCTAAAGAAGCAGAAGCAAATCAAAGGGAACTAAAAATCAATCTTGATTCTCCTCCTCAGATCGAAACTCCAAATCGCTAACATCTGCAGTAGCGCTTCGTTCATCTCGACCTTCGAAAATTGAAGCAGCCCAATCTCCATCACATGTACCAGCTATTAATCCATTGCTCCCCTCATTACATCTCTCAGCAAGCTCCTGCACACATCCTACTGAATTGGTATTTCGACGCCCCAGTAAAACAAGTTCAAGCATATTCCTCCGCGCCGCATAAACAGGATTAGGCTCGACTAAACAACCTCTTCTGTATGCTTCTCTCAGGAAAACAGTTTGATTGCCCCCTTTAGTTGAAATATAGAAAATGCCGGGGTGCTTAAGAATAAGCTCCCTCACATTCACTTCCATGCTAAAATCTCTTCTAAAATGAGACAGCCTTTCGACCGGAGTCATCTTCTCCACCATCAAGCTTAGAAACTCATGAAGAACACCGACAGCGCGCTTCTCAAAGCGCTCGACATTGCCCGCATGGTTAACGCCCTTCTTCTCGTAAGGGTTCAAATAAGGGAGTCTCTGCCAATTCTTTAGCTTCTCTCTGAAGCCCTTTTCGATCTTAAAACCAGTCGGAAAATTTATCGGGAAAGCATACTTGGTCTCGAATTCACTTAACCATTTTTCTGTGTACTCTTTCACCCTCCATTTCTCAACCTCTGCTTCAGCTAAGCTTTCGTCCTTCGAAACCAATTGTAAAGTATCGGGCGATATTATCGTAAAATCACCAGGATAATTCGGAAGGATAGAGTTTCTAAAATCATCAGGCAAACCCAATTCTTTTCTAATGAGCCACAGCGCATGTAGGTTTAAACTCCCATCGGTCGAGATCATCAGAAGCTTCTTCAATCTTTGAACAGTTGCTAATTCCGCTTCGCTGATGGCCGTAGCTTCCTTCTCAATTAAGTCCAGCATCTTTCGAGTAACCTCACAACAAACATTCTTTTTAACTGGGTGTGTATAAATCTTGAATATGTGAGGATACTTGCTGAGAAAAGCACCTACTGGTATGTTCAAACCAACTTCATATTTCCATTTTGAAAGGAGTTGAACAGATGCAAAGCCCTTCCTCTGATTCGACATCAATTCATGCAAACTCAATACTAAATTCAGCTTCTTTACTTGATCCATAAGTTTATCGAGCCTGAGATCTCTTGTTCTATTTTCTAATCGAGTTCGCGCGGAATCGACTGGCTTTTTCCATCTCTTCTGTAGATTGTAGTTAAATGGGCCCCATAAAAAGGCCTCTCTTTGTTGGCGCGGACGACCTGTTCGCAAAATTGCCAACCTAAAGGTTCCCAATGCCGTCACCATTTTATCATTAACTTTCTTCGGTCCTGCAGCATTGAAGTGAACTGTCATATTTTATGAGATATCTCAAAAAATAACAAGATAAAGTTTGTAATCTATAATGCCTCTAACCTGTGATGGAAATCAGAGTTGTGATAGGTTTTTCTGTTTGGCTCCACTTCTGCTTCTGCTAACAGCCATAGCCATCTTAAATAGATCATTAGCAAGTAGAACACTCTAGAGCTTTCACTACAGCAAGAATCTGATTTGACACTTGTAATTCTGCATAAAAGATATACTACTACTTTAAATAATACTATTCTGATTAAAGTACTGCATATTACAGCAGAAGAAATCCGTTGAAATGGGTTTCTAAATTTACCAAAAATGAGTGATTCAAAGAGAAAGTAGGAACAGAAAAAAAAAAAAAAAAAAAAACTCGCAAAACGGATCATTGGGGAATTTCTTCAAACAGGTAACATGCAAAAGCCTACATTTAATATCATCATCATCGATATATGTATTTAAAATCAAAAGAGACGAAGTGATCGGTACTAAGTTCATGTTTTGGTGTATTTAGAGGTGAATTTTTACAGGGAAAGAGAAAGTGGATTCAGCGCCACTACCGACCCCGGAGATGGTTGCGCGGTTGAAGCTCCAGGATGAAGCAGAGTAGCTTTTACTCACTCTCTCTAAATAGAAAAATGTGCGTGTAAGTCCCTGGCACATTTCGATATTGTGACTTGCCCCATGTTTTTTTTTTTTTTTTTTAACTTTGAACAATTGGGAAAAATGTGACTGGATGGTCCCTGTATTATCACTCGATAGCACCTTAGTCCTTTTAGGTTTAACTTACTTTTATCTTTTAGTTTTACTCGTCTATTATTTTTGTAAAAAAATTAATTTTTGTTGTTCGGTTATTACGGTGTTTCGGATCAAGTTGCAATATTGGAATAGTCCAGGGTAAAAGTTACAGAAGAGTTGGGTCTGAGACACAGGAGCCACCAACGTACTGAGATATTATTAAACAGGATAAGAAGCCAAAAAATATAATAATAATAATAATAAAAAATAAATTTCTATCTCTTTTTTTTCCAAAAAAAAAAATAAAAATTGCATTATACGAATAGGAACCCGAACAATGGCCCTGGATTTGAGAATATCCCTCTCAAATCCCACTTTGGTTCTCCCAAATTCTCCTCGTACTTGGTTTCCTGGTAAATTTCTCGAATCTTCTTTCTTTTTCTGTTTTTTAATTGATTTTTTTCAAACTGGGTACTTAAAATTTCAAATTTGAAACTGCGGGAGTGAATAAAAATTAGTGATGAATTTGTCCCAGCTGCTGTGTTTGGTGGATGCTCTTGTGGTGTTTGATTAATTGCCTCTTAAGAAGGAGAAGGAACTAAATAAGTGTATATTGGAGTTTGTACTAGGAGATTGCAGTAATAACTTGGTAAAGATCTATGAAACTAACCTGAGCTTTGGAACTTTTGAAAATTTTGATTTTACTTTCTAGCCTTTTGATTCATTCCGTGCCTGTTGAATGGAAATTGAAGTCTAGTGGATGCTCTTGTGGTGTTTGATGGATGCTCTTGTGGTGTTTGACTAATTGCCTCTTAAGAAGGAGAAGGAACTAAATAAGTGTATATTGGAGTTTGTACTAGGAGATTGCAGTAATAACTTGGTAAAGATCTATGAAACTAACCTGAACTTTGGAACTTTTGAAAATTTTGATTTTACTTTCTAGCCTTTTGATTCATTCCGTGCCTGTTGAATGGAAATTGAAGTCTAGTGATCTGAGTGAAATTTCGCTGTAAGTTTAGTTGCTCTGCAGTGCTTAGTATCTTTTTTTGATGGTGCATCCTGTTTCTGCAGTTGCTTGCCAAAACACTTGCCAGAACAAGATTACCATTTTCTCACAAAGATTTCCTTCAAAATTAAGTAGGAGAAGTTCATTCCCTTCAGTGGCGAGAAGCAGTGGTCCGTCGTCGTCCTCCGAGACCAGCACAGATGGTTCAAAATCTTCGACAGAAGAGAAGGTGATTCAGCTGTTGGTTGATGCCCAATTCTTATTCCTATTAATTCTAATTTCCCTATTCAAGGTGCTGGACCCATCATTTTGGAGAATTCGAATTAAAACTAGAAATTGAAACTTTATTTTTGTTCAAGAATGAAGCTGTTCATTGCTATTTGTTGAATCTAATGTTCGATCGAAGGATTAAAAACTTAAAAATTACTTTCTTATGCTATAAATTCCAGCTGAATAACTTCTATTGTACACCCAGGAGTACTTGTTAGTTGGTACCTGAAATGTTTGTTTATCTCAAACAGGTACCTTTTGGGTACTCGAGAAAGGATGTGCTATTGATTGGTCTTGGAGTTACTGTTATTGGTGTTGGCTTGAAGAGTGGATTGGAGGTGATGCATTTACTTATCTATCGTGCTAATTTCGAATTTAGCCTTTGAAGTTCGATCCCCATTTCAATCACATCTTCAATGTTTTTAGTTTAACTATTTGTCCTTAAAGATTGTTTTGCGCAAGATTTAAGTCCTTATCATAGTCCACGATCTAAAAATAGCGATGGGGCCGACTTCAAGAAGTTGTCATGCCATCTTTTTTTTAGACTGCGGAACGACGGAAGCACAAATTTCAGAAGCGAAACTTTTAAAGCCATCGCTCTTAGGCCGTGACTGAAATTGGATAAACTTCAGGCACTCAATTTCTAATTAACTCTTTCATTTTAATATTTTTTTTTGCAGAAAGAAACCATGGTTATGATTCAAATTTGATTTTTTTTTGTTTTTTTTTCTTTATCCTTCTCCAGTTTGTAGGATTTGATCCTTTGAAAGCAGGCAATGTTGTTCAGTTAGTTATGGTACTGGGGCTAACAGTTGGCTGGATCTCGACATACATATTCAGAGTCTCGAACAAAGATATGACTTACGCCCAGCAGTTGAAAGACTATGAGAATAAAGTGATGGAGGTTAGTTTTGTAGTGCAATTTTTTCAATGAAGTGAAGTTCTTGCTTGAGACCATGATAAACTCTTTACAGTAATACTGATTCTGGGGATAAAACTAATCATATTATAATGTTATTTATTTGTCCTATTTCCTTCCTCCTTTTCGCCTCTTTTCTTTCTTTTTCCAAACGGAAAAAGATAGCAACCGATAATATGTTGGAAACACCCAAACTGCTCCGTAAGTTGATCGCAAACGCGATGCTTTTGGAACATTTTGACGCAGAAGGTTTTAGTGCTTATTAAGCTTCTCTACTCCGGAAAGCAAAAGCTTGCAAAACCTAGTCGTTTGGCTTTCGAAAATTGCTCCTTGAATCTGGTGAGGAGATCTCAATGAAAATAATGTGTGTTTATTTCGCCAACTTTACTCAAAAAAGCACTTCTATCGAAGCTCTAGCTGGGCCAAATAGGAACGGATGGTTGATCATAAAATAACATAAAGAAGTGCTTGATAAGATCAATTGAGTTACATAACCTCTCTTCGCGCAATCTTTCCTTTTATGTCTATGTTGGATAAAGGAATTTAAACAAGAAATAAATCTGTGAAATGTGATTTTACGAGTTTATATGAGAAACTTACTGCGATTCATTTTCTTTCTCCAGAAGCGATTGGAGAGCCTCTCCGAAGCTGAGCTTGAAGCTTTGCTGGAGCAAGTGGAGGAGGAAAAGACGCGCCTCACCAACGACGAGCAACTACTAAAGTGAAACCTGTGATCGTCGGCATAGTAATATGCATGTAACACAACAAAGCTGTTATGAATTATACCCTACTAGAAGGGAAACACAACACATATTAATTTGTATCTTATTTATTTGGTACTTTTTCTACCGAAGTTGATGTTTGATTTTGCTTTCTAAGAGTAATTAGCAGTTGCAAAATCAATCTCGCTAGTTCTTATTGTTGATATAATTGAAAATAAAGTAGCATGCAATTACTTGATCTTGTTGAGATTGTAAACACTTCCATAGTTTGTAATTAAATTAATCTCCGTGATGTTGAGCTACAAGATCAATCCATTTATGAGCCAAGTTGTCTGAATAGGCTTTTTTGAGCTTGTTTATTTCTCCAAAAGCTCTTTGCTCTGTTGTATTTATGATTTTAATCTTTTCTGCACAAAAATTCTCTCAAAAATTCATTTTTTCGAAATCTTTCCTTTGATTTGGGAATCGAACATTCTTAGTTAACACAATAGAGAAGCACTTTCATTTCCAACTTATCATTATTTAATATAATATTTAATTTTATGGGTAAAAATAATTTAACTGAGTTTCCAACTTAAATACACGCAGGCTTGAACCTGCAAAGTTATTTTTTAGAATAGATTTTAGTTTATTTTGCATATATAATTACATGTTTAATTTATCTGTATATTTATTAATTCAATTGAACGTTCCAAATCATAAACAACGAAAATAATATATTCAATATATATTAGGATCGAAAAGCGTGGTATATAAGATGCACTAGATATACGGGACTAAAGTAAATATTTCTAAATGTTTGGGGCTACGGTGTAATTTACACATTTTCGCCGTAAAAAACCCACCTTTTCGTCCCCAAATCATCGTATACTTATTCACTTCGTAATTTGAGGAGCTTCGTGGACGATCGAGAGAGAGAGAGAGAGAGAGAGAGAGAGAGAGAGAGAGAGAGATGGATGCTTCATCCCTCGACAATGCTAGGCTCCAATCGCTTTTAGAGGTATACTTTTTTTTTTTTTTTTTTTTTTTTTTTTTTTTTTTTTTTGACAAAGCTAGATTAGGGTTCAGGCGCACACTGTTTGATCGCAGCGAACTACTATTTTCGAAAATTTTTGACCAGTTTTTTAATTTCATGGTTTGTTTTATTTTTTCCCTTCTTTTTGTCCCCTAATTTTGTTAATTTTTATTTTTGAGTTGCACAATTATAATAATCAGATTCTTTGGACTCTGTTTGTAGAGTAAGCTGCAGATTTTTTTACAAATAAATTTTGAGTTAGATTTGATTTGCTCTGCATTTGCTTCTCTCTGTTGCTTCATAAGCTTGTGAAGAGTAATATGAGATTGTTACTTGTAAAGATGATGAACTTATAACACAAATTTCAACACTGTTGTAAGAATATAGATGAATTGTTACTTGTTATATTGCTAATATTGTTAAAAAGGCTACTTGAGTCACTGTAAAGGAGAATCTGATCACTTCCACATACCTGTGATTGGACCATTTTTGCACAAAACATCAACCAATTTTTTTTTCCCCTACTGTCCAACTTTGGTTCATTTTATTGTTTTCGTCGTGCGGATCAGAATGGTCATGGATGAAACTCTAGTGTGTAGATGTGCCACAGGATGGGCCAGGTAACTTAGTTTTATAAGAGAAGACTTTAGCTCAAAATTGTGAAAAGGAAAAGAGTGGTCGAATCGAAAGATGGACTGACTAATTTTTCTACGAATAATGCTTCACTAAAGAACCATTTTTTGCAGCATGAAAGGTGTTTGGGGTAACATATGTAAATCGTTTCATCGTGTAAATCCTCACCGTTCATCTCACACTGTTCGTAGATTTCTTGCAAAAATGCGCATCTTAATGGGGGTTCTCGACCAAGTTGACGATCAAAATATATGAGCTATTGTGGGTGGATGAGTGCTTTAGTCTGATATATATGAGCTTAGAATAGTTTTTGCTCATATTGGATCTTAAGAGTTAGGACCATGTCGAGTTTGTGGAAGTTTAGTGCATAGGCATGTATATTCTCAACTTAAATTAAACATCTGGAAGAAGTTCAGTGAAAGTGGAATTTAATGCCACTTAGGACCAATTTGACTCAGGTTTGAGTTTTTGTCTCTTCAGAGGCGTCAGATTGAGCTTTCCTGAAAGTGCTATTAGAGTGAAGCTGTTCAAGAAATAGTAACAGTATTTCAATAGAAATTCTCGCAACGACTTCTCATTGTAGCTACTTCGGAAGCTTCAATTTAATGATTTTTGGGGATTAGATAAGTTGTTCTCAAAAGCAGCGTAAAATCAACCGTGAGAAGAAACTAAGAACACCTAGAAAAAGGCTGTTACTCTCAATGCAAAAAGTAGTCGTCTTGTTTATTGTTTCTTTGCCCCTTTCATTCTTGCTAGTGTTCTTATCGTATTTGTTTGGAGAACTTGTTAGAATTTGAATCTTATTACTTCTCTTTTCTTTCTTTAAGTTCGTACTGATTAAACTGAATCAATAATTTTTCAGGAGGAGAAAAGGAAGGCAATGGCGAATGAAATGGTCGCAAAGATTACTGATGTCTGCTGGGACAAGTGCATCACCGGGAGCATCGGGAGCAGCTTCAGTCGCAGTGAAGCTTCCTGCCTCTCTAACTGCGCTAAACGCTTTGCCGAAGTGAGCATGTTAACAATGCAGCGGTTTAAAAGCGCCGAGTGATTCATTCGTACGTATAGACTATAGTATTCAGGGCTTTTGCAAGAGTAATCGGCCGCATTTTCAGGTTTTGCTATATTTTTTATCCATTTTCCTTGTGATGAATGTCTGCAACAGAGATTCAACCTGAGATATCTGGGTCCAATGTTGCAAAACCAAAATAAATAGGCCAAAGTTGAAGAATCGAAATTTAAGCAGGTTTCTTTACAGCCAATCAATTATAGGAAGCTCTTAAACTCATTGGCAGTGCCCAATTTGCAACTGGAGATACAAAAAAAAAAAAAAATTGTTCAAAATCTCAGTGGACCTAGATATCAAATCCTTTATAGTATTTGTATGATTTCACTTTGTCAAGTGGTTGAAACTGGAAACCTCACTTACCTCTCTCCTTTTTTTAATCTTTTCTCAAATATTTGTGGTGGTTCTTAACAACACTAAACATGTTATTATATCATTATAAATTTCTTTTTTTGCTTCAATAAATGCTCTTTAATTAGGTCCTGGGGAGAAACTCGCTCGTACGAGGAGTACCCGGATCTCAAAGTACAAGTGAATTACTTATTCGGCTTACTTTTGCAACGATTCTCAAATAATTAAGATTCCAAGCGTAAGTGTTACTTTCCATTAAGAATTTGTGATCGTACTAAATAAAGAAGATCTTCAATAGATTTTAATTTAGTGCTTCTGCTACAGCACTTTTGTTGGTAATTCTAAATCAAAAAGGACTTAACCAAATACTATTTCTCCCTGTAGTCTTGTTTAAAATTTAAAAAGTTTAATAGTTGAATTAACAATCATACATGACTATATATTAAACTGATAAACTGATTGATAAATATTTTTTATCATCAAACTATATATCTGGAGTTTATGTAAGCTCGTATAGGTTTGAATAGCTCTCATTCAAACCAAAAATTAATCTTATATTTACTTATTCCCGAGCTTGTATTTATTCGGCCAGTTTTTAAAAAATCAAATTCGAGCTCCAAAAATTTAAACTCTGATTTCAAACTCTAAATAATTATTTCTGTTTATAATATTTTTTAATATATTATATTAAATCTAAATTTTTAAAATATAAATTTAAACACAATATATATATATATATATATATATATATATATATATATATATATATATATATATATATATATATAGACTAGAACTTATATATTCAGACTAGAACTTATATATTTTCAAAAGTACAAGTACAAATGTGCTTGTTGTGAATTTTTTACCATTAGATTTGTATTGAGATTTGTGCTATTTACTTTCTCTTTCTCTTTCTTTAGTTGACTTTACAAAAACACAAATTCCAATACAAATTCAATGGTAAAAAATTTACAAACGCATTTGTGCTTGTGCTTTTGAGAGTATATAAGCTTTACTTTATATATATATATATATATATATATATATATATATATATATATATATATATATATATATATATATATATATACACACACACACACACACACGAGAGGTGCTAGAATAATATCAGTACTAAAATTCTATTGTTGCTATCAATTTTTTTTCGATGATGGAGCCTTCGATTCGATGATCGGTATTGTTGAACATGATCTAGATCACTGGAACTTTTTAAAAATCAAATTTTAAATTTTTTCGACATCATTGACAGGATGATCAAAGGGTTGCAAAAATTATAATTTTAAAAATAGATATGAGACGTTTGCTCGTTTAACGGTATAAAGAAATCTAAATTGACTGAATTTTGGTTAGAAATTTTTTTATACTATTTAAAATAAAATTTATACTCTTGATCTTAATTACAAGATTTCTATCTTCACTTTTTAACGAATATTCATTTTTAGCCGTTTATTTTATGTCCACTTGATGGATAAAAAAAGAATATCGAAAAAAATTGAAATTTGATTTCTAAATAGTTCTAATAGTCTAGATCATTTTTAACGGTGCCGATCATCAATTCGGATGTTCCATCATAAAAAAAAAAAGAAAAAAAAATCGATAGTAACAATAAAATTTTACTACTTATAGTATTCCAGCACCTCTCTCTCTCTCTATATATATATATATATATATATATATATATATATATATATATATATATATATATATATTGTAAAAATAATTGGGGATTCGGGTGGTCCAATTGAATTCGGATTCGGATCATTTTTTTTTATTTGATATATATATATTGTAATTCGGGTGGTTCAATTGAATTCGGATTCGGATCAATTTTTTTTATTTGATATATATATATATATATATATATATATTTAAAATTATAGTTATTTATTATTAAATTAATTTGCTTACTTTAATTTCGGATTCGGATAAAATTTTAAATATCCGTACTCACTTTGATCCGTAGGCAGAGGACAGACGTAACCTAGCTTCTAACTAGCGTCAACAAGATGTCTGAAAGCCAAGCCAGAAGACGCATAACTATTGGCAGCACGAATCTCCAAACAATCCAACGGCTCCCAATCCATCAAATGGCAGAGCTCATTGTACTAACTGCGCCGCATGCGGGTGCGTGCAATCGACCGTCCAATCGCTCATTGTTCGATCCCCACCGCACATTCCGCTTCCGCATGCGGACACCATCCGTCCAAAACTCGTGTTACCCCGTCAAAACCAGGGCCTCTTTCCCTTTCAAAAAAAAAAAAAAAAAAAAAAAAACAATCGAAGAGAACCCGACGAACGCTGGTGCGGCTTCTGAAATAGATCGAGGATCCAATTCTCGGATTCTTTTCTAGGGTTTTCCCCGATCTAAATCCGAGCAAAATCGCAAATTTCTGGGGCTTCTAGCTCCTCGAGGTAATCCCCTCCCTTTTCCCCAAATTTCCTGTGTTTTCCCCGCCTAATTTCTCCGCTAATTTGATATCTGAAGCAATTTTTTTCGTCGAATTGCTTCAATCTCTTCGACCCAGTTCGAAAATTCGATTTTTTTTCCTAACCAACTTCCAATTTATCTGGATCTCTGCTGAATTCGTCGGTTTCTTCTGGTTTTTAGTTTGCTAGGGTTTCGTTGGTTTTTGTATGTTTGGTTCGAATATATCCCTTAACTTTTTTCTAGGGTTTCACTGTGTGTGTAGATCCTCACTTTTGTGCCTTAGGAACTTTTTCTTGGTGTTCTCTCTTATTAAAATGGTTTCAGTGAGAAATTTTCTCTTTTTTTTTTTTTCATTTTTTTTTTCTGATGATTTTAAACTATTTGATATGGTCACTTTGTTCTTTTCATTTCTACAGTTAATCACAGTTTCTTTACTCTTATTTTTACTGTCCCCTCTTTATTTATATATATTTATATATATACTTTTTTGTTCACGTTTAGATCTTAATTATATGTTCAAATTACATTTTTTATAGTTGCTGAGAACTACATAGTGATCTTTTGTTCTACAGGTACTTTGATTTGCTATGGGGAGGCATCCGAAGAACCACCCGCAAAGTTCAAACCAGGATACTTTGGACGTAAAGCCCGTAAGAACTCTGGCTCCCTTTTTCCCTGCCCATTTGGTGTTCGACAACTTTAACCAATCAAGCAATCCACCACTAGTTTGCATAACCCCCTTTGGTCCCTCTTCGGGCGATTTTGGATCTCCAATTCCTTCTAATTTCACACCGCCGGCTCCGTCTTTTGCCGCTACACAACCTCAAGTGACTCCGGTGAAAAGGCCAAGAGGACGGCCTCCGAAGATTGCTAGTAATGGATCGAACGGCCCCATCAAAGCCACCCCAATCTCTGCGCTTCACACCCCGCCGAGCTTTGCTGAAATGGACGAGGAGGATGAGGCCATTTTCGTTACGGAGACCTCTTCCAGAGGCCGGAAAATCAAGAGGCCGTCCCGCCTAGGTAGCAGCTCTGCAGAGCGCTCCGATTCACCGAAAGCCAAGAAGGTCAAGCCCCTTAAACCAGTAAGGAAGGTTCCAGAAAATGAGATAGCGTCCCTCAGGGTTTCGTATAATGACCCTAGGGAGTCTGCGGAGGCCATCATGATGATTTTTGATGCACTGAGGCGGCGGCTTCTGCAGTTGGACGAGTCGTCGAACATGAACGGGCGCCAGGATTTAAAGGCTGGGGCAATCATGTTGGCTAACGATCTCAAGGCTAATGCAGGGAAGAGGATTGGCCCAGTCCCTGGCGTTGAGGTCGGGGATATTTTCTATTTTAGGATGGAGATGTGCATCATTGGTTTACACGCCCCTAGCATGGCAGGTATCGACTACATGACCGCCAAATTCGATAATCAAGATGATCCCGTGGCAATATGTATTGTTTCCTCTGGCGGTTACGAGAACGAGGAAGACGATGTCGATTTCTTGATTTACACTGGTCAAGGAGGTAGCACCAAGAACGAGGACCAAAAGCTTGAAAGGGGAAATCTCGCTTTGGAGAGAAGCTTGTACCGAAAGAACCAAATTAGGGTCGTGCGGAGCGCGAAAGACCCCAACTGCCAAACCGGGAAAATCTATTACTATGATGGGCTCTACAAGATTCAGAACTCGTGGAAGGAGAAAGCAAAGTCTGGTATCAATGTTTTCAAGTACAAATTGCTAAGAGAGGCAGGGCAAGCTGAGGGTCTTGCGGTGTGGAAGATGACTCAAAAATGGAAAGAGAACCCGTCGGCGAGGGGGAGAGTTATACTATCCGATTTATCCTCGGGCACTGAGAATATACCTGTTTGCCTTGTTAATGATGTTGACGATGAGAAAGGGCCCACTCATTTCACATATGTCACTAAGGTTAAATATTTAAAACCAATCAGCTTAATGAAACCATTACAAGGTTGCAAGTGCCAAAGCGTGTGTCTCCCTGGGGACATTAATTGCTCATGTGCGCAACAGAATGAAGGCGACCTTCCTTATAGTTCGCTAGGGTTGCTTGTGAGCCGAAAGCCTCTTATTGCTGAATGTGGTGCTTCCTGCCAATGCTCTTTTAATTGTCGAAATAGAGTGACCCAAAAGGGAATTAGGCTTCACTTTGAGGTTTTTAAGACGCGGAATCGCGGTTGGGGCCTACGTTCATGGGACCCGATCCGGGCCGGTACAAATATTTGTGAATATACGGGCGAAGCTGTTGATGAGGTTAGAGTGGACATGAACGATGAGGAAGATGATTATATCTTTCAAACAACATATCCAGGCGAAAAGACTTTAAGATGGAATCGTGGGACTGAGTTATTGGGTGAACCAAGTACGAATGAATCAATGGAAGCCCAGAATCTGTTACCCATTACCATAACTGCTAAAAGTATGGGCAATATCTCACGTTTTATGAACCATAGTTGCTCACCTAATGTATTTTGGCAGCCGATATTACATGATCATGGAGATGAAGGGCATGCACATATTATGTTCTTTGCGCTCAAGCACATTCCTCCCATGACCGAATTGACTTACGATTATGGTGTGAGCGGCAATAATGATGAGAGAATAGGTGGTTTTGGCTCCCGCAGAGCTAAGAAGTGCTTATGTGGATCACCAAATTGTCGTGGTTTTTTCGGTTAATCCTTTCAGAGGATTGACGACTATAATTTATGCATTAACTTATATCTGGTATTTCTTTTACTTCCTTTTTCTGGTAACATTGTTGCAAATAATGATCTTCTATGCCTTGAACTTTCTATCTGTAGATAATACTATTTATGTAGCACTGTTCTTGTTTCCTTCTATTTTTTGTAGCAACTTTCAACCCATTATTATTGCTGGTGCCATTTGGTTTCTTGTTAATCAAGCAATACTTGTTTTTTTTCTGGTTTGTGACCTCTTTTGGTTAGTCTGATTCAATTAATTTCGCAGAAAGAATTCAGTTCTCCGATATTATGTTACCTAACCATTCACTTTTGCTGTTCAATCTCTTGACATACTTGAAATTTGCAATTGAATTTTGGAGAAATCTCTTCTATTGCCGCATTTTATGCTAGAGTCTTCTTTCAGATACAAACATCGGCAATTTGTAATTGAATTTTGTGTGCATATGCTAGCTAATCTTGAATATCATATTTTTCCCCGGATTTCATCTTTTTCTTTCTGTGCTTGTGGTAATTATATATACTTGTCATCTGCCTCTTCGAAAGACGACATATTTATTCTATGGCAGCTAAGAAAATGAAAATGATTATTTTCGTGAGTAGGATGTCAAGCGCTCGATGTTTTTCGCTTTTTTGAGTGCTAATAATGACAAGAGATGCATACTCGACACTTCAATTATAATTGTCTTACTAATTTTGGATATATATTTTTTTTTTGCCAGATTACTTTTCCTTCATGAAACGACGAGGTTGTGATGTGTATGGTGACAAGAACAGCGAGATGGCGCATAATCATTTGCAACACTGGATATCAAGTTATTGGTTGATGGCACTAGTTGTACTCGAGCTTTCAAGTATTACAATTGGGTCCCGGAACTTTGTACTCTTTAAAACAGTCTTAGCCCTTCCTTTAAATATCTTTGTTAAAATGGGTGGTAATATCGAACTTCATCTAAGTGGTGATTATGTGGGAGTTAACAGGAAATTTCTACCCATTATAACAAGCAAATTAATAGGAGTGGTAAACTAAGATTGCAAAAGAACTCCAAAGATAAGGGATGCTAATGCAAAACTTGAAACGGCGCGAGCCAAACTGAAATTTCGCTAATAGATCCTGACTTTAGGAGTGTAGAATGTCTGAACCATGCAGGTATTACTTAAATTATATGGTGACTTGTAGTTAAATTGGTGAAAACCAATGGGGCTTTTCGACAAATTTGGGGCATGCTGTGCTTTAGGTTTTCATGTAATTCTTGTTGTAGCTTTGCATTTGTGTTTTTTCGGTTCCATGTAGGTGATCCAAACTCTCATAGTTTAGCAAAATTTGTGGCTTGTGTATCATGTATGGATTTCTATTTTCTCATCTAATATGTAAAACTTTATATTCTAGCAGTGTATTTTTTGTTTCATTCTCTCTCTCTTTCCCTCTTTTCACAAGTAAAATGTTTCTCTTTTTTTTTTTTTTTTTTTTTCCCTTTTATTCTCTCCATCCAAACTGAGTATAAATGATTTCTCAAGGAGGAAAGAATTAGTTGTCTTTATTGCAGGTGAGAATTTATTTATTGCAGGTTTAATTCCATTAATATTTTATTAAACCTGCAGGTTTAGTTTCTCCATTAGTGGTGAACAGAGACATGCACAGAGACATGCTTTGTTCCCTTCTATTTACTTGCTTATAAGTGGTTTTTTTTTTTTTTTTTTTTTTTTTTTTTTTAAAAAAAAAAAGAATTTAATGTGTGCGTAAATATATCAACAGCGCCATTTTTTTACAAAATGATCCAACGCTTAATTGCGCATGTAAAATTCTCCAAGTTATATGAATTGAGAGCTTCCTAATGCAGCAGCACTGTTATCTCCTGGGAACTACTGCTGTAATAGTGAACTCATGTATGAAATTCACTGAATTATAATATTCAAAGGTATTTAATTCTCTTTTACACCCAAAATTATCCCAAATAAAATCTCCAACTAAAAAATAAGATGGTTCAAATTATTTTAATGATATCCAAGACAACTGAAAACGAGATTATATCACGAGTGCTTCTTCAAAATAAATAATAAATAGATAAATAAATAAATAAATAAATAAATTATAAAAAAAAGAAAAAAAGGTTATAGATAAATAAATAAATTAATTAATTAATTATAAAAAAAAAAGAAAAAAAGGTTAGAGAGAGGGTCAAAAAATGGGCGACTCGTAGCAGTAAATCCCCGCGTTCCATGCTCAGTAAATCCGAAGACTAATACTATGGGTACACCATAATGTACCCGAACTCATGTGGATGCCTCGGTGGCATCCTACGTGGACGGAGATAACAATACCGATCCACTGATTTTCTACCACGTACGCAATATTACTCGTCCGCTGCATTATCGGGTGCATTTTATCTACGCATAGCAATATAGCACTACCTAATATTTTAATCATTAATAAATAAAATAATAATAATAATAATATACGACGGTGGTCAAAGAAGCCAAGGACTCTTTTCCTTTTGCGTCGAAGCGTCGCCTCCTCTGCGCCTCCGCCCCGTTGAGATCGGAGCTCTGTTTCTGCCCCGGAAACCCTAGATTTCCTCTTTGGAGAGAGAAAGAGAGAGAGAGAGAGGGGCTAGGGTTTGTTTGCTTGGTCTCCATCCCCGATTGGATTGGATTGGATTGGATTGGATTGGATTAGTGTTTGGAGATGGAGATCCTCAACAAGCTTAAGAACCTCGACGCGTACCCGAAGATCAACGAGGACTTCTACAGCCGCACGCTTTCCGGGGGCATCGTCACCATCGTCTCCGCTCTCGTCATGCTCTTCCTCTTCATCTCCGAGACGAGTGAGACGCTTCCTTGCCTCTTCTGATCTTGCTATGTGGTGTTTATGCTGCTTTGGTTGGTTCATCGGATGCTTTGTAGTAGAATTTCTAGGAGGTTTTGAGTCCGTTGGGCCGTGGGTTGTGCTTAAAAATTGGATTTTGAGTTATTAGTGCTGATTTAACATTTTAACTTCGTTTTTTTTTAAAAAAAAATCTCATTATGTAGTGTATTGCTCCTTCGTATGGTTGATTGGGTTGTGTATAGTAGGATTTGTAGAAGATTTTGGTTTTGGTGCATTGTGGGTTCTCTTAAAAATTAGATTTTTAGTTGCTTTTGCTGATTTATGCTCTTATTCTTGTAATCGGCTTTAGTGGTTGTTTAGAAGGAATTTGATGTGCTTATGTTTTATTACAATTTGATAACTTTAATTCTGAGATATGTTAACCAATTGAAGACTCTTATATGTAGTAATTAACTGTGGGTGGTAAAGACAACGGTTGCGATGAGTAGCATCTGCTTTTGATGATCATTGCAATTTTGAAATGTACTTCTATCAGCTTTTGCCTTAGAAGTTAGAACACATATGATTAACATTCTTTAGATGATAGTGCAGTAGTACCTTTTAGTGTTTTACATGTTTGAAGAACAGTGCAGACTTAATTAGATGGTTATGTTAAAGGGACTAAATGTAGTTGAATGACAAGCGATAGAAAAAGAGTGAAAATAGTTTTGCAAGAGTGGCATTATATGATATAATCCCAGATAGTGAAGTATGTGATCATATCTAATGGTTGATTAATATGACATAAGCTTGGTCTGACATTTTTGGAATTTCCCTTTGTGTCTCTTAAATATATATAAGGCCATACATGGAAACTGGTGAGTCTTGCGTACCTACATATCAATGCATACTTGTGTTCTTGTTGTATCCCTGTATGCATCCTACATGCTTGTACAGTGTGAAGCTAATCATTCTTCAATTTCATCCTCTCTTTTTTCAGGACTATTTTTTTTCTCAGCAACTGAGACTAAGTTGGTGGTTGACACATCACGAGGCGAAAGACTACGTGTCAATGTTAGTACTTCACTTTCTTTCCATCAGTTAAAATTGAAATTGCTGGCTTGGCTTTAGGGCTGATTAATTATTGAAGTACATTTTGATTGTCTTAACTTTTCTATCTCTGTTTCAAACTCGTAAGAATATGTAAAAGTTCTTGATATCATGCTTTTCACCTGTTAATTTTAACAAAGAATTATAACTACACTTATGATGAGTAGATGATATTAATAGGTTTGTCATAGTTCCACTTGCTTTGTGAGTGTTACATTTAGGTTGAAATCGCAACTTTTGTATATATATTTACCAGAGATGCACTTTTTATATCAGGGGTATTCATATAGATGCTTATAATGAAAAAATTTCAGTACATATCAATTGTTCATTCTTTTTGCCATGAGTATTGATCACTGTTTTTTTTTTCCCGCAGTTTGATATTACTTTTCCAGCTATCGCTTGCTCACTTGTAAGTGTTGATACAATGGATATTAGCGGGGAGCAACACTATGACATAGTATGTTCGCACCCTTCTCTTTTGTTGTCTTTGATTGATTATATAGTGTTGTAGATTTACATAACTGCAACTTCAAAGAATATCCTACATGTATTATTATATTTGTCTACTTGTAGAGGCATGACATTCTAAAGAAAAGGTTGGATCATCTTGGGAATGTTATTGGGTCAAGACAAGGTGGTGTTGGTGCACCAAAGGTTAGTAACTTTGTACTTTGATGATTAGCATGTAATCTATACTTGAGTGTTCCTTTTTTTTTTTTTTCCTGTTTTTGGCCACTATACAGGTTATATGAATGTAGGCATCAGTGTTTGAACTTGGCCTTTTTGTATAGCTTCTCAAAGTTTTACTCTCCTTGAAACACCTAGGCGCCTCATAGGAGCTTATCTTAATTGCCTAATGACTTGGGCAATAAAAACCTGCAGAGTGCCAGACAAAAAAAATTATAAGCAAAATTTCGGCTACTATTTCTAATTTCTTGGTAGCTACGACGTTAAGAGGTTGAAATTCCTTGTTTAAAATCATAATTTTGTACCCTTTTTTTTTCTTATGTAGATTGAGAGGCCTCTACAGAGACACGGGGGGAGGCTTGAGCATAACGAGACATACTGTGGTTCCTGCTATGGTGCTGAAACGGTATGGAAATGTGGTCGCAGTTGTTGTTTTTTTTTTATATATATATATATATTGGTGTAGCAACACTGCTGGAACAAGGCGAAACTATGAAAATTTATAGTTTGAGGAGTTGCTGTATTGAGTTCAATATTTCAGGGTGGCAAATAGGAAATCATGATATCTAGTTATTCATAAGGTTTTTCCTTTTTTTTGTCTTTTTTTTTTTTATGTAGTTTCTTTTGTTCTTGGCTGTTGGTTGTTTGATTTTCTGTAAACTCAAAAATAATTGTTTTCTAAATGCAGTTAGATGATCAATGCTGTAATTCATGTGAAGAAGTTCGTGAAGCATATAGAAATAAAGGATGGGGTTTGTCAAATCCAGAATTAATTGACCAGGTATAACTCTCAATATTGGACAATTTAAGCTTTCGATTGCTACAAATTATCAAGTTTGTCCCATAGTAGTATATAATTTTTTCTCTGGAAGCCTTTATTGATCTATATATTTTTAGGCTAATTGTAGATAACCCCTCTGAATATTTTCTGTTATGCACTTTACTATTGTACTTACAAAAATCCTACTCAATCTCAATCTCAATCTCATGCCATTGTCATTTAACCGCCTTTTATAATTTGTTCGTCCATAAAATATTAGAAAATCTACCTTTGTTTGATCTTGTGGTCTTTGTTTATGTTAGTGCACGAGGGAGGGCTTAATTGAAAAGATCAAAGAGGAACAAGGGGAAGGATGCAACATCCATGGGTTCTTGGATGTGAGCAAAGTAGCTGGAAATTTCCATTTTGCTGCTGGAAAAAGCTTCCATCAATCAAATGTCCGTGTGCATGATTTGTTGGCCTTTCAAGCAGAAAATTACAATGTGAGTTGCATTCATGACCTCATTTGACTTGTTGGATAAATTGAAGGTATAAAATGACTCTTTTATTTGAAAAATACCAGATTACTCACAAAATCAACAAGCTGTCCTTTGGAGAGGAGTTCCCAGGTGCTGTAAATCCACTCGATGGGTAAGTTGGAATCTACAATTCCTTTTTCCTTTCTTTTGTTCATAAGTCTAATCAGTTCATTGAGCATATCAGTGCGCACTGGACACAGCAAGCATCATCTGGGGCATATCAGTACTTTATCAAAGTGAGTAATTGTTGTCCTTATTGTTATGCTAGTCCTTTTATTCTGGGTAGATTCCGTCGGTTTAGCACAGCTACAGATTGATCCTCAACCTTTGCATCTGTTGTACATTTTCATTACATTGAAAGAGGATGAAATGTCCATAATTGCCATGTAGACAAATGGCAGCTACGTGAGCATTTACATGGCAATTAGGAGGACGTTTTCAATTCATTTCCGGGGATGAATATATGTTTTACCCTAAAGGGCATGGTTGTGAAAAAACAAAAAAGACGACAAATTTTATGAACCAAATAGTAACAATTGAAAGGGTTAAATCTTGTAGAAGGCTGGGGACTATTAGTGTAATTAATACTCTTTTCTCCGTTCTTGGTTGATCCCATGTTTTTGGATATTGCATCTTATATGATCGGACTGGTAGGCTGTTTATGCTCTGATATTACATTCGAGTGCATCTTGAAGGATCTTCTTTGCTTTCTCAGGTTGTCCCCACTATTTACACTGACATAAGGGGCCACAAAATCCACTCCAACCAGGTAAACTTAGTCTTTTTTTTTTAAAAAAAAAAAATTTGGTGCCTGCTATATATTTTACCTTTTGTACGCATTATGACACCTCATTTTTCAACCCACAGTTCTCAGTGACAGAGCACTTCAGAGAAGGAAATGTTTATCCTAAGCCCCTTCCTGGTGTGTTCTTCTTTTATGACTTCTCGCCGATTAAGGTGAATAAAAATATCCTTAATGTTTTTGAATTGGCGTAGTGTCCTAAATTGTCGAAGAAGATGTTATGACTAATTGGAGAATTCACCCAAATCATCATATCTACAGAATTACTCTTCTAAATCATCACATGTGATGTGTCTGGTAGATTAGAACTAGATAAACCAAACTGTTATAATAGGGGGTTGCTTTTCTTCTCTTTTTTTTTTTTTTAATATCTAGATAAAGGGTTTACTGGAATCTGTGTTGCAGGTGATCTTCACAGAAGAAAACCAATCCTTGCTTCACTATCTGACAAACTTGTGTGCCATCGTTGGAGGTTCGATCTAATTTATGAATTAGTACAGTTTTACCGAGTACTTACGATCTCTCACAAAGTTGTTAACCCGAAATTTTGGTTACTTCGATCAACATCCAGGTGTCTTCACAGTTTCTGGAATTATCGATGCGTTTATATACCATGGACAACGGGCGATCAAGAAGAAGATGGAGATCGGAAAGTATACATAATCGAACCGCTTTAAGATCCGAAAATATTTGAGTTTTTCAGATTTTAGGGCTTCTTATTGGTAGAAATGATCAACAGAGAAGAGAGGATCCTGCTGCTGAAGCTGTAAATGGACAAAAATTCTGGTGGCCAAACATTATTTGTAACTTTAGAGTGCTAGCTAGTTCCTTTTACTTGATACAATTTTGTGTTCATAAGTGGTATTTATTGGTTAATTGGAGATACAAAATGATTTCTAAACACTGCTTTGTGGGGATCAAAATTCTCTCTTTTTTTTTCTCTGAACTACCTGAATGTTTTCTTTTAATGAAAACACCCTTGATCATCATCAATGTACTTAAATTGATCATTTTGTGCTGTGCTTCATCGATCGGCCGTGATTTCTAAAGTAGCAAACCCAGTATTAAATTTCCTATATGAAATTAATTGTATTCATATATTATCCTTCATTTGAACAAAATATATCAAGAAACTATTAAATTCAATTAAAAAAAAAAAAAAAAAAAAAACTGAAGTCGAGGCCCTAAGTTGCAAGTTAGAAAAAGAGGGGGACCTTTTTTGCAAAATGGCCACGCATAACAAACCCGACCTGCGACGTGATGACACGTGGCTTCCTTGTGGGCCCAAATCTAGTCATGGTTCCGCCCCAAAATTCGCGCTCATTTTTGTTTCCCAGAGAGAAAGAGAGAGAGGTTAGGAGGAGATCTGAGAATTTTATTCTATTATTATTTTAGTCTGATGCATGCTCGTTCCAACGGAATCCCTTTTTTTTTTTCTAAATTTTATTTCTAATAAATATGATGATGTTGAAGTTTTTTTAGGCTGTTGTAAAATGATGATGAAGAGGATGATGGGTAATTGTTTCTTTGCTTCATTCTATTTTCTCTATTTTTCTTGGCTTTGAAACACCTTCTCCTAAGTTTTGGTGTATCAATCTTCTTATTTTAATCAATATGATATATTTCTTATTAGTTTGAGGATTAAAATTTGATTCAGAAAAAGTCTCAATATGATTCATTTAATTTCTTCTCTCAAGTGTATCATCCAAAATTTTCGATGCACGATTCTGAGGTACAGATCTAAAATCCGTGAAGTTTTTTTATAGAAAAATCTTCGTACAAATTTATAATCCATATGGAGTGTTTTACATTTAATTCGATCTTAAAAATGTTTGTTCCAATAGTGAAATAGTGTAAAATTTATACTCATATCGGAATATTGTGTTTTACATTTAGTTAATTCGATCTTAAAAATGTGTTTGTTCCAATAGCGAAATAGCGGTTCTTAACAATAATAGTTCACTCCCTCATGAATGATTGTTCTATCTTATTTTTGTTATGTCCTCACAAAGAAGTGAATTGTGTTAGAATTCGACTCATTATTCCTTTTTTGTCAATTTTTCAGGTTATGTAATGTAGATTGGACAGCGGAGTAGACCGAGGACGACGACAATGGCGATCGGTTCGAAGGAAATAGTGGGATATATGAAAAAGATTTCGACTCGCACGCGAAGGGCCAGTCGCAGATGTGTTCGCGATCATCCTTTCGTTCTTTGTGTTGTGTGTTTTCTCCTCATAATCTACAGATATTTTCCTTCGATTTTTGCACTTCTGTTGGATTCGTTTCCTACAATTCTATGCACCGCAGTTCTTCTGGGACTCCTCTTGAGTTATGGTGAACCAAATGTACCTGAAAGTAAAGAGGAGGATAGAAGGGTTGTGAATGGTGAAGTGAAGGATGTTTCTCTTGCGAGAAAGCCTCATGAAGGAGCTTTAGTTGCGAGAAGTAGCGAGAAAAGATCGGTTGGAGAGAAAGATGATCATGAATTTTCTCAAAAGAAGGAAGATATACCGAGTGAGAAGGATCAAAAGAAGAGTGGAAAAACTAAGGAAGAGATTGAACATGTTGATTCTGATTGTGAGTCCAATCGGTCGGAGATTTCCTCATCCGATGCCTCCGAGATCATCCCGATGCTTGACGAGCTCCACCCCCTGTTGGATCCTGAGGCTCCTCAGCCGTCCGCGGCATCCAAGGACTGCTCTGATGCAGGGTCAACGCAATCGTCCCGTGATCGTGAATCGGAAGAAGGTAATAGTATTGAGGAAGAAACCGAAAATCTAGAAGACGATGAGGAGGAAGACGAGGATGAAGAAGAAGAAGAGGAAGGAGCGCAAGAAGAGAAGGATGATGATGATGCTAAAGTCGTAGAATGGACGGCGGATGATCAAAAGAATCTCATGAGCGTCGGGTCTTCTGAGATCGAGAGGAATCAGAGATTGGAAAATTTAATTGCCAGAAGGAGAGCAAGGAAGTTCGTAAGATCGGAAATGGAAAAGAATTTGATTGATTTGGATGGCAATGAGTCTTTGCCTACCATAGAGGAATTATCAAAATTTCAAGTCCAAATTCCTCAGGTTTTCGCTCCGAGAAGAAACCCTTTTGATCTTCCTTTCGATTCAGATGACACAATTCCGGGTTCGGCTCCTTCGGTTCTCTTACCAACCAGAAATCCTTTTGATCTTCCTTATGAACAAGCAGATGAGAGTAATAACCCTGCAGGGAAAGTTGATGATAGCAACAATAACAACTCTACCCATCAGGGTTTTGTTCCACTTCCGCCGAGGGATTTGTTATATAGAAGGCACGAGAGCTTCACAATAGGCGAGTCATTTCTCGGGGATTTGAAAGAAGAATTAAGGACTTCGAGATTCAAACCTTATTTCGTTGCTGATAAAGAGAACACCAAGGCGACGAATTTCGCTGATTTAGAGAGAGAATTTAGCGAGAAGAGTGAATCCAAGCTGAGTGAAGGTCAAGAGTACTCCGACACGGTTTCTTCGGGAAATGATCAGGAATGCGATAAGGAGATTGTAGAGGATGAAGTGAACAGTCAACAGAGCGAACTCCCTACTAGCCACGACCACGAAGCTCCTAAAGTTGAGAGCGAATCATCCGATGATGGTGAGTCAATGCACGACGAACAGATAAAGGCTGAGATCAAGTCAACAGGAAGTGGTGGAGATCATTCGAAAGCTATGGAGGAGGAAATAATTGATGAATCGGCTTCAGATTCATCAATTTCGGATGATGAGAAGGTGGTAGTGACTGAAGATAGTAATCTTGATCAACCAGGTAATCTTTAAAAAGTACTTGTTGAATAGTTTACCATTTATGGTTGATTATAATAACCGTTTCTTATCGATTCTTTCTCTATATTTCGGGCAACGAAGCAGAGCATGCCGATGAGAGTCAAGTCGCAGACCCTGTTTACGATTCTAGCCCATCAGCAAGGTCACTGTCAAATGCTTCAGCACTCGAAGAAGCTTTGCAATATGCAGGTGAGGAGTGATTTACTTCTCTTATCATAATCACAATTTTGGCATTCAAGATAATTCAGCTGGTTTTAAAATTTAAAACTCGGCGGGAAAAAAAATCAGTAAGTTCAGAAAGATTTTGGGAGTGGTTAGGTTAATTATATGTATACATAAAACTGAAGTATATAGAAGTAAAAAATTTCATGTAACTATCTTATCTTTGTGATTTCAGAGTTACAGAATTTTGAGAAATAGTAATTTATCATTTGCCAATTGATAATTATCTTATCTTTGTTTTCACCTTTTTTTCTTTCTCTCTTGTCCCAGAGTTGAATAAACCGGAGAAATATCAGATCAACCAAAAGTACGCGAATTATTGTTAATATTTCAACAGTAGGATCATAATGTGAAAATGTCATTATTTACCATTTCCTCCAAAGAAATGGCCCCTTGGCTTGACTAACTTTTGCAAAAGTGTCATTGAGGAAAACTATTTGAAAATACACCGAAAGTGCTGGCAGACTAACAATTTTTCTATTCATATTCTCTCCTTCAGCTTTTTGCCGCAGCAGAAAGCAAAATTTTTAATCTGAAATTTTTGTTACGGTTGCTATGCAGAATAGAAAAAGTTTTTTTCAAAAATTAGGCCGAACAAGCAATTACCCTTGTTTTACAGATAAAGGTGGCTCAAGTCATTCACCTCCACGAGTGAATTCATCTACAAAAGGAGCAATTTGGGTCGCACCGAGTTTGGCTTGTGTGGAGGAGAATGAGTCGAGATCGACAGAGGTATCTCAAATTAGAGAGCGCGATGTTATTGGCATTGATTTGAAAGATATTCGTGAAGATTTCAGCCGTCCGATCGTCCCAGTCTTGCCGCCCCGCGCAGCTAATCGGACGACGTCGCGTTTTTCCAGCTTGTCTTCTATGGAGACTGAGTCAAGTGATGGTAGTTCAAACTAGATGCTTCAACTGTGGTTAGATTACTAATGTTTATTTGGACTTTTCTTCTTTTTTTTTACTTTCATTTCTAGCATTCTGATGTTTCCTACTAAAGAGAAACAGGTCAGATTCCATCAATGTGTTTCTGCTTACAGCAGAAATGTCAATTGCTTTGATCAACTTTCTATTATATATTTGTCAATAAAGATAGTTAAAAAGAATTCTCTCTTCCACATACAGGAATAAGGCTTTATTGTGTTCTTTAAACTATCATATCTTTATCTGAACTCTTTGGAGATAAACCATTTCTCTAATCTAATCTTAGAGAAAGTTTTGATTACATTTTGCAACAAACAAGAGAAAACAATATATATAACAATAGTAATAATAAGAGAATGGAAGGAACATGGATTTCACTAATCAAAGAAACTTTGGAACTTGAATGCTCTGGCAAGGGATTGTAAGCTTTGAGCACAAATTGTCCCCTTTCGCTTGTCGAATCCATGCTGCGCACAGCATACCGGATTTGTAAGACCACCTCTCTCTTCTCTTCCCTGCTTGCCTACATCGACATCACTCGCCGGACTACATCGAAGCACCAAAGTGCGGTTCTTTTCCGTCAAACCGCACGTTGGCCCAGGCCAAGCTGTATCCTTCGTGCAGGTTTCACAATTTGACAGCAGCGGCGAAACGAGGAAACAGAAGGCTCAAAGGTTGGCAAAATGAGCTGTGATTTGATTTGCAGAGATTACAATAACCAGACACATAATCTCGATGATTACTAGTGCAACTGCGACAGCACAAGATATATACCATGACTGATGAGAGGAACTCCACTATTGCAACTTAGATCACTGAATTGAATAGTAAATAGCAACTTATTAACTATGCCATAATTTAAAAACATTATGCAAATTCAAATCAAATAAACCATAGAAATAATATGAAAGTGGAATAAAAAATAACAATAAACGATAAGAAAATGTTACATGTACATGTATATATGAATGTAAATTTTACACTTCATGCATCCTAGAGTTCACAAAATCCCTTAATTTTTTAGTTAAAAAAAAAAAAGGTTGATAAGGAAAGTGAAAGAAAAGAACCTGAAGTGTAAAATGAACACATAATGTAGAGGTATACAAATAGCATGCTCTGAATAATATTCATTTGCAATAAAAGCTATAGAATACTCTGAATGCCAAAACAAAATAAGCAATGTAGCAGTAAACTATTTAACAGGAAAAACAAAATAACTCCTCCAAATATGAAATTGAAGTACCAGGGGTAACATAGTTAATTTCCCACATATTATTCAACAACAATTCTAGCCCTAATCAATCCGTCGAATGCTTAAAACAAGCATACAACATCCAATATTTCACTTTTACAAACAAGAAACAAAAGCGACAGCTAGCTACATCAGCAAAGTACTCTTAATCACCCAAAACCAAAATCAATCTGAAAATAAGTTCACGTAAAGGCTAAATTGAAGGAAATCCCCAATAAACATTGCAGTTTCCCTTAATTCCGACTGAAATATTGAATCCCGCGTGCTCCGAGATGTGATCACCTTCCCTCCGTATCCTCCGTCATGAGTACCAATAGGATGAGATGTTGTTTCCAAAATTTCAGCAGGGTAATTTGAAAATCACAATATTTATAAGGGTTCTCCTGCAATTTAGCCCTTTGATAAAAGATATCAAGGATTTTCGAACATTTGACAAGCCTGAGGCATGTTCTTCCAAGGGAAGGCACCGATAGAAGCAGGCATGTTACAAAAGTCTTCACCTAAAAGTGCCGCTATTACCTCGTTGACATCATTATCTTCTCTTGCAATTTCAGAACTTCCATGAAACCAGTCAGAGTCAAGCAATCCGTCTGGCATTAAGAAATCAGGGCGAGATAGGATTTCTTGTTCGCTTGACTGCGGCCCTGGAATTTGCCCACCAGAAGCAAAGATAGAATTCGATCCTGTGGAAGTTTTAGTAATGTGAATTTCAAGTTATGCATCTAAAATAAAGAGCTTCGGGAGAAATGCTTGCGAAGTAGAGCTGTTTGAAGGACTAATTGCTTTACATTGAAAACCCTGTCAAACAGCCTTGCGCTGCAGCTAGGAGCAGAAGATACAAAGTAGAACTTCCCGCTTTTGGAGAACCCAGAAACTTTCTGGCCTAGCTAGAGCTTCTACAGAACTCTTTGGAAAAAGCACTAACAGCAACAACTTCCCACGACAACAAAAGCAGAAACTTCAAGTTAGAGTATGTGCTTTTGGGGGTCCAAAAAGTTCGTTTCAGCTTCTGACCACAACAAAAGGTCCAAATTTTTTCTATTTGACTGATGCTAGACTGCCCCACTTCTTGGAACAGAGAAGCTTCAACATAAGCCAGAGCCAGACACACAAAGCGAGATTATTATATAAAGTAGTTCAGATGCTCACCAAAAGGCATGTTCGGGGGTGGAAGTTCATCAAGCGGGCTGCCGCAAACAGGAGGCATGCACTCATTTAAAGCAGAAGCAGGAGAATTACTCCACGGAGAAGCCATTTCATTATAACCTACCAACTGTTGCTTGTAGACATTAAGCTCAGAAGCTTCTGCCAAGTCATTGGCTGTCAAAACTGAAGAACCGGAACTATTTGGGCATGGCTGATTTTCCAAGCCGTTTACAGCCGGTGATATGTTAATAAGGGATTCTAAAAGGCCGTTATTTTGCATAGGGGAAAAATTATTATTTTGCACCGATTGAATTGTAGCAGGAGATTGCAGATAAGTATCAACTGATTTATCTAACCAAGGATTATCCGTGGTAAAATCAGTCTCAGAATATTGGAGTGAAGGGAGCTCCAACTTCACAGCCCCTTGAAGGGGCTTAGAAGCAGAGGAGAAGCCATTCAAAACGGAATGGCCGTCACCAAAAGCACTTACTAGAGGCGCTTCTGGGTTCTTACTGCCAGGGTCAGGATCATAAGAATAACTGGAGAGTTGCCCAACCACGGGAAGACCGGTGGGAAGAGAGACCGTTTCATCAATCCGCCCTGTGTGGTTCATTGAACTCGTGAAGCAACGACTTTGTACCCCCCCCAAACTCTGAATAAGCATGCCAGGGAGAGAAAAATTAGGGTTTGGAGGTGTTAGGTAGGGTAAGACAACTGGGTTGGAATCTAAATTCTCGAAGACAATATGAGGCAACTCGGCTCTGTTTCCGTGGAAAATGTTGTTTGGCCGTTCAGGGAAACTGTTGCCAAAGCTGGAAGCAGTGTGGGGTTGCAGATTTTCGTTTGGTACTTGAACAGTGATATTCTCTGGGTAAATGGGTAACCCCATTCGCTGGCGCTTCTTTATCCGGGTGTTCCAATAGTTCTTTATCTCGTTATCCGTCCGCCCTGGTAACTGAAGAAAAAAGTATATTTGAGTTTAATTCTGTAAAATTTAAACAACCTCATCAGGGTTGTACAAAATAATCCTCTTTCCGGTATATTGCATCGCAGGTTCCAAACCTCGTCCCCAGAATTTGCATTTGGTTCTACTCTTTAGCTTCCTGTTATGTTCCTCTTTTTTTTTTTCCCTTATACTGGATAGAATACCACATAATCACCATATGAGAAGTCAAAAGCCACTTACATGGGAGTCATGTGGTGATTGTGTGCATATATCCCGACTTGGACGAAATAAATGGAATTGCTACAAATAGCAAAGGCTAGGAACTCAAATCCAAAAATTTTAAGGCGAGGGACAAAACTAAAGCTATGATTAGAGGTTGAGGAGCCCTAGTGTGATTTTCTCATCCTCTGTCACTATAGCCTAAAAAAACCAAATAAAAGGAAATTGCATAAAACAATTGTTCGAAGGAAGAAAGCAGGATAGATCTTCACACAAGATCGAGACATTTGTTGAAGCAAGAAATCACTTCTCTTTAACTAAGATATACAAGTAACAGAGATGTCTAGAGCTTTTAAGAAGCCAAACAAGTGCGCCAGATATCCAATCAGCTAAAACCCAATTTTAAAGAAATATACTTTTTTGCGTCTATTGATATTCTCCACGTACCAAAAATATTGTTATTCCTTTTGCAGAATTATCTTTCACTTTATGAAATGTACTTTGTTCTTTACAGATGGAGTATCCAAACTTCATCCTTAGATACCACAGAAGTTAACCATCAAGAGCATGAGCAAACAGTGCGAGTACGCATAATACACCTTTTCATAATTATATTAAAATAAAGTTACTAGTGTAGTAAATGACTAAAAATGAAACAAAACCATTTGCATATCACCTTAGGAACAAGAAGAAACAGAAGCTATTATATAAATCAAAAGAACTAATTAGACTAGAAACTGGTAAAATAGATTCACAGGCAAAGGAGGACTTGAAATTTATTATACAATGAGGATTCTTTTGTACTAAAAACAGCTTTCATATGGCAATATATGCATCAGAACGAATTCATGATCAAGTACAGACTCTGAGGAGGAAGAATCAATATATATTAAGAAGGCTAGAAGATAAAGTGAGAATTGTTCAGTTTATACTACTAAGGTTTATGACAACATTACAGACATAAGTGCTGCAACAAAAAAGCATAGGCTAAAACGAAACCAAGAAAAAAGAAGGTCAAAAATGCATAGAACTCATCTCAACTGTATTGCATTTCATTGAGTAAAATATTTCAACCTTGCACCCTACTCTTTCAATACTTGTTGAGAACAGAAACTCGCATTAAGTTCTGCTATAACTTGATGCTTGCCGTTTAAAACCAAAAAAGAAGAAGAAGAAGTTACAGAATATCCCATTAAGTAACAGAACATTCCATGATATTACAGAATATATCATTAAAAAGGTTCCAAATACCATCTAGTTTTGATTGAGAGGTGGTTAAATCAAACATAGCGAAAGGTTAAGTAATAAAACATTTATAAAGTTTGTGTACCCATTTCAAAATGCGCTGTTGTAAGGCATCACTATGTTATATAAGGTTGCAGTACATAGGACAAAATATTTACTTACACGACTAGCCATTTTAGCCCATTTGTTCCCCATCGTAGAGTGCAGATGAATGATCGTATCCTCCTCCTGTTGAGAGATGGCACCTTTCTTCAAGTTCGGCCTCAGATGATTAGCCCATCGGAGACGGCAGCTCTTACCGCACCGCGACAGGCCCGAATTCTTTTGAACAGCATTCCAGTTCCCCTCGCCGTGCTTCTTAACGTAGTTGATGAGAATGGCATCTTCAGCAGAAGTCCAAGGTCCCTTCTTTAAAACAGGGGTTCCTCCATTAGCCGATCCGCCGCTACTACTACCTTCATCAACGGATGGTGAATCAATCTGATCCTTTGGTATGATTGTAGTTTCAGTTCCCTTTTTTGCATTAGTCATTAGTCCAAACCTGATTACAAGGATAGGTAAGAAAACACAAAGAGCATCTAAATCTATTATATATAATGCTAAGACTTCGGAGCAAAACAATGAAGCTACCCTCAATCATTAGCAAATGAGCAAAATTGAATTTTTTAAATTGAAAATATTATCATGAGAATATATTCACCAATTTGTACATATTCTAAACATTATGTCAACTGTGTTTAAGTATATTTGATCGTAAAAACTCCTCACCACCCTATAACAAGATTATATACAAATAAATAAAAAAAAATAAAAAAAAAAAGCAGCAAAGATAAGTTTATCTGACCTTTCTCTGTGTGGATGGTTCATTAATTATCTATCATGATCACACTGAATTTTATCTCTTTATTTCTGAAGCAATCTATCCAATCCAATCCTTTCATATTTAATCTCTATCAAATTTTTATGACTATCCCCTATTAGGCCTCTCTAAAGATACAATTTTTTTCTGAACTTTCACCACTTCAGCGGTTTAATTAATGCAAAATTTTGAGAAAAATAAAGCCTCAACCCTTGCTTATATATGGACAAAGAATGAAACACATAAAAAGTTATCATTTTCTGCAAAAAAAAAAAAAAAAAAAAAAAAAAAAAATTATAATAACAAATCCAAGTACATGATGAAATCATTAATACAATTCAAACCCAAAGCAAAAAATGGATAGATCTTAAATTCTGTTGAATCCATTGCATTTAAAACCCAGCAAACAGAGTAAGAATCCAAAACTAGTAACTGCTTTTTGGGGGGGTGGGTGTGGGGAATTTCCTTCCAAAACTCCCACCATTCATAAAAATCAGAAAGGAATCGATAAGATGCGACGAAGAAAACTTAAAAATGAGTTCTTAAAAGAAGTCTCATTATATGGCAAAACTCCAAGGCAAGTGTAATATAAATCAACTTTAAAGCGAAAAATAGGAAAGGAAACAAAAACTCAATGGAAACGATGTATAGATTTTAAATATCTCTCAAATCCAATACAAATAAACCCAGGAATCAGCATAAAAGTCCAAAACTAGTAACTGCTTTAGTAAAAGTTCAACTTTTTTTCTCTATAAACACAATTACTACTAAACTTTAAATCAACTGTGGAGCCAAAATATAGTAAGAAATCTAAAACTCAATGGAACCCATTAACACAACTTAAGAACGAGCACATAAATGAGGTCGCTTTATATGGCAACAACACTAGAAAAGTCCAAACCAAATTAAAGCCAAAAATTATAGTTAGTAAAAAAAAAAAAAAAAAAAAAAAAAAACCCTAAAACTCAATGGAAACCATGGATAGATCCTAAATACTCTCAACCCATACACATTTAAACCAGGAATCGGAGATAGCGCACAAAATTAGCAACTACAACTAGTAAAAATTTAACTTTTTCACTTCCAAACTCCATCTATAAACCTCAAAATCGAAACTTTGAAGCCAATCACCTCGAATCAAACCGATTGGGGGCGCGATCGAACTCTCTGGGAAGCAATAAATCGACGTGGATCAGAGAGACCAAGGGATCTGCCTCATCCCCTCCTCCCCCTCGAACGAGCTCCGCGAAATGGAGAAGCGAATGTAGAGAGAGAGAGAGAGAGAGAGAGGGAGAAAGAGAGAGAGAGAGAGAAAAGGGGGTCGGGGTGTGATGTAGAAAAGGGGCGAGTAAAAATAGTTGCTGTGAAAAGCTAAGTTTTTTTTTTTTTTTCGAAAGCAATTCTAGATTTTTTTTTTTCTCTTTTGAGAGAGATTTATGATTATCAACTACAGAGTATATATATATATATAAATGAGGGGAGAGATGAAGATTTTTTTAAAAAAAATAATAGATATTTTATTGGGGAGATAGAGAAACAGATGCCTTTTCTCTCTCTCTTTATCATTTTCTATTTATTCAAATTTCAAAATTTTAAAAATTAATCTGTTTGTTATGCTCATTTTCAGAGTTGGACCATTTGGACATTTTGAAATTCAAATATTCATACACATTTAGTCGAAATATTTGATTTATTTTGAATGGCGCCTCAAAAAAAAAAAAAAAAAAATTAAATGAATGTACAAAACTGTAGTACATTGCTCCTGCTCAAAGCTTAGATATCACAAATGTACCATAAAATTGAAAAGGATTGAAATATATGATTGGATGAAATTGTACCATGCACTTAATTAATCACACTTAGACACAATCGGATTTGGGTTTAAATTAAGGAACAACTAAACGCGCGTAAATAATTTTAACCTAATGACTATAAAACACTCAAATCTACCCAATTTTATTACTAAATTCGGAACAATGAAATTCAATTTAGCATGTATTTACCACATATGGATACTTAGTAAGTTGTTTGTGAGTAATACAAAGACTCAACGTGATTTAAATGAGCGAGATCGAGTTATGTAGTAATGTAAATAAATCGAGTTTAAGTTAGTTTAGCTTGATCGCAATTTTACTAGCGAGTCGCGAATAAGATCTTTAATCTTGTAAATCATATTGCTGAGTTGGTGAACGTTTTTTGTATGATTTTTTCTGCCCAAATCATATTTTGTGCTCTTATCTAATCCAGTGCTGGTTCTTTTATGCCAAGATCTAAATTTCTTAGCTTTAGCTTTAAACCACCCCTCATTTAATAATGAATCTCTACTATTGCAATTTAGTCTCTGCTATTTTACTTATATAAAATAAATATATTTTTTCCGTATAAAATAACTTTTGGAATTCTTTTTCGAATACAATAAGCTAAAGGAACTTTAATTTGAATTTTTTTACTTTTGAAATCTCTTGAATCTTATTTTGAAATTTTTAAATTTATTAATACTGCACCAGTCCAAATCCGGCCCGGTCCAACTTATACAGCAGCATATGTTCATCTCGGTCCGGTCCGGTTCGGTCCTCCACAGTTCGCACGCGCGACAACGCTTCGCATGTGCGTAAGGTTGACGCGAAGCATCGCATTCCTATGCCTCCATAGTATATATAATATATGAGCAATGCTACCTGTACACCCCCAAGGGGTGTACATCATACACCTCCACCATTTTAATGGTGGCGATACTTTTTACGGGTCACATCAAGTGACCCATCATCACACCCCCACCCTTAGATGGGTGGGGTGTATGATGTACACCCCGAAAGGGGTGTACACATAGCATTTTCCATAATATATATATATTTACGTATCCCTACACCCGTTTCACCACGTCATCCCTGAACCCAACCAAATTTTAAGGCGCAACAAATTCCCCTACCGCTGTTTTATTATTGAGCAATTTTAGCTAATTCTATGGATAGCACTGTAATATTCCAATATTACGACTTAGCAATTCGTGATCATAATAAAAGCTTAAATTTCGGTATACTTTTTCTATATATTTATTCTGTTTTTTTTTTAGAAATATGTTCAGGGACTAGGTGGAAAATCTGATCAGTACGGGGACTATTTAGTCATTCGGGGCTCTTTTCTCCGCCTACAGGAGTACGAAAATTGCTTTAGTGAATGGTGCATAGACCAGTTCTACGGGAAAATTTCTCCTTTCTCACACCTCACCCACTATAAAAGCGGAGTGGCGAAGCACCCTAAGCCACCCACCGTTATTTTTCCTTTCTCCTCGCACTCCGATCCTTCCATTTCTCGCGAAGAGAGAGAGAGGGAGGAGGAAGCGAAGAAGAAGAAGCGGAGACTCCGATCCCAAGCGCGAGAAGAGGGCGAGAGATCGTCCGGGTAATCTAAATTCTCCTATGTCTTCCGATCCGATCCTCGATTACGATCCTTCTCCGCTGTTCTCTCGTGGATCTGCGATCGTTCTCGTTGTTCTTAGGGTTTCGGATCTCCGATTCACCTTTTAAATCGTTGTAACTGATGGATTGATCGGTTTTTTCTTCTACTTTTATGTTTATTTTGATGACTGGATCTTCGATTCCGATCATTCTCCTTTATTATTCCATGGATCTTCAATCGATCTCGGTTTTTTTAGGTTTTGGGATTTTGTTGTCGCGTTTCTCCGTCTTAGCTATTAGATGGTTTGATTTATGTTATTATTTCTGATCAATTTTATCGATTAATAGCTTTTCCATTTGATCGAATGCAGTATTTGACTTGATCTCGTAGATCTTGGTCTCGGCTTCCCATTCCTGTTAGATCTTGTAGATTTTGGGGGTTTGATATGTTTTTGGTGCTAGTTTGTTGCATCAGGGTTTGGATCTGCAGGGATCTGTAGAGATCTAAGTTGAATTGTTGTGGTGTGTTGTTTCAGGAGAGGAACGATGGGGCTCACCTTTACGAAGCTCTTTAGCCGCCTCTTTGCGAAGAAGGAGATGAGGATATTGATGGTGGGGCTTGATGCGGCTGGTAAGACGACCATCCTCTACAAGCTCAAGCTCGGAGAGATCGTCACCACCATCCCCACTATCGGTGAGCCTTTGATCCTTGTAGTTCGTTCCTTATGCAATGATAAAGCCTGCTACTACATTGATTTGAATTTCAACATGTTTACTTAGTAACATCGAATTGCTATTTGTTTCATTGTCAATATGGCAAGAGAACAGAGATGCTAGATGTAGCGATGGAATTTGAAGAGATGTTATGGTACACTATGATTTTCTACGAACATTGCTAGGAAAGTAGAATAATGCCGTGTTAGGGATATTTTTTTAGGAAGGTTTTCCATAGCGACTGGAATCATCAATGCCAACAACTGTATTTCTTTATGTTGGCGGGAGGCAACAACTGTAGTTCTCCTTTATAAGCTTTTTCATACGTCTTTTTGCGGCAAAATTACAATAGCTCTTTCTTATCTAAGTGTGGGTCTATTGAATTATCTATTAATCTGACCTTTTGGGAAAAGCTTCTTCTTAGCCTTGTGTTGCTTATGAGAAAAATAATGTGAGAAATTTAGTTATTTGGGAAGTTCTCATTATTGTTATATTTAATGCTTACGACTCATCTGCAGTAAAAAAAAAAAATTTAAACTTTGATTGTATTTATAATAATAACCAAGGTTTTTCTGCTAGAGATGCCGTGGCTGTCAAAAAATAAAACAGGAAATTAGTAGTGTATGCTTTTCAGTGTAGGAATCTTTAGATAATGAATAGAACAGATATGAAAAAGGAAATAAATGAAAGTGGTGGATGAAATTACAAATGGATCTGAGTCTTAAAGAGAAGGGAAAGGCGGATACAGAGAAATTGGTAACTGCTGTAGATTTAGATTGATTGAGCCTTGGTATGGAAACATGCGAACTGTTAACTTTCAAATTTATAGAAATGATTCACTGTTTGTAGTTGTTTTTATTTTATCCCTGTGACATGATCAAGAATTATTTACCTGTTTTTCTCTGCCATATTTTTTTTAATGTCTCAATATTCCACTTTGTTTCAGATTTCTTCTGTCTGTTTGTATTATAATTTTTTTGGGCTTACATATGCAGGATTCAATGTGGAAACTGTGGAGTATAAGAACATTAGCTTCACCGTATGGGATGTTGGCGGCCAGGACAAGGTATGCACTTTCTTTTGTACCACTGCTTTATAGTTAAGGATTTGATGTACTGCTGGAGCTGGTCGAATGTTCTGACCAATTTTTGGTCCTACTTGTGCTTACCTTTTGTCTATTAGGCACTTTTGAAGATTCTGTAGTAAACAATTTTGGTTTCTAAGTTATCTATTAGTTTTGGAGTGCAACATTTTTGAATCCTGATATACCATTTTGATTGTTGGGGTTTTATTTTTATTATTTTATTTTGTTAACAAGATGATGATTTTGATTTGTATTTTATGTTCTTTAAAAACAGATCCGCCCATTGTGGAGGCATTACTTCCAGAACACGCAGGGCCTTATCTTCGTTGTCGACAGCAACGACAGGGATCGTATTGTTGAGGCCAGAGATGAGCTCCACAGGATGCTTAACGAGGTCGACTCATCCTCTTCCTTGACAAACTCTGACTATTCCTCTTATATTATATTGCCTCTTGATATATTTTCGCATAGGAGTATATTAAGAACTGTGTATACTCACAAAAATGTATAATGGAAAGGATATTTGCTTCTGTCTTGTAAAAAGTAATATAACTTCTTAACAAAAGTAGTACTAATTAGTTATATTTTTTTTTTAAAAAAAAAAAAAAAAATCTTATGATCTATTTTGGAATGGCGACAGGATGAATTGCGCGATGCAGTGTTGCTCGTCTTTGCGAACAAGCAAGATCTCCCAAATGCTATGAATGCTGCTGAGATCACCGATAAGCTTGGCCTTCACTCCCTACGTCAGAGGCACTGGTATGCTGTAATCCATGCATCATATACCACCTGTTCTCTAATCGAGCTGTTTAAATTTTTTTTTTTTTTTTGTAATTTTGTTTGTACTATTGTGTACGTCCGTAGAAGAAGAATACTTAAATTTTAAGGACTTTCACTTGTATGACCCTGCAGATCATCTATAAACATATTTAAACCCATAATGTATGGATTTTATCATATGTTCCCCTTGGTAGTTCACAGCTTCTCAGAGGAGTTCTTTAATTGTTTGTTGGGGAGTCATCCACTTCATGGGTGAAGTTGGTTTCATATTATAAAGTGTGTCTTAAGAGGTCATTTTTGCAGGTATCAAGGGGGGGTATATGCATATAAGAAATATAGTATTTAAGGGGCATTCATTTTTGCAGGTTTCAAAGGGGGGGTGGTATGCATGTAAGAAATAATGTATTTTAAGGGCATATATGAAAATTAAGGTAATTTTACAAGGGTACATATTTGATGTAAATAATGCAATATATTTGGCAATGATGAGATTGCTGCCCCCCTTCATCAAGACTTGTTCAAATTCTTAATAGTAAGTGTTATAAAGTCAAATCATGGTACAAATCCATTGTCAATGATAACAATTATGCATAGTAATCTCTTTCAGTTGTTGAAATCTGGCCCCCTTCATTTTTTTTGTCCTTTTTTCGAGTGAAAGCTTAAGTATTGTTCGGAGTCATGATTATGAATTTGTTTTGTGGGGGGTGGATTGCAGGTACATTCAGAGCACGTGTGCTACATCTGGTGAGGGGTTGTATGAGGGGCTTGACTGGCTCTCCAACAACATCGCCAGCAAGGTAACTGCTTTGTTTTCCCGTTCGTCTATCTCTCTATTGTACCGAAATCAAAATATTCAAATTTTCTGAAATTATTTTAGTAATTGTAAAATTGCTAAGACCTACTATAGGCTTTTACTCCTTGTACTCACATGTTCTTATTAGTAGTTAACTAATCTAGTGTTTTCTTTTCATCTTTTTTTTTTTTTGATGTTGTCATCTCTGCTGTATTTCAGGGTTGAAGGTTTGAAAAGCATTTTGAAATGGCGGAAGATCTTTGGTTGTTATAAGTATTATATAGTACTTTGTTACGTTAACTAGTTTGGGTTGCTTTCGTTGTTTTGGTGAATTGGTCGTCATATTTTGCTTTGTTTTTTCTTTTCCGAATATTTTGTTATTTTGTGTTTTGGGTTGATAATGTACTTGCTGTCAGTACATGCCTTTGTAGTAGTAAGTTGACTCTGTTATGCCGCAGTTTTAGTTCACATCTTTTTATTCATTTTGTGTTGTGTAATTTCTTTAATTTGAAAGTACCTTATTGATTCATTAAAATGCATCTCGTAAGTACGTTAAAAGTAGCGGTTGGGTCAGCCGCATAAAAGGACCAACAAACTTTTTTGAGTAATGTTGAGCAAAGTATGCTATGGGAAACTCTTTACGGGGAATATATAATAAACATGAAGGGCTGGAGGGTTTCTACTTTCCGACAGAAATTGGTTAAAATGCATGAATAGAATTTGCGACTACATGCCAATGGCAGTACAAGAATTCCCAAACTATAGTTATACAACAATTGGAACATTGTTTGAATTGATCAGTAGAACAGATCAGCTCTATTTCTAAACAAATGCTGCAGACATTTTCACAAACATCCTTCAAAATGACAATTTCACAGCAGATTTTACAAATACCTGAACCAAATCAACCTCTGGGTGTCATATCTCAGATGAAAATACCAAGAGTCTGCGAAGGCAAGTGGGGTCCAAACCATAACATACCATACAGAACAGCACAATCTTTTGAGGCAAATAGCGTGTCATATATGGAATGTTCTTACCTTCACTGGGTTTCCACCAAATAACTAATATTCTTCCCTCTCCAACTGTATGCAGTAAAAGTTAGTCAAAACGGATAGATAACTTCAAATTTAACATCCAGTCGCCTGAGGAATTCTTCTTCACCACTTACTAATCCAAAACTTTCCTTACGAAAAGCATCTTCAGTCATCTGCAACAACATCAACTGCCGCCGCAGAAATCAAAGAGGCAGACTGAATCTTCCCGGCATGCTCCAATCTCATCAGAATCACTCCCCTTGGGATGTCGGAGAGTCAGATTATAAATAAGAATTGCAAACGGAGAATAGTAATAACTATAAATGTGTAACTAGTCCAAAAAACCTATAATAAAATAACCAGAGATTGCAAAAACCAAAAGAAAATGCACGGCCTAGCTAGTCCGGACGAACTATGATAAAGAAACGAGAATAGCATTTCTTCAACAAATTGACAATACTGACGCAGTACAATGAATCAGCAAACTAATGCATTCATTTAACTAACAAGGAAAGCATTAATAAGGATATAACACATCAAGGTTGGCCATGAGAGAGAGAGATTTTACCTTGCAGAACGTGATTGTATAGATATGTCCCTAACCTTTATTCTGTTTACGGTACCGCTCTGGCTAACTAAAACCACTTGTTCATCACTTTCACCATCTTCTGAAAGTCAAATAGCCTCAATTGTTAGCAGACAATCTATTACAAGCAGTGTCAATGAAAAAGGGAAATGCGCTGGCAAAATCACCTGCCAATGAAAACCCGACAACAAATACTGCTGCAAGACGATGATCTGACGGAAGCTGCAAATGTATGGTTATAAATTCACGACAATTAGTAATATATTGCACGATAAAGCACACTTATAATGAAAAAGAAAACATTCGCAAAGAGGGTGTTTTAGTTTCTTCAAGGATATAAGATCCTATACACCTGCTTTCACTGAGATTTTATTGAAAATATTAAAGAAAAAGTGCAAAAAAAAAAGTATCTTCGACTGTGCGTGTATCTTTTGTTCCCAATAAAGAAAACAAAAAAAGGTGGCAAGTACAAAGAAACGCTCAGACAGATGTAGAAAAAATTGAAGAAATTAAAATTCTAAATTAAGCACGAGTAAATTTATATACGAAACAGGAGATTTTATGCTGAAGCAAATAGACTCTTCAATGAAGTGAAAGAACACAAACTGTACCTTGTAACCTAGCAAGCCCACTCTATTAAAGTTTGATAGTCGGAATGCACTCAGAGGAACACGCTTTCCTAGACCACTTTCGGACACAAAAAGAAGCCATGGTGGGCCAAGATCTCTAACCCTGTCACATAAAAAGCACGTCACTAAAGATGTCAAAATAGGCATCATTAGTATTTCCAAATACATTTGAACTTCTAAAGAGCAAGAAATACTACAAAGAACTGGTCCACCAAGAACCAGCCTCTTAAAGCTCAACTGTCGAGACCTTAAAATCTTGATGTAATTCGGTGTGTTCAAGATTGCAGAGCGTAATAAAAATTACCTGTTGCCAACACTTTCAGTCAGCTTCTGCGGGTCTTTCTGCATGGCTGCGGGTATTATATCCATTGACGCCATTTTATCCCCCTCCTTCAGTTTCGTGGATATCACACCCCTTGTTTTTCTTCCAAGTGCACGAAGCTGGACCAACAAAGTGCACACATTCAAAGACGGCAAGAGTTTAAGAAACATGGCAAAAGATCATTAATTGATCAACAAAAAAAAGCTGGCTAGCAGTACTCTTTTTAAAACTGACTTACTTTCATGTTCTTCCTTCTTGATAAGGTTTTTTTTTTTCTCTAAATTCTTTAAATTTTGTGAGATATCAATTCAGGCATCTGAGAACATCAAAACTCGACAAATAAATGTTTAAACTTTAAACTTTTCCTTAAAAAAATTTTTTAACTCACCTTACTACAGTAGTTAACTATGACCATCCCATTCTGGGAAGCAATCGCGACCAGGTCATCATTTGCACAGTGACGGACCCATTTAAGTTCATCACCAGGGACCTGAAATGTACAAAAGAGATTTAAGGTGTACCAAAAATCAAAATATTTGCAAAAGATGTGTATAAGGCTAAAGGAAATAACCAGTTGAATCGAAATGATCCCTGTTGCTCGAATTGCGGAGAAAGCATTTAGAGGTACTTTCTTGATATATCCATTCAATGTAAGCATCAGCAGAAATTGATCTTCACCAAATTCACTAACAGGAATGATGGATGTTATTCTCTCTCCTTCAGACAATGATAACAGCTAACACACCCAAATAACGAAAGAGGGAAAAGAAAGAAAAATCAGTAGACTTGATAAAACAGGCAACTTGCAACAAAATTTGTGGTTGCACAGAAATGTGCATTGAGGGGCATAGATACCCCTCAATACACATTTCAATGCAAACACACAAATTTGAGTGTATACCCTCAATACACATTTCAGTGCACAAACACACATTTCAGGGTATAGATGAAAAATTCCTGCATAACAATCCATAAAATACCTGTATCAATGGAGTGCCAGCAGCAGTTCTAGTGCATTCTGGAATCCGATAAGCACGAGCAGAGTAAACTACTCCCTTGTCACTGCAGCATGTATAATACTAGTTACATGTTTATATGTGGCTTAGCTTCAAGTTTCAACTATTTGTTCATGAGAAATAACTTGGACATGCTCAAGCCTACTGGGGCTAATTGATTGGTTGAAATGGTCATTGCACTCCACCATAACCTATAAATTTCACCAACCAGTGGATATGATTGGTGCCTTGTTTGACAGGAATAGAAAATGGTTGTATGTATAACAGTACTCTTTGTTCCTAAATAGTTGATTCAAAAGAAACATTTTGTGAGTAAAGTCCACTTTTATCAGGATTGTTTTCGTCCCTAAACTTGATATAAGGGTATTTTTGTTGTAAGGAACTGCACTTTCGAGGGTAAATGACAATTCAGACTTTGCAGGTGTTTATATATAAATAGATGATTCCTCAGCTATACATATATATGTGACAAAGCCCTGTATTCTTATAATGGAGATAGAAATAGAAAATCATAACAGAATATTAGACAAAACTCAAGTACCTGAAATAAAGGATGTGATCATGTGTATGACAGACAATGAAGTCAGACATAGAATCATTTACTCGCATTGTTCCAACAGATTTCCCGATAGTACCCCGATGTTGTAGATTAAAGGTGTTAGGTTTCATCCTCTTAAGATATCCTTTCTCACTGAGGATCTATCAGAAAGTAACAAATATTTCTTTGTCATGTACAGGCGCATATAACTGTTAAGACATCAATCGTAAAGTGCCTGCTAGGCCAGGCTTCTTAAACTTCTCTATTCCAAACAAAAATTGCAAAGTTTTCCTTGTAACATTAAGCTAAAATAGTTTCAGAGTTTCAAAAGCAAAAACTCCAATTTCAAGCTTCTGCTTGTGTTTGCGAGAAGCAGTTTGGGAGTTTTAATGAAGTGAATGCACCACAGCAGTCCCCCTCTTCTCCTCTTAGCACAAACAAGCTGAAAATGCCTTAGGTTGGGAAGGAAGCACTTACTAAAAGCATTTCTTCGTTAGGGATGACATCTATTTCCTCCAGTTGACTAAATGCTGAATCTTCCAACAATGAACGGCGTGGCGTCCCAAACCTATTCTTTAGATCAACTGCTTCTTGTTCAATAAGCTGAAACAAAAAATTGAAGAATGAAAAATCTGTGTAAGATACAGCTAAAACAGAGAAGTTTTTTCAGCTAGCCGTAGGAAACAGGTCAGCAGCCCACATTAATTGGTTTAATTTCACATCTTTCGTACGCAGCAGAGAAATTGATTTGATTGAAATTATTTCAATTACATTACTCTATGCTTCCATAATTTGGCCTTCAAAATCAGCACAAAGTCTGCCGCGGCAGCTAAAATTATGATAAGGGGGTTTTACCTGGAACATGAGCTTCTTGCTAGACAAAAGCTCATTTAGCTTAGAAATTTGTTCCGATAAAGATTTGGCTTCATCAACAAACCTTTTTCTCTGCAAAAGGTGGGAGAATCAACTCATTATAAGGAACAGAAAAACAAAAAAATAAATGGTAACTTTCAAAGTAAAATGTAGCATTCATATCATGCAGGAAATACCTCAAGAGAAGTCAACTTCCTTAAGGTTATGTCCAATAAAGCCTCAGCTTGCTTCTCAGATAAACCATATTCTGTAATTGGAGATAAGGCAATATTAGCAACACTAACCAAACTAAAGGTATCGAGGGAATGAGCCCAATAATCCATCTATCAATATAAGGTCCATATCAATAGTGGCAAATGAATACTTCAAGACAACATGAATGAAGCCTGACTGCCTGTACTTCACATGAATACAAAATTCATATGCAGGTTGTATAAACTCAACATGAAATAATAGACCAGCAAAGTGCAGTAAGGACTGCATGGTTTTCATTCCAAGGTAATAAGAATATAATAGTGGAATCAACATATATTTTCATTTGTGTGGTAAGGAGTTATATTAAAAACCTATGAAAAAAATGAGAATAGAACTACTATGTAAGAACACAAGTAGAACCCTCTAAGCCAACTTGAAATAAAGCCAGATTTAGCTTCTTTTTCATTGACATCCTGTCAACCTTCACTTATTATGATTCTTTTTCATTGACATCCTATCAACCTTCACTTATTATGATTTAAGTTTGATTTCATATTTGACAATCAGTTAAAATCTAGGCAATTCCAGTTCTGTCCTCTTTTCGGTTGATGAAACTACAATTTCATTCAACTGTTAACAACTGATAGCCAACAAAGCGGTTAAAACAAGCAAAGGTTTTCATTTTCTTTTTTTTTTTGGAAATGGTCAATAGTTGAGGACATGAGGGGATCTCCATACATTTTAAACTGCTAATTATAGTTTTATGAAGAATTAAACACATATAACCTAGTGACGTCCAAAAGAAAACCGGCAGTAGAATTGAGAACTTACCCTTCACTAAAGCAGCAGTCGCCATAGTATTATTTGAGGTTTCCCTAATTATATGAATTACAGCATCCAAATTGTCAAGGCCCACCATAATACCCTAGCAAATATAGCAATAATAATAATAATAATAATAATAATAATAATAATAATAATAATAATAATAATAAAAAAAAAACCATGAAACTATTGAAGCACCACCAAAACAAATTGTTACACACCTCGACAATATGTTTTCTTTCTTGTGCTTGAGAAAGCTTAAATCTTGCACGCCTTTCAATTACTGAGCATCTGAAATCAAGGAAAGCCTGAAACATAAAGTTATATGCAGTCATCCATACGCCATAGACACATCTGATGATTAAGTAAATGTAGGAACAAGTTTTCTATTACCAGCAATTATACTAATGTGCCCAATAAGCCTATAAAAATTAAACAGTGAATACTAAAAGATTTGAAAATCCTATGATCACTTAAACACTAGCATTTACAATCTTAAGTTTTCATTTTAAAGAATGATGGTTGAAAAACTTTCCTGACTAACAGGAATAATTTAATTAATCACAACAATGATTTCTCGAAGCGTCAAACATAAATAAGAAGGCATTCAACCAATTTCTCATATTCACTAACTTCTCCAATTAGATTAAAAACCAAAAAAAAAACCATGATTTACAGGTACTTTCATTGTCAATAAAAAGAAGTTTTCGATTATTGAGTGTAGTAACTTGTAATCCAAGTACAAACAACATTTTCTACAAACTAGTTCTGAGTTACCGATTCTTCGTATAAGTTTTGAAAACGGATAACATGAAAGTTACTGCATTTTCCACAACATGACAAAATACAAAAGCCTAAGAAATGGAAAACCACACGCAAGAGAGCTTTTATACCTGAAGCATTTCTTTCAAACCCATCAGCTTTGGCTGCCCATCTATAATACTGAGGGGAAAAACAAAAGTACAATGTTACAGGCCTCATTGGCAAGCAAATTAACTTGCTGCTTTTATATTTATAATTACTAATCCAAAAGCACATAGCTAGCTACTTTACAACATAATAATAAGATTAGACATGTACTTTGTACCTAACAAATAACACGTGAACATTTGCCATGATGCCATTTTCCAACAGAATGAGGTAAGCGAGAATAAAACATTTATTTATTTCAGTAAATGTTCAAGGCACAAACGTACTTTAGCTTTAGTATACTTACCCTACCATGTTGCAGCTAAAGCTTGACTGAAGAGCAGTGTGACGAAATAAATTGTTGAGCACTATGGAAGGATCTGAACCTCGTTTCAACTTAACAAAAGAAAAGAGATAGGTAAGGAAACTTTGCACTGAGTATAAAAGTATAAGCCATAACTTTTGCAGCAAGTATTAGAAGTACACAGATGTGTAAATTATCAGTACAGACCTCTATAACAATACGCATCCCAGAACGGTCACTTTCATCACGAATATCACTTATACCTTCTAATATCTGTCAATAAGAAATATAGAGCATCAAGATTTGCAAAGATCCACAATACTACAAAGCAACACATCACTATACTCTAAAGCAACTAAATGCATGTAAAGTCAAATTAGGAAGTGCACTTAAAATTTCTTATCATGCATGAAACAGTCAATGAGTTCGTAGACGTAGTAAGAGAAAATATTTATCTCATAGACTTTCAACTCCTTAAATTACTTATACTTGATATGCAACTATGCCAGCATACATGCAGTATGTTCAGGTATACTCTGAAGCATGTGTAGAACTTCTGTCTAGACTGCCATGGCAAAAGCAAACAAAAATAATCAAATAAGGCAACTACGCATATCCATTTTCAAAAATGTACCTTATCTTCCACAAGTTCAGCAATTTTCTCCACCAAAGCAGATTTATTTGTCTGATAAGGGATCTGCATCAAGCTTAAATCTACATTGATAAGAAGATAAACCGAATTTTGTATTAAGTTGCTTATAGAAATATAAACATGAGTTTGAACCTCTTTGATTATGATGGCATTGCGTTTGGTTCTTTCATCAATCATTTCAACCTCAGTCTTTCCTCTAACAATTACACGGCCTCGCCCAGTTCTATAGGCTTCCAAGATTCTTTAAAGGAAGAAAATAACCACAAAAATTAATAACAAAAGTAGCTTTAGTTTAAAGAAAAAAAGAAATAGATGGGGAAAATATCACACCCTTCATTTCCCATAATTAATCCTCCAGTTGGGAAGTCAGGTCCAGGCATGTATTCTAGCAGTTCTTGAAGCTTCACACAAATTAATAATGCAAGTACAAAGATGGAGATCAAATCAATATAATAAAGAAACTCTTATTTATATACCCTTTCATCCAAAAACCCCTGTGAAATCTGAATTTCCATATAAACCTTTTGAAAATGCAGATTCTTAGTAAAATACTTTTATCTTAAGCTAGAGAATCACCCAATTTAGGTGAAAAGTCAGTTTTGCATAAAAAAAGCATAGGGATAAATATAGAAAAATAAGCTTTAAAGGGATATGAAAATTCAGATATTTTACATATAGAAACAGAAAACTTTTAAGGGGGCATATATGCAAATATCTCAATAAGGAAAAGGGTGGATATCGCATGCTTACTGTTGCTTCAGGATTTTGAATTAAAGCAGATAGTGCATCCACAAGCTCCCCAAGATTGTGAGGAGGAATATTTGTTGCCATCCCGACCTAATAGAATAACAAATAAAATAAACCAATACCACCTCAGAATCTTAGATAATGAATAAGTATTTCTTCAACCAAATACATAGGTGAAAATTATATTGACAAAAAAAAAAAGGAAAAACATACAGTAATATTAGAATGACAAAAGTTTTTATAAAGGTATACCGCAATTCCAGACGAACCATTCAACAATAATGTTGGAATACGAGCGGGCAAAACAGAAGGTTCTTTTTGTGAATTGTCAAAGTTCGGGACAAAGTCCACCTGCGGATGAATTACATCATGTAAATATACGATAATAAAGCAAAGATCTAGACTAACAGTATAATCAACAAAAAAAAGGCCTACAGTATTCAGTTCCAAGTCAGTTAAGAGCATCACTTCAGCGAGTGCCTGCAAAAGGGCAAGAAATTAGTGAAACTTCACCATAACTGTGAGAACTCCGGATACAACGATAAAAATTATTTGCAATACTGCTAAAATATTAATATGATGAGCATGCTCAAGCGAGAAAACAACACTTATTGTAAATAGTGAAGACTACTTCTAGTCTATTTTTAACATAAGAGTTCTGCTAAAAATTTCGACATTATGTTTTTTCCGATGCATTATTACTAGTCACTCATGTAGTAGCAGCAGCAGCTGATTAATCAAATATTTTTTTCGGCAAAGTCAGAAACATAATGAATATATAGAAGTATCCAAAAGCTGTACACCAAGGAAAAACCAGAAAGGAAACAAATCAGAAATAGATAGAAATACTTGAAAAGAGAATTTGTCAATAGTAGGACAAAAGGAAACAGAATTGAATGTTCTAGGAAAACCACATAAAAAAGTCCAAATTTTGCCGAAATCACATGCGCAGGAATAAAAATAGAAAGCAGAATGACATCAGAATGACAAAAACAACATATTCCAGAAAGCAGAACCTCAAGGCGGACCCGTTCTGGTATGACAGCAGAGATGAAATAAGAAATGAGATAAAACAAATGAAGAAACTCAAACCTACTTCCAATCTGCACTCTGTGTAACGCATTGCAGCAGGAGGATCAGCATCAATTGATCCAAAGTTTCCATGTCCTCGAATGAGCGTACAGCGCATTGAGAAGTCCTACAAAATTAGAAGAACAATAAGAAATAAAAAAACAGATAGAGAGTACCCTCAGAGTTAAATAGATAATGCCGTTTAACAATCCTGATGATGTCTGAAGTGAAAAGAACACAATTTCAACATATCAGTTGCCTGAATGAGAAATCAGGCATATCAACAGGCCATTTTTAGTCATTTTCTTTTACCTATTCACAGATATCCCTTTCAACTAGGAAGTGTGTTTGGCCTAAAACAACATTCATATGACAGTAAAACCTAATGCCATAAGAAATATCTCATGAAAGGATTATTGTCGCGATATTACATAACCAAACTAGTGATTCACCCATTGGGTAACTGTCACATGGAAGTAATGCTTATACCTGTGCCATTCGCACTAAGGATTCATAAACCGCAGTATCTCCATGGGGGTGAAATTTGCCTAAAACCTGCAAAGAGGGTACACAATTGCATGCAGTATCATGATTATTGGACAAAGAAGAGTCATCCAGAGCATCAGCATTCGCATAAGACCTCAAACTGAAAAAATAGAATTATTATTAAAAATTATCAAGATAAATTGGGAAGCAAGACCAAGCTAGACAGCAATCACTCACTTCACTTAGTTAAACAACCGAACTAGATGGTTACCAATAAAAACAATCTAATCATCCGGTTTGTAGTGAAGCGGATAGATTTATACAATCATATAATTAACTATCATTCAACTGATCAAAAAGGTTACAATTTCATTAATTCCTTCCAAGAAAAAGTTTGAACAATTTTATCACATGGATCAGTATTGGTCAGGAATATGCAATAAAGGATTCATGCTTAAGAGGTTAAACTTATAAAACACACAAAAGAAGCTTAAACTGAGAAAAGAAATCAGGGTATCTCTGCATGCAGAGCAAGTTCACAATGAACCATCCTAGACACCACAATCACAAACGCCTCATGCAAAAGCTGCCTTTGTATACACATCTTGCAATTTCCAGAATTTCCTCTGCTTTCCGGTTCATAATTTTGAACATACACTTATACAAGAGGAATATTATTTAGCTTATATAGAAACAAAACTCCTTTTCCTTCCGGTGGACCAATATGGACACTAGAAGTAGAACCAACAAAGCCAGAGCGGGTGCTTTTTCAAGTTCAACGGTCTAACCATTTCCGCTGCCCAAAAAGATATGACATATGCAGGTTTTCCTTGCTCTTACCTCACCAACAACCCTAGCACATTTTCTGAAAGGCTTACGAGATGAAAGACCCAGCTCATGCATTGCAAACCTAAAACCAAATGAATAGGATTAGCTTGACAGTCGAGATAGGCTGAATCCAAAATATTAAGTACTAGTTCATTGGGCCAGAAATATATAAGGAATATCTACAAATTTTAAAGAATATTTTCAGCAGTGTTTATAGATCCAGCAGGGCCAAGCATGCCCTTCAAGAGATAACAAATAACATGCGATAAACCATAGAAACAACTAAAGGTTATTAACTGGAAAAAAAAAAAAAAAAAAAAAAAACCCTATGAAAAACTAAATTTCAAACAGGGAAAAGCATGAGTCCTTTCATGAAACTTCATCTCAACACATCTAACAAGTAACTTATTGTATACTAATAATACAATTATGCAAACAAATTGGCATAACGTCACGATATCCTACAATTATGCAAACAAATTGGCATAAACTCACAATATCCTGCAATTATGCAAACAAATTGGCATAAACTCACAATATCCTTCGATGAACCGGTTTCAACCCATCGCGAACATCCGGCAAGGCGCGGCCGAGAAGCACCGACATGGCGTAGGCCATGTACGCCTCCGTCGCCTCCTTATGTAGCTCCGCCGGAACAACCCTCCCCTCGCCGGCACCTCCGCCGCTCCTCTCCTTCACCATCACGCCCCCATTTCCACCGTCGTCCCCCTTGCTCCCCTTCGCCCCTCCATCGACCGCGGCTTCCTCGTCCCTGTCCCTCCGCCGCGCCCTCAGCGGCCGCACGGGATCTCTCCGGCGGGGGCTCGCGGCGACGGAGAGGAAGCGGAGGTCGGAGATGCCGCAGCGACGGGAGGCGATGAGGGAGGAGGGGAAGAGGAGGGCCATTGGAGGGCGGAGGCGGGAGATGGAGGCGGAGGTGAGGCGAAGGACGGCGGAGAGGGCCATTTGCGAGCGGAGGCGGAGGCGGCGGTGGATGAGCGAAGGGGAAACCCTAGGGTTGTGTTCTAAAAGCTTCTGGTTCTCTCCAATTACTGGAAGAAGAAGAAGAGGGGGGAGTACGCCATCGCCATGGGAGAGGAGGAGGAGAATGAGTGAGGAGTAGGGTTTTTTGTGAGGGTTTTGGACAGGATTGTGTGAGCGGGAGAAATGCGGGAAGGGACAAGCGGAGTGTACGTATTTATATTGGGCCCCTGTCTCTTAAACAGCTGTTTTGGGCCACACGTGCCGAGCGCGTGTCCATTAGCCGAACGAACTCGGCCCGGTTCCACTCTTGCATTCGGATCCACGCAGCCCGGTTTGTCGATTGGGCCAGGCATTCAAATTGGAGGTCCAAATAATTGGGTCGAAGTCCAGATTTTTTTTTTTTTTTTTTTTTTAGCTATAAACTTAGCTGAGAATGTGAAACAACTGACTTTCGAACTTAAAATTTCGAATACTAACTATCAAGCTCTTTTCAAATAATTGAACGAATTTTGTAAAAGCACATGTAGGGGCGTAATGTGGGCAGTGCCGGGCCGGCACGGCCCACATTTTTTGGATCGAAATGGGCCAAGGGCCAGCCCGGCCCAGTCCGGATTCAAATCCGGGTCGTGTCGTGCCGGGCCGGATCTCTTAAGCATCCGGCCCAGCACGGCCCTTTGGCCCGTGCCGGGCCGGGTAGTGGCGGGTCGGGCCGTGGTTCGTGCCAGCTTCTTAAATTTTTTATTTTATTTTTTAAAAAGAAAAATAAAATTTAAAAATATAAATAATAAACTATTTCTATTTAATTATATAATTTAATAAAAAAAATTATAAAAATAATTATAAAATAACAAATTTTTAAAATTTTAAAAAATTATTTATAAATTTTTATTAAAAAAATAAATTTGAAAAAAAAGATTTTGATCCGATGGACCATAAAATTTTGATCCATTGGACTAAAACCACATCTCCCAAGATACCATAAAGACCTTGGAGGAGGACTTATTGGGAGAAGGGCCAAGAAAAGCACTTCTCCCCAAAAGGCTTATGGGAAGAAGAATCAAGAAAAGCTCTTCTTCCCAAGAGTTGACCCCAAGGCCTAAGACAAGTTGCCTTGGGCTTTGGGGTCCGGGCCGTGCTGGTCCGGCTGGCATGGCCCACATGATCGTGTCGTGCCGGGTCACGGGCTGCACCTTGGTCCGACACGGTCCAGACTCGTCACGGGCCGTGCCGGACCAAGCAAACAGGCCTTGAAGTAATGACCCAGCACAGTCCAAAAATTTGGATCGGATCGGTCGAACACGAAGCTACAGTAATCATATCGGGCCACTGCCCGGCCCCGCACGAAATCGTGTCGGGTCTGACGGGCCACGGGCCGCCCCGGCCTGTTTTACACCCCTAAGCACATGCATGTAAGGCACGTTGTAGGCTGCGGTGATACTCGATAAAAATGATGTCTTAGTAAAGAACTAGACGCTCTGAAACGTAGATTCTGTTTCTCCTAAATACAAAACCTTATTTCAACTTGTAGGGGTAGAACAAGTACATAGCAAATGTTTGATTATCTTTTAGCGGGGCCTGTTTGGATAATTGAATTCAGGGACATTTTATTTAGTAGATGTTTTCAATTACTACCGTGTATTTAGTGTTGCTTCTCGGAGTGTATAAGATGAACCTTTTGCTTCTGCTCCCGCTGTAACTGAAACTAATTTAATGGACAAATGTGTTGCAGTTCTTCGAGCAATTCTACTCAATTGACTCCTCTATCGAAGTTTCTGCATAACAAAAAGGCTCTAAAATGCTCCCTTTTTGCCACGGGTACAAGCATTTCAAGCTTATGATTCCAATTAAAATAGAACTAAAACACCAGATTAGAATTCAATTTTCCCACACAACAATCCAACAACTTATAAGAAGTACACATCCTTGAGTTTTAGGTCGTCAGAACAAATGCCAGACACACTGACACTAAAATTCAGCAATCACATAGAATGAGGAAAAAGAAAAACTGCAGGGAATATTAGCCAAATATTAATTCAAGGGCATTTGGGTCCTCCTCCCTTGGTTTTCCAGTTGTTGTAGCAGGGGCAAACCTCCTTGTGAGCATAAGTCCCAGGAGGAACACACTTGCATTTGAAGCAGCATTTTTGGCAAAAGAACAAGCAGGGCTTTTTATAAGCTGTTTTGGAGCACCTATATTGGCATGCCCCTGGGCACTCTAGAATTGGAAAAAAAAAAACACACACACATACACACAAAAATGTAAGTTATAGTTGCACAGATCTTTAGATCAAATTATACACATGTGATCTACATGGAAATCAATGGTAGCTTTTGTGATTCCTTAGTAACATCTGGTGCAGTGCAGGTCATTGAACTTTGTGTCTCTTTGCTTCTTAACAATTTTTCTGGTCGAGAAGTAGAAGTTACGTGTCTATAGTCTCGTGCATTGCTCCGACATTTTATCGGAAAAATGAAATTAATGAAAGAAATGCCGCGATCTATAATCATACCTGATTGAGAAAATCCAGAGTGCTTGTGCTTATGCTGCCATGAACAAACAAAAATCACAATCAGACCAATTAGCCTTACATTGCTTGCGCTTGCTCAATTTTTAGTGTTCTAAAGCAATGCAAGTTTATATCAAAAGTTAAATAGATACTGCTACATTTTATTCTAATAAAATGTTGTACTAGATGGTGTTAATGACTCACAAATGGGCTTAAATATTTTTACTTAAAATTTGTGACACAATGCATGTTATTCCCAAGGCGAAAAAATATATTCTAAATTCTAGAACACAACACTAGTGAAATTAAAAATCAATTTACCAAAAATGTAAGAGAAGTATATGAAATCAACCTGGGCAGAAGCAGAAATGTTCTCAGCAAAGAAGAGTATGAGGAGAAAGAAGATGAAAACATGAGTGGGTGATCTCCCCATTATTGAATAAGTAAGCTCTCTTTTTCACACTGCTGCAGCTGCACAAGTTATTAGTTAGCTATATATGCACTGTTGTAAGTTGGAGACAGTGAAATTAAATGCATCCACCGACGCTCTCATTGATTGCCTTTTACTGCTTTTGCATGCGACTGGCCACTATTGGGAGATTGGGCTCAGATCCATCCACACACCTCCCATGTACGGATGTTCCCCTTTATTTTTTCACTTTTATTATTTGGTTTTATTCAAAAATTAAATAAATAAATAAATAAAATCAATAAAATCTCTTAATAAATTAAACCACCGTTGTGTTGCCTTTTTTATCACGGGTCCGATCTTGTTTTTTGCTTAGTAATATAGATTGGATTCTTGGTGTCTGAAAAAGCCTACGGATGGTTTCAAAAAAAGGACAAAGATTTTTCTTATAAATGATTTCTAACTTATTCACTAAGGACCCGTTTGATTCGGATATAAATTTAAGAGTTATAAATTTTTTTATACCTGAAATAGTTTGTTATTTCGGAATAATCAATTATAAAAGTTAAATTGTGTTTGGTTCAAAAATTGGTATTATCTGGAATAAAAAAAATTATGTTTGGTTAAAATTATGGGATAGTGGAGAATAATAGAAAAAGATGATAGATTTTTTATCAAAATACCAATTTTATCCTTACCTTATATATATATAAATTAATTTTAATTATTATAAATTAATTAAAATAACAATTTAATTGTTAATAAATTATATCTTACCTAAATAAAATAATTTTTATATTTTATAGTATATTTTAGTAAATAATAATTAGTAAATAAAATATAAAATAATTTTTTATATTTTATAGCATATTTTATTAAATAAAATTAGTAAACATAATTAGTAAATAGTATATTTTAGTAAATATATTCTTAGAAAGCTAAGCTAAAGCAAAAAAATAAAATAAAAAAATTATATTCATTGCCCCTAGGTATAAATCTTATTCCAGAGGGAAGGTGGAATAGAAATTAACGGGTTATTCCAGAATAACCCGTTAAGCTAAGAATATTTTAAATTTTTATCTCTATGCATTTTTTCCTCTTGTTTGGCAAGAATTGGAGGATAAATAGGGTTAACTTTATCCCCCAACCAAACAGGGCCTACTGTTGAATATAAAATAAACGTTATAACAATTTTTTCGTATAATTTAATTTGATATCAGAAAATTAAAAAATTAGAGTTCTATTCTAGTTATACTACTATGTATATAAAAAATTTCATAAAAACATTTACTTTTTTATGAGATAGGCATTTTAAAATTAATTTCTTGGCAAATAATAATTCATAAAAGTATATTAATGTGGTGGGTGTTCATTTATTTGTTTGTTTGTTTATTTATTCATTACGGTTTTGACTTTAACTTTTTAACAATAAAAAACTACAACGATAATTTAAATACAAACAACAAACACTTTAAATTTCGGAGAACACCGAATCGCTAGCAATGATATTACTCACTTATTATAAAATTTGGAGAAGAAAGAAATTACCGACTATGATGAACACAATGAAGGATCAAATGACAATACAATTAAGGAATTGATTATGGATAAATCAAATTCTCATAATCAAAAATTTATCAATTATGATAAATATTCAAATCACGAGAAATTAAGAAAACTCAAGAATGATAATCTCGCAAATATGGCAACCACACCAAATAAAAACGTTTAAATAATATTTTTTCTTGAAAAAAAATATTTGCTGGCAAATCTAACTATTCTTTTCTCATAATCAATTTCTTAATTGTATCATCATTTAATCCTCCATTAGAACAGAATTAAAAGGTGACAGAATTAATTAGCTAACTTTTTAAACTATGCTTTAAATAATAGTATGCTAGTTAAATATGCCAACTTTAGCTAAATTATTGCATCCTAATGATCATAATGGATTTGGGTTACAGTAGACCAAGCTAAATTCGATTCTCAAAAGCAAAGAAAGCAAAAGAAAAAAAGGAAAAAAAATAAAATAAACAAATGATTACAACTCCATGAAGTTGAAATGTCAACAGCTGCCAAAGTACAATGGACAACCCATCAGCTAACGAATCATTATAAAAAAGCTTTTAAGAACAATCAAAAGAGTTCATTTGGAGTTGGGGTCATTGGTTTAGAATTAAATTACGAGAAACAGAGATTGAGCAATACTTTGGGTACCAAAGAATACGGATGTCCACGAGCCGAACACGAGTGAGTTGGGGTCGGCTCGTGTTTCGCTCGTTTAATAAACGAGTCGAACACGAGCTGACTTGTTTAAATATCGAGCTGAAAAATTCGGCTCGTGTTCGGCTCGTTTATTAACGAGCCGAACACGAGCTGACCCGCGAACAGTAAGCTTGATTTTCATTCCTACTTATTAGGTGTAAAGTTGAAAAAAAATTAAAAAATTAAAATTTATAAAATATTGATGGTCTAAAATCTAAATAGTAATATATATATATATATATATATATAGAGTTGGGCTGGAATGCTATTGACAGCACCAACCCAACTTTGCCACCCATTTTGTAGCCATTGGATCGTATTGAGATCCGTGTAGCCTCTTTAATGAAAAAAAAAAAAGAAAAAAAAAAATTAAAAAGTAAAAAATTTTCTTTTTAATTAAAGAACCTGCACGAATCTCAATGCAATTCAATGACTACAAAATGGGTGGCAAAATTGGATTGGTGTTATCAATAGCATTCCAGCCCAACTCTCTCTCTCTCTCTCTCTCTCTATATATATATATATATATATATATATATATATATATATATATATATATATATATATATATTCGAATTGTTATTCCGAACACGAGCGAGCTGATCCCAACTCATGTTCGGCTCGTTTATTAAACGAGCTGAAAAATTCGGCTTGTGTTCGGTTCATTTACTAAACGAGCGATTCGATCTCGAACTCATTTCGAGTGGTTATCGAGCCGAACATAAGCGAGCTGACCCGGCTTGTGTCCGGCTCATTTATTAAACGAGCTAAAAAATTCGACTCGTGTTCGATTCGTTTACTAAACGAACGAGTCGATCTCGAGCTCATTTCGAGCCGAACACGAACTAACTCCGCGAGCTGAACTGCCGTGACGATATTAACTTACTAATCAAGAGAGAGAGAGAGAGAGAGAGAGAGAGAGAGAGAGAGAGGTCCACAAACCTCTATATTTCAAATGATAAAGGGAAGTTTCGAAGAAGATCTCTAATAATAATATCTATTAATCTCTTAATGTGAATCATTTATATACATTAAAAAAACCAAAAATGATTAAAAAAAAGAATCAACCCTTTTTTTGGTGGGCAAAGAGAGAAGAGATAAGAAGCAAGCAGCAGCAAGGTTCTCCTCTATTTGCAACTAGGGTTTGAATCCAATCAAAGCCATGGCAAAATACCCAAAAGTAATCTCCTTAATCTTCTTCTGCTCCTCTTAGTACTGTAGTTGTCCTTCCACCTTTTGTTCTGATCTTGAACTCTAGGCACTGGAAATGTTTTTTCTTTCTAATTATTTATGTGGGTTATCTTTGACATTTCTCCTTTTTTTTTTTTTTTTTTTTTTTTTTTTTTTTTTTTGTTCCAATGATTCCATGTCTTTTATGCTCAGATGTGGTTTTGATTGAGGGGTGTTTCATATGATTGAATTAAAAAGAAACAAAGAAGAAAAAAATCTTTTGCCCTTTTGTCACATAAAGGAATCTCCTTTCCATGAGAAATTTGGCTTCCTCAGTGTTTAGTGTGCTCTCTATCACATTTTAGTTTGAAAAATTTATCTGCAATTTTTATTTTTTTGGAGCTTACATTGGTTTTGTTTTTGGTTGTTCTAGTTATTCCTCCTTTGTAGGTTACCAAAAGTGTTACTTGAGACTTGAGGAATTATAGCTTCTTTAGTAGAAAGGTCTTGCCCCTTGATTTGATTTGATCTGCTAAGGAGAGAGGATAGAGAGAGAGAGAGAAAGAAAAATACCAACATGGATGAAACCCTAGATTCCAGATATTGGTGCCACCTCTGTGCAATAGTTGTTGATCCTATCATGGACCCAGAGATTAAATGCCCTTTCTGCGAAAACGGATTCGTGGAGGAAATGCATAGCGCGGACCTCGAATCTCTCTCCTACCGAAGGTCGAATCAAGCCGTCTCGCAAAGAAACCCTAACTTACTTGGATTGATGGGTGGTTCTTCATCTCGATCGAGAGGTCAGACGGGCGAAGAAGAGGAAGGCGATCGCGAGTTCAATTACTTATTTAGGAGGAGAATGAGGAATTTCGTCTTGCTTCGATTGCTCGAAGGCATAAGGGATGAATTTAGAGTAAATTCGGACAATTTCGATGGTGAAATTCCGAGGGAAAGTGATCTGGAGCGAGAAAGAGAAGGTAGGATGCTTATCAATTCTCTCGACCGTGCCACAATTTTACAAGAACCGCTTGAATCAAATGCGGACCGAGATGAATTAAGCAACACAAGTGCAGCTTCTCCATTAGAAGACTACCTTTTTGGATTGGAGCTTCTACTGCGGTATATATCGGAAAATGATCCAAGTCGATATGGTTCCCCACCGGCTAAAAAGGAGGCGGTCGATGCGTTGCCTAATGTGAAAGTTGCAGAAAACCTAAGTTGTTCAGTTTGTCTTGACGAGTTCGAAGTTGGTTCGGAGGCAAAGGAAATGCCATGCAAGCACAAGTTCCATGCGAATTGCATCTTACCCTGGTTGAAATTGCATAGTTCTTGCCCGGTTTGTAGATTTCAGTTGCCGAGCGACGAATTTAAGGATTTGGGCGAATCTTCTACTGCGAATAGAGTGGCAAATGGTGACGATGATAGCGATGATTTGGGCAGCAATAGAGAAAGCAATACTGATAGAGGAAATACTAGTCGACCGTGGTCCCCTCTACCTTGGCCTTTTAATGGGTTCTTTTCTTCATGGGGATCGCGGGAAAGTGGGGATCCTTCTTCGAATCCATCTTCATCGTCATCATCATCAACTTCCTGAAGTTAATAAAATGGTGAGTAGAATTAAGAAAAGTGAGTCAAATGGTTTTTTCCCCTCTTGGGTTAGCGGAGGTAATATGAATACATTTGTGTATTTCGAATTCCAATCGATGGTGTTCTTTATTATTTCTCTCTTTTTTACGTGTAGCATATTAATGCAGAGTCACTGCAGAAATGCTGTTTATTCGAAGAAGCACTGAAAATCAATGGTTTATTGAAATCTCCTCAAAATCTTCATGCTGCAGTAGGAACAGATGCTTCAAATTGGAGCAGGGCCTAAAAGCTGATTTTGGCTTTCTACCATACCAAAAGCTCCGGAATTTCTTTGCCAGAAGCTGTTCCGGGAGCCAGACGAACCAAGTACTTAGGCTTATTCTCCATTATACATATTTGGAACTTGAGCAACTCCTTTGCAAAATATTTGTGAAAAAAGATGTTAATTTAAGTGTCTCCCTTCTCTGTTTCATGTTATCAGTTATGTACAGAATGTTAATTGAATTCAGTGGAGATTCTTTTGTTTGCTTTTGTAGAATTTCACCCATCTTTGTTGCTTGATGAGTATTATTTATAAATAATGGCTACTGAGCTGAAATGTTGAATTGCCTATTCCTTCAAAAGTTCAAAACAGCAGACTCAGGTAATTAAATGTAACAAAATAGAACGAAATTAATAGTCCGCGGGGGTAATATTTGGAGTTTTTCTGAAATCTAGAGGCAGTGCTATGAAAACACTTGTGCTTCCATCTTTATTTTCACCAAGAATTTTACATAGTAAATACTAATAGCTTCCAGTTTAGCTGGTCGGAGAAGTAGCTTGCATGCTGTTGGCGCTAGGAGCAGCAGCAGATTAAATGAAAAAAAGAAAAAATAAGATAAATAGAAAATGTGCTGAGTCAGGGACTAAGGAAGGTAACAGAATTGTGATAAGCCGCTGTTGAGATTTTAATCTGAGGTGCTGGCACTTTTCCGGGTAGTTTTATTTAAATACTACTACTTCCATAGAAACTTCAAACTATGCAGAACTGCAATTCGGCTGTAAACTTGACCGCAATTATGTCGATCCAAATGCACCCTCAATGGAAGTACAACATCTTCAGGCATCATAATTTTGAAAGGATACTGTGATACTTATGAACCCTATAATTACTTGACAGAATCTTGCTACAGCATAGCGCACTGGGAAAATTGAATTTATCGTTTTATTGCACATGAACTCGAAAACCTGCCAAATATGATTAAAAGCTCGATTTCGCACCAATTTACATGACAATAAAATAGAAAGACAAATATCTGTTAAGGACTGGTCAGATTCGTTACAACCGAATGGTTGGACAATACAAAATAAGCATATGGATTTTCCCCTTACTGAACTAGAACAAGAACAGTGCTCGAATCGGTATTAGCTCAGGGTTTAACAATATTAATGCAATCATTGTACTCGACTCACCTCCACTCCTACATATTTTGCAGGGCGTAAACCACGCCTCATTTTTTCTTTTTTCTTTTTCCCCATTTACACCTGTTACAGACTCCCGAGAAGGAAAAAAAAAAAAAATCTTTATCAATTTATCGACTAAAATGGTTCAAGAGCACCGCTTTTGAGCCTCTCCATTCGGGCTTGTAGACCAGATAAAGCCCTCTCGTCCATTGGAGGTACATTAGTGTGTGGAACAGGTTCGCCATCTGTGTGATCGGGTCCATGAAGGGCCATGCCATTACTATACGCCAAAGGGCGGGGTCCGCCTTCTGTGTTTCCTGCAGCTGCCGCAGCTTGGATGCTTTTCATCCGCTCTCTAATGGCGTCCAACGTCCCTGCCATCACCGGAGCTGTAAAACAACGTTTTCAAACACCACATCAGAATTAGTTGTGGGCATAATATATAAAAACATAAATGATGTGAGCAGGGGTGGGGGTTAAGCAGCCCGCGCGCGCGCACACACGCAGAGAGAGAGAGAGAGAGAGAGAGAGAGAGAGAGAGAGAGAGAGAGAGAGAGAGAGAGAGAGATGACCTGAAGGCGGATATCTATCATTCGGGTCCTCAAAAAAGTGAGACCTAAAATCAGAATGTGCTGCTGCTGCACCATTTGCATCATCTAGGGTGTTGGTGTTCTCGGGCTTCGCATTGTTAAACTGTTTTGTGTGTACAGGAGAGAGAGGAGCGAATTTCAGGGATGGAACAGTGGTAGCTAGGGGAGGCGGGGTCGACATTGGTAGGCTAGAAGGCGTCCTTCCAGCCGCTGCATTCTTTTCCATCTAAATGCAACAAGAATAAAATCGGTTATTTATTTTCTTCAAAGTTATTTTTATGTCGTGAAGAATCACCAAAACATAAAGTTACAAACCTGTGCTAACCCATCTCTGATATACGTTCTAAATGCTTCGCTTGCATTTTGGAGCTGCGCAAATATGTCAACCTACAGACAATTCAAGAATATCAAATTTCACACTAAAAAAAAACCCAATATAATAGATGAAATAATGAGAATAAAGCGGAGCGCTCAAGGAATAAAGTTATTTAACTGCAGAATGTAGCGATAGTTGTATATCACAGTTATTTATTGTATCACACTGTAGGACTAATAGCCCTTATCCCTGCCGAAATTCATAAAATGAAATAACAGATAGGTTCATTTACCTTTGGGTATAGCTGGGTGATCCGATATAATTCATATAGCCCGATGGTGCATGTCTGTTTGTCGCCAATTTTCTTAAATACTGCAGCAAGTTCTTGCTGTTTCGCACAATCAAAACCAAAAAAGGTCATAATAATTATAAAGATTACAGAAAATACAAGATCAAATAGGAAATATATTGGGATTGATTTGATCAAGAAAAACAAAATGTGAGTAGGCACCTTTAGTTGAGCATCTGCCGACTGTGTCGTGGGAGTTGGGCTGTTTGAAGCAGCATCGCCCCAGTGTGTTTGGCCCATTGGGCCTGATGGAGTCAACATTCTAGCTGCCGCAAGAGTCTGAAAAAGTTGCAAGCTTCCAATAGTCAGTCTCAAAACTCATTCAACAGACAGTCAACAACCCAAATCTAAACTGATCATAAACCTGAAACAATGTGAACCCAAAGCAACCAAAAAAATAAATGTGTTTTAGAAAGTCACTTTCTAACAGGGCAGTTGAATTGGGTCCAACTGGAACAGGAAGTAATAATGATACTACTTGAACTACCGGTACTATCTAGTTCAACCAAACTGGACGAACAATGCGCTTTACTCTATGAACCAACTGAGCCATTTTGACCGGCTTTACAGGGCAATTGGACTGGGTTATGCCAGACCGGAGGCTTTTCCTGTACACCTATATTAAACTAATTTCACCAAAACCCCAGATGACCAATCCTGAACAATTGACACACCCTCCAAATGCCACCTCTATTGAAGCAAAATACAAGGCTACCAAGTTTACCTGAAGATTTAGGTCAATGTATGCAAGAATGATAGGTTGAGGTTCGGTATCAATCGGGACCATAGAGAGATGACCCTTAATTGCAGTCCCACGAAGCTTGACGAGTTCATGCAGAACTGTTTTAACCATTCGCAATGGCTTGTCATCAGCTCCAGCCCTTCAAAGTTAGCAGAAGGCAGTCAATATAAGAGAAAGGTCGGCCATATGCAAGCCACAAACAGGAAATAACGTACCTTCTTCGTATTTCTTCCATCCCTAATTCTTGCAAATACACATGAATGCTTTGAAGGATGCGATCAAGATCAACTTCGAAAATTGTACTCTGCAGTACCTGGAGAATTCGCAGAGCACGTAAGGAAGAAAGGCGTGCGAATAATTTTTTTACAAAATATTTATTGATATAGCGGCCTTAAGTAATCTATTCACATATATAACCTCGCTCCTTCAAAACCTAAGTTCTTATTATACTTAAAAATATTTTCCTATTACCTTTTCAAAAAAAAAAGAAAAAAAAAAGAGTTTTTTTATTATAAACAAATTCCCCTATAAGTTGGGCGAAAACCACGACTTACAATAATAGCAATTTCTAAGAAACTGCACCTTCGAAGGTTATATATGAAATATGATTTACAAAGGCATATATATGTGACTAGATGATTTTCTAGAGATATAAATATAAAAGCTCCTCTACTACACACAAATATGCAATTTCATACCTTCGTCAGCTTAATTAGGCATTTTACTACAAGATCCGAAAACTTTTGATTTCTGGTAGCAAATGACTCGCTAGATGCAGGAGAAGGCCACCTTGAAGGGTCCAAAGGCCTCAACAAATTAATTAGCACAACAAAGGATGATGTTCGTTCTGCATTATCCTGCTCAAGTAGGAAGAAAATTGAATTAAAAAAGGAAAACAAAATAGAGAAAAAAAAATGAAATGAAACCACGGAAAAAATACTGACCAGAATCTTAAGCATCAATACATTCAATGCTTTCAACAATTGGCTACCATCATCCATCAAAGGAACTCTTTCATCTAAAAGCCATAGTAGTAGTTCAGTTATGAGACTGTCTAGAGTACTCTCCTTAACAGCTCGAGCAAGTCTTTTGATCTGGAAGGTCTGCAGAATGACCCAATTATATTACACTTGTGGCTAAATTCCAAGAAAAAGCCGAATTTAAAATGAAAGTAACCCTTTAACAATTTTTAACCAATTTTCAGCTTAAAAGGACCAAACTACCCCTCCAGTATAAAAACCTGTCATGCACAACTTTTACTACAATTGCAGAGTTTCAGAAAGTGTGCAACAGTAGGTCCAAAGTGTCATCGATCATTCAAAACTGTGCACTGTGGTCCAGTAGTGGAACAGTATAGTCCTAAACGTTCAAAAGTACGTTAAAGTTGCAAAAATGAAAGAGGCCCATTTTTGCAAATTCACAAGACAACATTTTTTTTAGGAATGGATATTTTTACCTGCATTAGCGTGTTTAAAACATACTTGCAGGATCTCGAAGAAGCTCCTGAGAGGCTAAAATTAAATGTCTTGGGAACCTGAAAAATATAATCAGCAAATGAGCGAGTGCAAGTCATGAAATTATTCCTTGAAGGGATAAAATATATGTTTTGATATTAGAGGGAGGCAAAGTGAAAATAGTAATATTTTCAGAGAGTCTACCATAATTGCTAGGCATGAAACCAATCTGTCAGCCTCCTTAACAAGATCTTCAATTAAACTGCTTTCGGGCTCCCCTGAGGCCTGGGCTAGCTCATGGCAGATGACTTTCATGCCTTCAACAGACTGTACCAGAAGAAAGGTTGTATAAGCTAAAAAAATCATTTTACAACATGTGATAATAATTTTTAGGGCACACACTAGTATATAATATAGAAAATAAGAAGACATTATGGAAAAAGTGTTATATATACATAACACTCTATAAAGTGAAAATAGAGATGTAATAGAGATCAAATATACAATAATAAGAGAGGGAACAAAGAAAGACAATCATAATAAGGGATTTCATGTCATAACATGCTATAGAAAAGCAAATAGAGAACCTGTTCCGGTACACCCAATGTGATGATATCAAGAGCCTCATGCCAGTCTGAGGGACCATTCGCGGTGGCCAGCTGACGGGCCAGCACATGCCTTTCCAAATGAGTATCAGCATATCCTATGTTTTCCCTAGTGCAGCAAAAAATAAGATGTCAATAGCAAAATCATGTTTATAGACATAAATCATATTTCAAAATTTTCAACTTATTAGATACTATGTCTTCATATTCTTTGAAATACCTAGTTGCCATTGGAACTGAGACTGAACGTGAAAGAATTTCTCCACTCTGTTCTGCCATTTCTAACCTGTAGTCCAAAGTGAAAAAAAAGTCATGAAAGTTTAATACACAGTGAAGGAAAGTTGCCACATAAGATGCAAATGAATTTAAAATGAACACAAGAAAATTACACCAGAAATCAAACAGCATATTTACAGCCTATATGATGTGTGTCAAGCAATTTTTTCCACTGCGGCATCTCATATGCGATAGCAAAAGCAAACATTATCCCATTCAGGGACACACAATTAAAAGGTCAGAAGGAATATAATAATAGATCATTCTTTATGACATCAGGCTAGCACACACTAATTCAGAATTTTTACAAAAAAAAATTCTTCCACATTCCAAAGTCTGAATGAATGGCCCTACAAAGTTCACACTACATTTCAAAGCATTGACCTCCTGATGCTGATCTGTACTATAATAGTCGCTGTATAGGAAATTCCCTCACCAAGGCAAGGATCATCTTCTCAGAGAATATTTTTCCAGAAAAATAAGCCGTAAATAAGCAGACAGGATTAAGAGCATGTTTGGCCATCTGGAGCTTCTGCGAAAATGATCTTTAAGGACCGCTATTTGAAAGAAAGAGCTGTTCATACTATAGCAGAAGCAGATGAAGCCTATGCTTTTGCATTTCATTAGCGCATTTCAGCTGGTCACCCCAAAAGAATCTATGATAACCACATCGAACTCACAATGCCAAAACCCAGAATGCCATGCATGCAACCATGCAGAAACACAGGCACCAAAAAAGTTTTTTAAAAAAAGAATAGGGAGATGAAAATCATTACCCATTCTCCCTAACTGATCTTCTAATAGCAGCTCTAGCATCACCAGGCCTTCCCTCCCGCCTCTTATCCATTTCCCGAGCCTGTGAGGGGCAAAACAAAAAAAGTTAAATATCACCATAAAATATACTTAACGTTTTACCCCTATTTCTCCTTATCGTACATACTAATTTACACAGCATGAATGAATTAAAAAAGTGTTAAGACTAGTAGCATTTCACTATACTCACCTTCCACTTAAACCTATCATCAAGCATACTTCTCTGAGCATCCGACAGCTTCCCAACACACCTCCAAACATCCTCGCCTGATCGAGAAAGAAGTGATCCAAATAAGATTAAGTGCAACTTCAGCACTAATGCAAAGCACAATGATGAGTTAGTATTTTTTTATTGATTAATTGCTATAGTCCATATCGATCCACTAAAGGTTTTCAGCCCAATGAAAGAATTTTTAGAGTGCAAAGTAGGGTCCAGAAGATGTAAGAAACGAAGGTGCAAAGTAGGGTGTTGGACTAGGTATGGAACCCCATCAAATTTCTTCCTATGATTTGCTGCAAAGAGGTATTGGAAGTTTGTTGAATCCAAACCCTTCTTCACTAATTTATGATTCTCGCTAAAACTTGGAAGTTTAGGTGAAAAAGGAGTAATTCCTACATACCCCCAAAATCATATACAGATGCCCAGGTAAATGTATAAATTCTTACATAAATATCCTTGCAAAACAGTATTCATAATTCCCTTAAAAACCACATTTGTGATAGCTACTAGAGCATTTCTGATATTTCCAGCTTTATCCTTTAGGAAGGTAAGATGATAGTATATGTAACCGAAAGGGTAGACAAACTCTTTTCACCCAAAAGAAGTAAAGAACACATACCAAGATTCTTGTAAGCAGTGGCAAGAGTATTTAGAGCAGCCTTCCTTATTTCACCATCACGTTCAGATGTCAACCCAGCCACAAGTTGCAAAGATTTCAATTGCCCACCAATCTGTACAAGATAAAATATATGAACAAATTTATGGAATCCGCATAAAACTATTACACAAAATTAAACCCAGCAATGTACCTCAGCTCCATGATGATCGATGAGATGTCCAACAAAATCAACACATTCTATTCTAGTACGATTATTTTTTGAGCGCAAGCCCTCCAAAATGTAAGGAAGAAGCTTCGGTGCAGAATAAACATTGACAATTTGTTTCATCAGTTCTCGCATCTTTTCCCTCAACTTTTCAATGTTTTGACCAGACTGCAATAATACCAACATAGGGTATGTTATAATGTCTGGACAAAAGCAGAAACAATTATGCAGGAGCTGGATCTTAAATGAGTCTAAATAACTGATTCTGACACATATGTTGCTTTGATACATGAGAGGAAAATCAAGAAATTGCATAAACAACTTTTCCATTAAAATTGTTCCCAACAAATACTTGAACACAGAAGCAAAGGCTCAATATTTTAGCCCAGAGATTATATCGGCTTTCTTCAACAGGGAGAGCCAACTCTTTCCTTTTACCAAATGCATAGCTACTACTTTTCAGAGTAGAAGTTGTTCCAAGAGCCACGCTAAACAGGCACCGAGTATCTAAATAATAAAGATACCTTCTCTACAAGGCATGGAAGAAATGTTGCTGCTTCAGCCTCAGTCAGAGTGTAACTCTGATCCTTTAGAACATCAAAAAGCTCAGGAAGAAACTCAAGCACCTGCACAAAAATTCCAGAAATAGATAAATGTTCAACCATCATAATGCCTAGCAGAAAACATCAACAAAAAGATAAGAAAACAGCATTCCAAATAAGCAATACAGGCTTTCACACATTTATCCCTGTAAAGTCATCTAGTCACATGTATACCGCTGCAAAATCTGAATTTCCATATAACACCCTCATAAGTGAAGTTTCTGGCCATAATACCCTTTTCTTAAGCAATAATCAAATTCATGAAGGTTAATTGTATGAAAAAAAAAAAGTTTTCTAAAAGTATCTTATACTGAGAGTACAAGGAACATATGTGATATGTAAGAACATGAAGGGCACATGAAATTTGGGATATATTTATAAATAGATAATTTGCACTGGGCATAAAATCAAATATCTCCGAGCAGTGATGCAATTACCTTCAGCAAGCATGTTGTGTTAGATTCACACAACCGCAAGACAAACCACCTTAAAAGAATATCAAGAAGTTCAATCACTTCTTTTGCACAAGTGGGCAGAGCCTGCATAATTGGGAAAAAGAAAATGTGATAGCTATGCACATGAAAAGAATACCTGCACAGGTCTAGATAGATGATAATCAAAAGAAACATGGACACACCTTCTGTAATAACTCAAGCCCATCTACTTGTTTTTTAAAATCAGTGCAGAGAAGTCGCCTGCTAAGGTCTTCTCTGAAATGCTTCATAAAATCATACTGCAAGCAAAAGTTATTGATATAACATGATGTCAGATGTTGTTAAACCTAAGTATAAAGAAAAATTGTTTTGCAATTATGAAATTACTATCAGGGCATGTTTGGTTTAAAGGATTTGAGGCTTGGAATGGAAATAGCAATGATCAATTCCTATTGTTGGTGTTTGGTTTGAGGGATTGACATTTTAATTCCCATTTCGAGAAGAGTCCAATACCGCCAAAATAATTCCCACCGGCAGTGGGAATTAACTTTCATTCTGTAAGGGATGGAGAAAAGAACTTTTTTTCCCACAAATTATTATTTAAAAAAAAATATTAATCTATATTTAATTTTAGAATAAATTATATTTATAATTTGAATTTTGAGTTTCAAAATTTAATTTTAAATTTATTAAGTTCAAATTTAAATTCTAATATAAGTTTGATGTTTGAATTTAGTTCTAAATTTAAATTTTGACTTTTGTTTCTCGGTGTAGAGAAGCTTTTCGAGAAACCCCGCCAAACTTTCATTAAGCACGTAACTAAGGATGAGTCTATAACGAAAATGTGATGATGCAAAGGAATTCAGGCCGCAAAAACAAAGCATTAAAATCTTCTTTTGTTCTGAGAATTTCTCAAAAAGACTTACTTCTAGATCTTGGATTTGCTCAGGACGTGGCTCCTCAAATTTGAATTTGCGTACAATAAGTCTCTGCCTCTCTTCCTGCATTAAAAAGCAAAAAAAAAATAAGAAAAAACAACAGGTACAACCTAAATAACTTCAATAAACAGACCTTATTGGAGTCCCTGATGTTAAATAAAGCTTGTAATTGAACAGAAACGTCTTGAACAGAAACAACAGGGTCCAGTTTTGAAGCCCTCAATGGAACTCCTCCCCTCTGTCCAAAAATAATACCAAAATATAATTAAAACTAAACTCTTTATAGAAACTATTAACAACAAATGAAAGAACATACCAAAGACGGAGTTTTGCTAGCATGTTTAGATCCGCGATCACCCAAACTACTGACACTTGGTTTCCCATTTTTCACGCCAGATTTAGATACCAATCCTGTACTCATTATCTTCGATGAATCAAAAGCCTCTGATAAAACAGAAAGAGAGGAACAGAGTGTTACAGAATAACAGATAGCTTAAAAAAATAAAAGAAAAGTACTTGAAGTATGATACCTTCGGCTATGCCAGATAGTTTAAACTTCTCTAGAACAAGAGCCATAGCAGGTGTGCGCAAATCTTTCAAGCTCTTGGTCACCTGAGCACAAAAGCAATAATAATAGGAAATTACTAAATCAAGTAACAAGTGAAATGTAAAGGACAAAGTTTGCACCTGTTCAATCCATTATATATATATATATATATATATATATATATATAAAAGAACTAGGCTACTATGCTATCGATAGCACCAAGTCATTGGAGCTATTAGATTTTTTGTTTGAATAATTTCCCTAGGGTTTAGTGTGTGGTTGGGAAAATAGTATGATCTAAGGGGTGGAAATGATCAAAGGGGTAGATCTAACGGTGGAAAACTTGGTAGCACCAAGTGCTTGGTGCTATCGATAGCTCTCTCTCTCTCTCTCTCTCTCTCTCTCTCTCTCTCTCTCTCTCTCTCTCTCTCTCTCTCTCTCTCTCTCTTTATATATATATATATATATATATATATATATATATATATATACACGGTTAAATATAGAATACCTGCAACACGCGCGCGCGCACACACACACACACACATATATATATAAATATAGAGTAGTTTGAATACGTACTGCATCTTGACCACAAGCCCTAAGAATTTCACCGACACAAGATTCAGCAGCTTTCCGAACTTCTGCTGATTTATCCTAGACATAGGAAGATACATGAATATCATCAAAGAAAGATCCCATGAAACTGGAAAAGTAGAACTAACAAATAGGCCATCTCAGTATTACCGTCAGAGCAGATACAGCTGGCTTCATTAGTTGCAAAGCATCAGGTGAGTCATTCATCTTCAAAAGATGTTTAGATAGCCAATCAAAAAGATCTTTTCGACCTTCAGCACCAAGCTTTGAATCAGCCAAAGCAACTGTAATGTATGGAATCTGCAAAAATCTCAGCAAAAGAAAAAAATTGTAAATGAAAAATATAAGTCAAAACCAAACTGTACAAAATTTACATATATCAGGAATTACCATTTTATCAAGTTGGGCAGCAGCAAGCCACAAATCCAGTGTATTCAAAGTGCACTCTCTCATGTGCTTCTTATTGTCACCGAGACATTTGAGTACATCAGCCAAAAGACCCTATAAAATGTTTGGCGCATACAGGTACGTTAATGCAACTTTAAACTAATAAATGGACTGTTTATGGCTTTTCAAAGCAGCACTAACAGCCTTTCAATTAAACTCCCCTCAGCAGCTTCTCACTGCAGCAAAAGCAGAAAATTCAATTTGGAGCTTGCAGTTTCGGGGCTCAAAACTCCCTTCGACTTCCTACCACAGCAAAAGCTCCAAATTTTTGCTTACCAAACACCCAGTTACTGCTGTTTGGAGTAGGGAAGCCGTTGCAAACTTGCCGTAAGCAGGTTAAAAGAGGCAGTAAGCTAAGAAAAAGAAAGAGTGGCTAATAATAAACTAAAGCCTACATATACCTTGCTTGACTTCTCAACTGGTGGGCCCATGGCAGATGCAAGACCGCCAATAGTTGACAAGGTCGCCATTACTAAATTTTTGTTACTATCAAAAAGACGGCCTCTAAGAGCAGCAAATAAGTCCCCTAGGCAGTTGCCAAAAACAAAACAATAGAAAAAGGTCACACGGATATCAATACAAAAATACAAAATCTCAAGGGCTTATTTGCAAACCATGCAAAGGGTGATTTTACAACAACTCACCAGTGCCCGTGGGTTGTATGCGTTTATGGGCTTCCTCCACAATTTTATTAACCAACTCTATGGACTCCAATCGAACCTACAATTTCACAAACGTAAGTTTCATAATATTGGAAAAGGAAAAGCAGGTTATGAAGGTATACCAAATTAGTTCTTAGTTTCTAACCTTCCAATCTGGACTTCCCAAATTCTTCAGCAAAGTAGGTGTTATTTTTGAGCTAACATCTTCACGTGGTAGACCATCAAATCCGGATGCCGAACTAGAGGATACAGAATCCAAGGCTTTCACTGTTTTCTTTGGGGCAGCAGCAGCACCCTGATAATAAAGTCGATCAACATACTTGATATAGTATAGTTTGTGACGTTTGGGCTCATAAAATGAATTAAATATCACGGAATCAATATTTTACCTCAAATGGGTTCTTCTCATACTCCACTTCCAGGGCGCTAAGAAGAGCGGGTTTAACGTCACTTAAGAATCCTTTGATGTCTGCATGGAGATTTAGTTCAGAAACTCCATAAATGATTAGCACTAAATTTTAAACATAAAAAGAAAGAGAAATCTATATATGTACCCCAGCAACATTGCTTATTTACATATTTGTCACAGTAAAATCTGAATTTCCAAATATGCCCTTAATTTCGAATATTTATTCTTGTAATACAAAAAAATATGCTTTAAAAATGTTTGCAAGTAAAAAACCAACTTCCCCTCTGAATTAGATGACACTTCAACATAAGTTAACAGCATTTTTTTAGGAAATTCACTTTTAAGGGGAATATAGAGAAATTCAGATTTTCTAGGGTATATATGCAAATAAACGAATTTGTAGAGACATACATATAGGTAAAAGCTAAGAAATAAAAAAGGGTACCTGGGCCAACAAACTTATGCAGCATCCCGATAAGTTTAATGGTTGAGTTTCTAGTTGCAGCATTACTGGATTGCAAGCCAATATCTTTGCAAAAATCTATCAAATCCTGCAAGAAAGTGACACTATTTTTTCAATATCGCAAGCAGCAGAAAAATTTGAAAACACAAAACGGGACAAGGAAAACTAGTAGTCTGGATTGGAGAAGAAATTATAAAAGAACCTTCATCTTTATATATGAGACTCCAAAATCTTCTACTGCAGAGACCATCCACAGTATACCCTCACTCAGAACCTTAGGATTCTTATGCTCCTTCATTATTTTGTATAGCTGACAATTACAAGCACAAAATGTCGCTGTTAATGCAAGAGTTCAAGAGGAGACATACATATATACATGCACATGGAGAGAGAGAGAGAGATTTGGCTTTCAAACCTTCATTAATGGGGAAAAAAAACTACTCTTAGGCTTAATTTCACTAGACTAAGCAAATAGACCTATTGATTCCAATTCATGTTAATTTATACATAAAAAGAGATCATTAAATGACATAAAAATTTGTCCACCAGTGGCACTTTGCAGCCTTGCCTGACTCTGTATAGTTTTCCAAACTTGTTATAGCAAGTTTTATAAGGACGCTTCACCAACAATTCAGTCATTTTAGAACATAAACCATATTTAAATTCCATAAACAGAAAATTTTAAAAATTGCAGAAAACACAAAAAAAAAAGGCATAAACATACTCTATCAAATATAAATCCAGGACCAACTGCCTCAGCAAAAGCAGTAAGGCACTTCATCGCATGGGCACGAGTTTTGATGTCAGCAACCCTTTCACTAATACCTGCAAATGAAGCACATTTCAAAGAATGTTCCATGAGAGACACCATGTCTAATTATTGTGAAAAAAAATAATCAAGCAGAACCAGATCAGCCATTATCGAGAATAACACGATAAGGAGAAAATCTTCCTGTCTCTGTCAGCTAAAAGACCTCTGTCACTTCAATGACTCATGAAACAAATGTAGAATGATTTTCCTCAGAAGATAAGAATCTAATGATCAACTAAAACATAACTAGGGGAATAAAGAAGCTATGGAAGAAACAGTTAAGCTAGATCATGAAGGATTTGTTTATAATCAAGCTAAGGTGGAGCCAGCTGGTCTTTTTTTTTTTTTTTTAAGTTCGAGCTGCTTGTGAGCAGATCATTTAAGAATTTGCCGTAGGAATGAAATTGCTAAGTTTTATTCTGTACGCCATCCTTACTCGTCTATTATTGATAAACTCAATTTATAATTTAAAGTTATACCATTACCATCATAACAGCCAAAATTATTTCCTAAGCATGAATAACTATAAATCAAGATTTCTGTGCATATAACCTACAATAACATAACAAGTTTTACAATAATTTATCTATTCTTTGATATTTTGAGCTTAATCACGCTAAATACTGTTAAGCTAATGTCGAGCTCAAACTCGGTTCATCTCTTTCTTAAGCACATATTACTACATCATCCAAGTTTCACACCTTTTTGCGCATACTTAACTTACACTGCAAATCATTGCAGAAATACGACGACTACAACAAAGAATGGAAGAAAAGAAAAAAAATTAAAACAGTTTCATACCAAAAAGACACAGAACAACACATCGTTTTGGAAACCGTTTCACAGTCGAGACTATATGAGTGATGACTTCAATGACTTGCAGTTGGACCTGTTTCATCAAAAATAAAAAGATAACACATGCCAAATATCCAAATATAATGGCATTTAGCATTAGAACAGTGATTCAACCATACCTGGACATTTTTCTCGCCCCATCCAGGAACGGCACATAGTAGACGAATCAATAGCTCAGCAGAGTGATCTAGGTCAGCAAGATTTTCGACCTCCTGCTTTAGAGAGCCAATGGCTAAAAGCAATTAAGGTTAAGTTAGTAATAATTAAGACAACCACGAAAATGAAAGACACAATAAAGTCCATAATGAATCAAAAAATAACTGAGTTGTATGAGGTGCAAAATAGTGCAGCACTCATGAAAATCTAAACTTAGACAAACTCAACTGCAATCCAGCATAATACATCCAAAATCATTTACCATATTTTGATCTATTTGATAGACAGTCACCTTTTTTTCGTAACAGTAGTATAAGACATCACTTTAATGTATGAAAATGTTGAGAAAAATGCGACATCTCACCAAGTATGTGCATTATTTTTAATGACAAGCGTGGAAACTTTCAAAGAAACCAAAAGCCGAAACTGCCGGAACCATAACTCAAGAAACATACAATGAAAACAAAACAAAAGACAATAGTTCGAAGCATAAATTCCCACTAACTAAACCAAAACGACTGTAGATTTGGCATGTTAACATTCAATAAAAAAGAAGGTAGATAGAATTGCTTAAACCATACATGAGTGGAAACTACAAGACCAAGAACTATAGCTCTAGAGAATATTCAAATTTTATGTACAGAAAATGGGATTAACGACTTTGTTCAAGTAGCACTAGATCCAACTAAAATAAGGGAGATTTATGAGAAGTTCTTATACACTCCAACATATAGAAATATTGAACCCAGTCATCAGACAAAAGTGAAATAGAAGTTCGAGAAAGAGTGGAAGAAGACCTTCAAGTCTCTCTTTCCAAACACCACTCTTCAATTGAGAAACCGTCTCAAGCTTTATAACAGAACTTAACCGTTCCTCAATTACTTCCAGGCTCATCTCTCCCGGCTGCAAAGAAATAGAATAAAAATCAAGAAAATGAAGATAAGAGCTGTCATTCCACAATACCAACCTAAAAATCATTAATTACCAGTGGTTTAGTCAGCAAATATCAACTAATTGGCTTTCATTCGAATAAAAATAAGAACTATCCATCACAAAGTGTGAGATATTTACTCCCTACAAGCACATTACCTCAACATCTTCAGTCTCAATTGATGTTGAGGACTTTACTGGTCCACCTCCATCGGCCTTTTTCACAACAGCAGGTTTCGCCGTTCCACTTTTCTTAGTATTTGACTGCATAAAAAAGTAATTTCATAAAACTGGCAAACTAGGAAATATTACACATTCAATTGAAGACAAAACCAACCATTGGATGAATAGGCTTCCTTCCACTGAGCATGCTTGCTGCCGATCTTCTCATGGATGAGGTATCAGCCTTTTAACAGGGATTAAGATGTATGGTCAGTTTCCATAGAAGTGACATATAATATAAAGAAAGCATATTTTATAGCATCCAGAGGAATAAAAATTGCTTGCTATGAAGTGGATGATATTGGATGCCAACATGTAGTATAGAATAAACATTAGAAAGCCAGGAAACAACAAGGTGAAGTTAACAATAAATACAAGTAGAATTCAAGCATAAAATGGAATGCATTGTTGACCCAAATTACTCCAAGAGAACTATACTTTTGGGGCCAGCAAAGGAACCTAAAAATTTCAAACCAGAATTCCTTAACAAGAATTGAGGTTCTCACCCAAAAAATAAAATAAAATAAAAAGTAAAAGAAAATCAAGTCTTAAGATCTATTTGCCGTGACAAGAAAGTTAGTCGTTAATTTAAAGAACTATTATAACGGAGATCAAAATTACCAAGCAGCATTATATTCCATACTGTAACGTTAAGATACAAGGATCAGATTGCTTTACTGTTGCCAGATGAAGATAGAAATTGTCATTTAACAAACTATCAATTGATTATCTTTTTCTCATAATACGACAACAATATTCATCCTTCTCCTATTTGATCTTAGTTTTAAAGGAAAAAAAAGATCTTCTCAACGAAGATATTTGCCTAATAAACAGATATATGCACATCATCTTAAGAGTATAAATGACACCAACAGTAGCATTGTAATTAAAATTAGCAAACAGAAGAAGGCTGCAATCAAAAGTTCAATGTACCAACTTCAAAATAGAGTTTATTTACCTCATGTCCAGAAATGCTAGCACTAGAATTCGAAACAGAAGCTGGAAAAAAAAAATCAAATAAGTCTTTACAAAGACACCTATCAAAAACTATGAGGATTTCTATAGAAAAAAAAATTAAAACCTGATCCTGAACCAGACGGTGCAGCACCATTAGAACTCCCAATCATATCTGAAAGCTTCTTTTTCCTCACCTCGTCAAGTTTCTCTATAGACCTTTCCAAAGGTTTCATACCAACCATCTACAAAACAAAAGAAACAAGATAATGTAACAAGGTTTTTCCAAGTCCACGGAAGAAAAAGTTCTCAAAAATATGACCTAAACGTATTGCAACTTGGTCCCTGAATTTTTTTTTTACTTAAACACTTTAGTACCTGAATCTTCCATATAATGGAATTCAATCCCTGAACTTAAAAGGGGCAAAAAAAAAAACTATGTTGTTGAAACGGGGCCAAAATTTTACACAAAAAAAATCAGTTGTCTAAGTTTTCTTTAGCAGCCAGACCTGCAAGAAATGAGAAAATTCAAGTACTAAGGTGTTTCAGTGGAATGAGTTGCAATATCTAGATAGTACAGGGACTATCCACACATTTTTACTCAAAATAATACCTTAGCTATAGCTGCCAAAGCGGCAAAAGCAGAATCTCGAACTTCCGTGGTACCGTCATTCAAGCACTACAGGTATCAGAGGAATCATAGCACAAAAAAAAAAAAAAATCATATTCCCATAGACAATATTAAAATAGGGAAAGAGAAAAAAGTTGGATAAGAAATAAAATCTGTGATTCTTTACCAACCTCCATACAGATGGGAACATAATCCTTGTGCAACTTGAGGACAGTTGCTTTGTTGCTTGTCTCGATACAAAATGTTACCCAGTTTAATGTTAATGATCGCACGAGAGGAACTTTATTCCTCACAGCCAAACGAATATCTGAAATAATGAGGAAATTATTTACTTGATGAGCTTTAGACCATGCAAAGATCTGATAGATTTTCACAGACATAAAGCTATGTGTGAACTGGGGCATTTTGAAAGCATAAAGTTATATGTTTGAAGTCGCGCGGAATTTAGAGAGCCTTAATCCAATTCCCGAAGCATTTTTGGCAGTATAAAGAAAATATTTTCCAGTGCAGGACTCTATTTTTCTCTTTCTTTAACTCTTAGAAATTCATTCACTTCCTCTGAATTTTGTTTGCTCAAACATAGATCAACTTACATTGAAACACTCTCATCACTTCTCTGCTAAACCATTCTACACTTACAAAGAAAATTTTATCAGGCAAACGAATTGTAAGCTGTGCCCCTTTGTCCATAGCATTAAGGTTATCTACAATTTGGAGGGAAATAAGTACCCTAAAGCGGAGTAACTTCTTAGTTGTAATATATCACCTCCTAAAGTTCATCTCTTAATGGTGATCCGAGGTGGCAATCAACCACAAGAATCTACCAACATGAAATTAGTCCAGATATTACACACTGAACCCAAATATCATTAGCAAATATTATACAAATTTATTTTGTTATTTTTTTTGTTGTTGTTTCTTATTGCACTAAGAGTTTACTTAGAAATAATAGGTACAAATATCGCAATCTGAATGCTTATGACAGCAGGCTAACAAAATGGCCATGTTAAAATAAAACATATGCAAAGATCACAATTGAGCACATGAATAATAATGTGCCACTGACCTTCAATGACATCAGCAAGTGTCAAACAGCCAGACTTATGCATTGCTTGAAGAGTCTGGGTTAAAGCATCAATTAAAGTTGGTTTCTTCTCCTTCAATTTTTCCTGTTGATAGGAGAGAAAAAAAAAATTGGAATTACAAGTCCAGGTAACTTTTAAATGCCATGATATTTAAAATCTTGCTGAAATTAACCATGAAAGTATAGAGAAGAAAATAGGGAAAATTAAAACTAAAAAATAGTATAATATGAATAAGTGATAGAGAAGTCCAATATTACTTACAAGTAGTACAGGCAACAGAAACCGTGAACTTGCAGCAAAATGATTTCTTAAACCTCTAGCTAAATTTCCTATAGCTAGGATAGCCTCTACCGAAACAGCTAGATTAACATCCGTCGCAAGCTGTACCCACAAAGACAACATGTTATTCAAGACAGAGAGAATAATAGCAAGTATGAAAAAAATAGTTTAGCTACATGAGTTAGAGAACGCAGTTAAAAAAACACAAGTTAAATTTATAAAACAACTACCTTCTTAAGGGTCCGACAGACTTCAGTAAAATCGCCAGCAGCAATTTTTTTTGTTGAAGCAAGCTTTGTGAGCTCTGCGACAGCATCCCTCCTTTCAGACCATTTTGTAGCTTTCTGATATCATCAGATAAATTTAGTTGTATTATGGCATGTGAAAGATATTACGAAGCAGCATTGATAAAAGCTACAAGAAAGAGAGGGGAAAAACGAAGAATGAATAGATAAATTGCTTACCACTCCTTCCCAAAAACCAGACTTTTCCAACGGTGTCAATAGATCTACAGGATCAACAAGATCATATTCATCTATCTCTGGGGGAGCTGCAAGGATAAGTGCATCAGTATGCAGCAAATGCAAATAAAAACAAAAAAAAAGATACAAGGAGAATAGAGAGAGAGAGAGAGAGAGAGTAAAAGAATTTGGAAAAAAAAAATTGCAGCACAACTTTCTACCATCAGCAACTGATTCTTCAGAAGCAGCAGTACGAGCAGTTTCAGGAGCGGCATCTTGCTCTGGCTCCTTGTCTTGCTCTGATCTGGCAAAAGAATAAGCCAAATGCTGATGATCACATTATACAAGCCAACATCTGGCCACCACACATTGTCTTTGATTCAAAATTTTGGGAATATAAAAGAAATATAACAAACTTCAAGTAGTTTATTAACAAAGAAAGATGAAGAACAACATATAAGAAATACCCAAAGTTTTATCATAATTAGATCATGCATGTATGGCCACATTAAATTAAGACGAAATAAGTATTTCGTCAATCATTTGTAAACCTGAATAGAATGCAAACAGAAGCACTGAACAGAAACTGCACAACTAGTCTAGACTTTTATCCGTAAACATTATAATTACCAGTTTTTCAACGAAAGAAATAAGAATACAGATTGTGGAAAGAAACCCGACCAAATGTAACACAATAAGACATGAGATATACCTCATATCAAACAAAGTGACCTTTACAACCAGATTCAGTTTATGGTGAGCCTACCAGCACAAAACTCTGTTTGAAAGAAAGGCAGTTTAATACCTGAATTTATATATCTCTTACCTTATTTTCCGAGTTGGCTTAGCAGTCCCTGTCGCATTAGCAAGCTCTGCCTCCAACTCTTTTTTCTTCAACCAAATAGAAAGAGTAGCTTAAGTTGTAAATTATAAAGAGCACGATAATAATAACATAGTTAAGGACAAAAGTTACCATGGTGTCTCTCATTTTCTCAAATAAAATTGATTTTACTGGTTCCTTTCCAATCCAACGACATAGTTCAAGTGTCAATCCTTTAGCAGATGCACGAACATTCTGGTCTGGGTGATCAAAAAGTTCAGGCAGCATTTTAAGAACTTTCTTCGGGGGAACAACCTTTGCTCCAAATTCACTAGATAACAGAGAGTTGTCAAAGAAACAGCAAATCATATATATGACTTACAGCTGAAAAGAGATAAGTAGACCAAATAAGAACAAGGTAAGAAGCAGACCTAAGAGCTTGAAACATGACATCAATAGCTGGCACAACTGCCTTAGCAACTTTATTTTTTATAGCCTTCTCCATGGCTTCCTGGTATTTCAGTTCAAACAAAATTACTTAGTAACTAAATTAGCTGTAAAAGAACAGATAAATAACATTTGCTAGATACCAATTAGCAATAATTAAGGATAAAATATTCAAAGATGACTCATAATGCAGTGCATCACACTTCTAAAGTATTAGTTTTGGCAATGTCAAGAGTTTCAGCTCTTAACAATTTTAATTTTTAGAGATTGACTACTAAGCTTCCAAATAAAAAAAAAAATGGAATAAATATGCGAAATTGGGTTTCTATACAATTTAACTTCAGAATAATTTTTGACGATAAAGTGGCGTTCTATGCTATTTTATGAACAATGTAGATAAGTTCCATGTTTCTTGATTAATCAAATTTGACCCAGCTTAGTTTTCTACCTCAGAAGATAGTTATAACTACAATTTGGATATTGCGAATAGAAGATGGATGAGCATCCAAGGCAAAACCAAGCAAATTTCCAAAGTTTCCTAATGATTTGTGTAACATCTATGAGAGGAAAATAATTTGAGCTGCCCACATCTGCATGGTACAAAGAAAAGTGATGAAACCAACGTTTCTTACTCGAGGATGCTCGATATCAGATTATAGAATCTTTCTTGACCAAATATCAGCTTCACACCAGGTATAGGGCCTTATTGCTTTTCGACTAAGGTTGAATCTACTAAGAAACTAGGGCCCACAAGTTCCAATTTGGTGACACACTTGGATTGTCTCAGCCAAAAGAGAGCTAAAGAAAGGATGCAACCAATAAGCAAAGACTTCATAAAATTCAGTAATACTGCACTTGACTTCTAAGACTAGTATAAAATTTGCTACCAGTGAACTCAAAATTCCTCAACTCCTAAAAGAAGAATTTGACTGATTTGGCTGTGAGATCAGATATGCAAATGGAGGTACAGGAATGAAATGGCATTTGAAATGCCTTCAAAAATCTTTGTCATTAATTCAATTACTTCCAGGAACGCAGAATCCGCAAATACAAAAATAAAGCACCATAACATACTTCACAATCTTAATTCCCTCGCAAGGAAACCAAAAGCAAGGAAAAGAAGATGGAAATGATGCTTCTATCATAAAAGCGCTACCAAGTAAACCAATGTGATATTCTATGACCTAATAAGTCTCAATAATAGCTACTTCCAGCACAATGAGCAGGAAGTGGCGAACCATACAAAACAGCAAAATTCATCATAACAATGCGAGCTCACATCATTGTACACTCGATCAAACTTTATACTGTAACCAGACAACGAAGCTGGGAGATGGCCTTACCAAGAACACTTCGGAGGCTTCTAACTCCACCCATAAGAGAAATGCAGCCTGAGATTTCTCAACGGTCTTTGGTCGACCAGTGAGGCACTTGGCAACAATGGCATCACACACCTCCTTAGCATATCTGCATTTTAAGATGAAATAGAACAAATTTGAGTACAATCTCGAAATGCACATTTCAAATGGTCGAGAATTTCGAAAATCACCTTCCGGCATCTGCATCGGCAGCACGTAAGAACGCGATTAGGCCATCGAGCGCCTTCTCCTGTACAGGAGCATTAGAATCCGCCACCGTCTTCTTAAAAAACGGCGCTGATCCACAAAATTGAAGCAACATCAGATCCAACACAAAACAAATCACCTCAACATCCAAAAAAGAAAAGGAGCGACAAATCATCAGCACTCCGAGCTCAATCTGACGGATCGCACATGTGGAGCGATCGCACCATCCCGTCGGGGGACAAAACCCTAGATCGAAAGGGGGATCGGAGGGGAGAACTCACCGAAGTCCCTGAGGCGGTGGTCTTTGGGATCGGTGATGTTGTCGCACACGGCGGCGAGGTCGATGTTGGCGTCGTTCCGCACCTTCCAGTTTTTGTGGAGGAGCCGCTCCTCCCAGGGGAGCTTCTTCGCCTCCTTCAGGAGCTTCTCGTCCTCCGTCGCCATGGTCGCGGCCGCCGCCTCCTCCGCCGCGTTTCTACCCGGAATGGACCCAAAATGCGCCTCTAGGGTTTGGATCGGGCCTTCGCGTCGCCTGGGAGCCGCTTCCCTTTCGTCGGATCTCTCTCCCAATGAGGAACCAAGGAAGGAATTGGGGGAAAAGGATGCAAAATTTACAAAAGAGGGGGGAGAGGGGGAGAAGTAGAGGACGAGAGAGAGAGGGCAAAGCGGAGAGAGAGATTTGTTTTTTGGGGATTTCGCACGTGTGGGACGGTAGGTTGTGGGTCGGAGTAGGTACGTGCGAGGGATGAAGCGCGTGCGAGGAGGTAACGGAGCGGTAACGGCGTTAGAACGGGTGTTGAGACTATTGCGTGAACCTGGTTCACAGCGTCATCAAATCAAATTCGGATTCAAAAGTAGGAACTATTTTTTCGAATAGAAAATCCTTAGCATCTCTAAAATAATACAAAATAATAATTTTTTTTATATATATAAACTTTAGTTATCAGAGAATAAAAAATTTTACTATTCATATTCGACAGAATACATTTCAAAATAGCGAATAGTTGAGGGGTCTCTCCAACATTTTTAAATACAACTTTTGCAAGCCGGTCTACGGTAGAAATGGGTCCAGGTAAAATTCTCGTCGAGGGGGAGGCGTCGGTTCTGGGCGAAATTTGAAATGGGACGTCGTAGACGGATTGGGTATCGCTCTCTACACTACCGTTCGAGTACTACCGGATACGTCGCATTCTGGCATTGGATATCAGTCAAATACAAAATAGTTGATCCAATAAAAACGATCCACGTATCAGGTTGAATTGTGTGTTGCATCGTTGGATGTAGCGTATCTTAACGGCGACGGCGACGTTCGCTTTTGGAGCCAAATGGCACGCTTGAGAGTTTGAAGGAGCGGGCGAACGATAGTGGGAATTTAAAAAAAATAAAATAAATATTTTAAAAAAGGGAAATGGAACCGTTAATATGAAAACGGCTCGTTTCGTCCGAGGCACGAGTGCTGGGCGTGATGCAGAACGGGCAAAATTTAAAATTTATTTTTTTAAAAAAAAATATTATATCGACAATATAATATATACTAGTGTAGTGATCCGCGCGATGCAGCGAACATATATTATTATAGCTAAATTTATACTAAATTTATTGCAACAATATAAACAAATTATTTTAAAATCTCGATATAGATCAATTCAATATCAAATCACGGAATAGAATCATGCTATGTTATGACAAATTTATGACACTCACCGGATCTCGTCCTTTTGCAATAATATAATCATGAGTTGAATTACGATTTACCGGAAAATCAGAAAAATGCACCAGCAGATAAAAGATAAATCGTTGTAATAAATCGCCAACGATTTCTGCAAAAATATAAAATAAAATTGGTAAAAAATTAAAATACGTACATAGTAAGTGATAAAATAAAGTATTAGGTAAAAAAGTTACATTAGGGTTTACAGCAACACCAAATAGAAAAATCTGATATAGGTTTCTGAGGCAAAAAAAAATAAAATTGCATGATGTTTCTGTAAAGAATCACTCACAAAGAATCAAAATAAAGGGGCGGTGATTTTTACCTCTCGAGGTGGCGACGCACTTGAAGACAACGACAGCACGCTCTCACGTTCTATGGCCGGAAAATGTCAGCAACAGGGCGCGAAAAACTCCACCAAGATCACCCCAGTAGAGTCCCTAAACTCCACCAAGATCAACCATAAAAATTCTTGATTCAACACTCAAATTGAAGGATTCGTGACTGCTGCCGCCGCCACATCGATCTCAACAATCATTGCTTATGCCTCTGGCTTCACCATCACCGTCTTGGTTTCCACCGCCATCACGTTCACCGCCTCCACCACCGCTACGACCACGCCACCGAAGCATCTTGTACGGGTCTATAAAAACTCCACAAAAAAAAAAAAAAAAGGAGGTTGGGCTGTGAAGAGTTGGGTGAAGCGGATGGTATATAAGAAGAAAATATAAATTAACACCATGCTTAATTAACTTATTAAATGGCAATTATGATTTCGTTGAAGCATCAAACGTCACCGCCACCATAATAATTTAATAATGTATGTGGTAAATATTATTATTAAATTAATTAATCAATGCATGCATGTTGGGAGGTGAAGGGACGGATGTTAGAGAAAAAGAGAAGACATTAAGGAGAGGTGAGAGGTTGAGAGAGAAAGAGCAGACAATTATTGTAAAAAAAAAAAAATTAAAAATATTCTAAACTATGCAGAATGCGCCACGTCACCTTAAAAATATGAGAATTCATAATATGGTATAGATTTCCTTTTGATTAATTATTATTACTTTTCTCTATTTATTTTTACTTTTTCTGACTTTCCTTTAAATTATTATTATTATTTTCATTAATTATACTATAACTCTTGCTAATTTTACAGTGATGATTCTTATTAATTTAGATGTTCAAAGCACTTTTTCGACTGCTGGTATTGTGAATTTTCGTTAGCATTCGACGACGGAATACCTGGGAATAAATTTGTGAATTAAGTGAAAAAAAATAATAAAAATCAAAATAACTAAAATATGGGAGTGTGTCAATAAAACCAAAACAGTTGAGACATCTATTGCGAACTGGCCTAGATAGAAGGATCTCCGCGCATTTCTATCAACTTCTTTTCCAGTTTTGTATTTTAACAAGATCGTTTGGTTTAGAAGCTGCATGCATAATAAGGAATACCTACAAAGCATTATCTTTTTTCTTGTTTCTGTTGCAGGCGGAAAGAAAAGAACTGTTAAAAAAGAAGAAGGAAATATAGCCATATATAAAATTAGATGAGGTTAAGCTTATTTTGATGGTTTAGATAGCATGAATTTTCATAATCCGACACAAAAGATGTTTTCTCATACGAATAAGTCAGGATCAGCTGCGGCTTACATTAATTATGTTTGAGCAACAGAATCCCCAAAAAGCACTACTTCTGTATTTTTCTCACTTTAAGTTATCGGCAATAACCTCAGCTGCAAACAAAATCAAAAGCTACGTCAGCATATAAAAGGCACATCCCACCACCAACCACCGTAGTAACAGCACCGAACATTTTTATTTGCCATAATGCAACCACCAGATCGGATAAATGAATCTGCTCAGCGGCGACGTGTTTTGCTGACAAGTATATTCTGCTCCGACACAAACATAATTACAAAAGAGACAAAAAAAGAAAATCGCCAAGCAAGAAGTAACAGCAAATTCATTCCATTTTATTGGATGAAAACTTAGAAAAATTTGAGAAATCAAATCCAACCACCCGAAAAGTAGATGACAAATCCGAGAGGGCATGTAGTATCAAATCTTAGCTTGATCTACAATTGTGAAGCATAAAAAGATAAATCACGTGCAAAAGGAAAATAGAAAAAAAAAAAACAGCTGGTGAAGGCTGCCTAGGCCCTTTTTGTTAAAAAAAATATATATTTTATAAGTTTTTAAATACAGCAAAGAGATCCCCATGAATGTAATCGTTGTCAACAAGGCAAACTAAGAAGAAACTTCGCTGGACCTGAAAAGGAAAAAGGGAAAATTAATTCAATTTTTATTGGAACCAGATGATATTTCAGAATGATAAGTTATTATAAATGGGAGTAAAAGAAGTACAAGAAGCAGCAGAAGAATTTCTCAAAATGGTAGATCAAATTCTGGAAGTACAAAATGATTTAACTTTAGTCATAGGAATTTGGACAATAGATTAGATCAGAAAAAGTTGAAAAAATGGAAATACGTGCTTGTCATGATATGAGTATTTTTCTTAAGGACCCGCTAAGATAAAATTATATGTAAGCTGGAATGCCTAGTTTATGATAAATCTCTTGAAAAGAATCAACATCTACTAAACAAATAGAAGCTCGACTTGTGGCCATATAAATAAAGGCCATTATTGTTCATTGTAATTTAAATTATGAACATTTCCGTTACCTATAAAACAGGACATTTTTAATTTTTTTTTTTTTTAATTAGTCGGTTTCAAATGTACCCAGAAAATTTGGGTGAATGTTACTTGATGCAAGTTTACGCTAAGATTAATGCTCTGGAAGTACCAAAATTAACAGAGTTTTTTATTTGCAAAAGTTTTGAGCAGTACAGATCATGATGATTTATGTGGATTTCATAATTTGGCGCCTTGTCAAATGTTTTGCTACTCTAGGGCTTTATGTGCTGTGCACGTCTAAGATGGTAACTTAGAAGTAAAATAGCCTCTATATATTACTATTCTATTTCTATATAGTTTTGTTTTTCTAGATAAAGAATAATTTAACACGTTGATTTGAGTAGTATACATAGTGCGCAAGAGGGCGCAGAGAGAGAGAGAGAGAGAGAGAGAGAGAGAGAGAGAGAGAGAGAGAGAGAGAGAGAGAGTAACCTGCTCCAGCAACTCCCTAGAGGGGTCGCCTTCGGGAAACAGGCAGGCCCACCCCTTGGTCCAGATCTCAAAGGCCTCATCTTTCCAAACCATAAAGCTCGCATGGTCCACAATAGTCGGCTGGATGATCTCCTTTGCGGGGAAAACGCCCCAAGTCACCGCAGTGACAGTACCGAAGCCCACATTGGTCATACACTCTCCCTCCTTGTTCACGGCAATGTATGTGATAGAAGGAAATGCTCTGCACTTCTCGGTAAGCAAAAACAGCTTGTCTGATGAACAGAATAATTCAAGGTAGGCCTTCTGATAGACATAACCCCCTGCTCCACCCCATCCTATAAATAAAAAAAAAAACACAAAAGGAAAGTAAGTATATGCAAAATCAGATCTGGTTAGGGATATAAGTAATAACAGATAATTTTGCAGCCGCATATATGCAGATAGCTTGACCATGAAAACCAGTCTGCAAAGCAATTTTTGGTCACTAGTTAACACTAAAACATCAATCTAACTATCGATCCAATCAAATAAGTAGTAAAATGTCAATGCAAGTAGCGCATTATCACATAGAATTGCACTCAGAGCAAAGAAATACAAGTGTTAGGTTCTGGCTAAGTTCAGAATGAGCATTTCTAATTTTCTATCAAAATATAGATTTTATTGCTGTTCCAATTAGACACCGTGGAAGCAGCAATTGGAAAAGTTTGTGACTAAATTCTTAGAAAAAAATTCAGATCAAGTTTGTTTCTTTGGTAAAATTGCCAGATGTTTCAAGTCTTTTGAACAGAGCTGATCAACGCAAAGTACACTTTTTAGCATTCTATCTCTCATTCATTGGTGTGTCCGTAAGTGAGATATTCATCCGATGGGCAAGCAAGTTCGGGTAGACTAGAGCTTCAATAAGTGCGCTGTTCGAACAAGCGCTGACATCATCATTTTCATTCAAATCCTCTCAACAACTTTCTGCTACAACAAAAGCAGAAACTTCAAATTGATGTTTCTGCCTTTGGGCTTCCAACTTTTTTGCCAAATGCAATGAGTTACTTTTGTGGAGAGGAGAAACAATTCCATAAGACAGGAGAAACAGACAATACAGTGTATCAAACTATTAAATGATCTTAAGCTCCTTAGTATATATACATTTCACGTACCAACAGTGTGGGACTCTGATTTCTCTCCATTTACGGCAGGCTGGCTATTGATAGTAAGGAAACCATTCAAATTAATCTGCCCAAGATGCTCATCAATTATCTTTGTCTCTGGCTGAAGACCGTCCAACTCAGACCACGGGCTACTTTTGAGTTTCCCGAGGCAGTAGTTCATAAACCTCTGTGAAATGTATTTTGGCCAAAGCAAAAAAGAAGTAAATCATATATATAGCATTTGGAACAATCAATTGTTTCTTAGGGGAGAACATGTAAATAACCCGCAGAAATAAATTACAGGCAAAAAAGGACACCCCTCCGACTATAGAACATTTGAAACAGAAGCCTTAACTTCAGTTTTTCAAATTAAAAATCCTCAGCTGACATATAATTTGAGAAAACTGTCAGATCTAGTTAGAATGTGGCCCATTAAGTTTAAAATTTAAGATTTTTTCACAAATCAGACAACGCAATAGCTGTGAAAGAATAAATGAATTTCACGGACTTGTATTGAAATTCAAACAAACTCTACCATATAGGATAAATGTGTAATAAAATATGGACAAGTACCTCATTTATATCATCAATAGATTTTAATGGTACAGCCCATTCCTCCTGCAGCTTCTTGTCACGCGAACGTGGTCTCATGAACTGTCAGATAGGTGCACTACACATAAATAAATAACTACTAGGAGAAGACAATGACTAAACAGAATTATCCCACAAGTAAGAATTTCATATTATATGCCTCCTTTACAATTTAAGAGCATTACCACCTAAATGGCTGAATGAAGTAACTTGAAACAAGTTTTTGTAGTAAAAAATTCAATTTTCTCAAACCTCCCACTAGTGGTCTTATTAGACTCTAATGGAAACAAGAACACAACAAATAAGTTCAAAACAACATATACAAGAGTAATGCAAAAAGAAAATTTAATTTCCTAGTTTCCCCATGCGGGAAACAAGGAGTTGTTTGAATGATGTCCTGAACACATGATAAAGATTCTAAAACTAGTACTCGATAATAGTAGATAATCATTCCCAAACAGGAATATCAGTCGACATATTATACAGCAGTAATGGAAGATATATGGAACATTTGTGAAAAATAGGAACTTAACCTGGTGGTCAGTAAGCGCTCCATATGATGGGCTACGAGAATCACCCCACCGACCTTGTGGGTATTGGTCCCAACCAAAAGTTCTTGAAATGTAGCTTTTTGGACGATTGGCCCTGATTAGTAGTCCCAAACAGAATTAGACAACATGTCTCTAACAAACATTAAGGGCTTCCTTGGCCTTTCAGGAGCTCCTGCGTAAGTGCTTTTTTAGCAGAGCTATTTGATGAAGAACTAAATCTTTTTCTTCCGAATACCCCAACAGCTCACAACAGTAGAAGCAGAAGCTACAGATAGCAGCTTCTACTTTTAGGGGCAAAAAGCTCCATAGCAAAGGCTCCAAACTTTTGCTAGCCAAACGCATGACCACTTTTACTCAGAGTCGATAAGCTATTTCACGAGCTAAAATACCATAAACTGCTAGTGCTTAATAACAAACCCTGAAAAGCAAAGCATACCAGAAGATAGGCCGGACATCTTCTTTAGCACGAAAAACATTTGTCGGGCGTCTCCACGGCAATGACCTTAAAATCTTGGATTCCTCAATAAGCCCAAGATTCTGTGATAAAAAAAACATTAGTAACAGCATTAATAAAGAGCCACAAAATTATTCAGGCCAGAAATTACATTTAGTATGGCTAATGCAGACTTCTCCATGTTTAGTGTATAAAGATGCAATGTTTTGATCCCATTAGCCAAAATTTTTTTGCACATTTCAACTCCGAGGTGGATTCCATAAGCCCTCACAGCATCTTCATTGTCCTTAATAGGCTCCAGTGCGGCAGTAATCTCAGATGGAATCTGCAAAATTAAGTTAAACATAATTAGATACTTGAAAACAAACTTATAGTGGATAAATGTGGGAGCATAGTTGACAAGTGAGATGCCTCTTATCAAAATAGTTACAAAAAGAGACAACAAGTCTACATTTCAAGCATATTAGGGTAGTTTTATAATGGAAAACTCACCCTAGTTTTGCAGAATCCAGTCATACGCAAGAAACCCTTGTAGTTGTTAATCGGCATAATGCCAGGAACAATTGGGCATGTAATCCCAATCTGACGGCAGTCATTGACAAACTTGAGAAAGATATCAGTATCATAAAACAACTGAGTGATAATAAGGTCAGCACCAGCATCAACCTGTTCAATTGGTATATATGCACTTGTTGATGTTATATACCCATACCACAATGAACATTAAATTTATTAAAAAAGAAAAACATAAAGAAGTAATGCCATGCACCTTTCTCTTCAAGTAAGCAAGGTCATTGCTATAGGATTCCAATGTAGCACCTCCCTCTCCTTGTATCATGTCAGGGTGCGCCTCTGATAGAAAGCAAAGTACTTCAGCAATGAAAAAAATCTGATATTATATGTGGAAAAGCAGAGGTTGATGTAATTGAGGCAATTTAAGCTAACCTGGATAACCGGCAACAGTTATGCCGAAATAGTCACCATACTGTGCACGGATATGCTGCACCTGTAAGTTAACTGAAATAGTCACGCTTAAGTAACAAAAAACAAAGGTATGTCCATTGTGAAAAATACTGCATCGGCAAACGACAATTACAAGTTCACCAAGGGCTTGTTTGCCCGGTTGAACTTCTACTTGAGTACTGTTTGAGTAGAGCTAGTAGAGCTATCCAAAGCATCCCTGTCTGCTTTCTCACCAAGATTAACCGAGAGTTATTAACTACAGCTGGAAGCGCAAAGATCCACAGCTTTTTCTTGATTTTTGTCTTCTTAAACAGCTAAGGGTTCTAGAATTTTTGCTTGTTTAATATTTGGCCTATGTTTCTTGAATAGAGAAGCTATTCCAAAACCGGCCAAATAAGCACCGACTACAAAACAGTTAGGACAGGCAGAACTCAGCCAAATGCGAGGAAGTCCATGTTGAGAGCGGATTGGGAGAATCTATTTCTTTTCTTCACAACAATCAACAACCATTTGATTTCAAAGATGAAAGGTATCAAAACAGTGTCAAAGAGATTTACCAAATCAAGGGCACAAGCAAATCCACCAGCAACTTGGACAAACTTATCCTGGCCATGAGGAGGATCTCCTCTAAGTGCCAGAACATTTTGAATTCCATTGGCCTTGATTGTATCCAAAGCATGGTCGATCTTCTCCACCGGCATATTGGTGCAAGTCAAGTGCATCATTGTTTCCACACAGACCTATAAAGAGGAAAAAAAATAGCACTCGATTATGGAAAGCACAATAATTACACTTATTAAAAAAAAAGAGAGGTAAATGAGTAAGTCCTTGCAGCATTTAAGAGATTAACTCATTCTTAAGTGACATTCTAGAATAGTTTATTAAGAAAACATTCCCGTTCTCTAGCAAGTAATGATTCTTAGTAATTAACTCTCCACACTAGATGTGAAAGAATAGAAATTGCGCTTCAATATAGAGAACATGATAGTAACAGTTTCAGAAGGATTAGATTAACTTGAGAAAATCTTATTGACATTTCTCAGCAATCTATAAGTAAAAATATTCCCCTTATGTAGCTAGTAATCACTCCCAACACAGTAAATTAGTAATCAAATCTTCACACTCTTGCTGTAGTTCAGAAAAAAAGAGCCATGCCATCATCAGCATCCAAACAGCTTACTTTGGAAGGACACAAAATCAAATACATCTACCCAGGGAAAATATAATGTGAAAATTGTACAGGGCCCCAAAACCATTAAACAATTTTTGAATAGAGCCTCCGCTATTTTTTTCTTTGATTGAGAACCCCTCAAATTTTGATTTGTTTAATTTGTCATCAACTAAATGATGGTTTCTTTTAAATTAATCAGCATTTCAGTTAAATTTAACAGTTCTGAACACGTTGTAAACAACTGATAGCTAATGGAACAATTAAGTTTGTAGAATTCCCTGTTCAATTTAGGAAATAACTCACATCAGAACAATAGAAACTTCAAGGAGTAGGATCTATTTCAAAATGAGATGCAGTTGAGGCCGTCTCCATACATTTTTCACCCCAAAAACAAACGACAAGAGCATTTATCCACTAGCAGCACTAATTCCGAAGAGAATAGGGGACCAAAACATCTAAAGATGGCAAAATTTAGCAGCCACCGAAAACCCTAGATCTTAACAACATTCACACAGAAACCACAGATCGAGCAACTACCGATCAAAAAAAACCCCAACAAATCGCAGAAAATAGCCGGAAAAAGAGCTTGAGATCTGATGCGAGTTTGGATCTATACCATGTTCTGCATCCGATTGGCGATGTTGAGGGTGAGATCGGCGGTGGAACCCCCAGCGCCCCAGGTGATGTCGCAGAAGTTGGGATTGTGCGACACCATGCGATCCATGCGCTCGAAGAGGTTCTCGACCCCATCATCCGTCTTCGGGGGGAAGAACTCGAAGGAGAACACCGTCCTCCCCTCCCCCTCCGCCGCCGATCGGATCTTCTCAAGCACCTTCATCTCTCCCCTCTCTCTCCCTCTCTCTCTCTCTCTCTCTCTCTCTAGGTCGCTCCCTCTCTCTCGCTCTTCTCTTGGAGTGGGGGAGAGTGCACGCACCGAATTTGGTGGTGAGAGAGGTGAATTTATAGTGAGATCCGTGCCCAACTACCACGGAGGAGGAGGCGCCTTTTTGTTACAATTTCGCTTAGGCAATTTGCACAAAAATGCCACTTGTTTTTTTATTTCTACTTGGGTGTACATTCTATAATATATTTATTCTAGAATAGATACTCATTCACTTGCCACTCAAAAATAATAAGTAAAATTAATTTTATTTTAAAATAAATAAAATGTAAAAGGTGCCTTCCAAATAAAATGTAAAAATGCACTTACAAATTTTAAAATCCATTACGAAGTGAGAGTATGCATTTTTGCTTAAAAAAAACCCTGAACCTCTCGCTCTTTGATTTCCTGAAGCATCACTATCACTCACCCACCCAACTAATTCAACCATCCAATAGGGGAAAAAAGATGGGGTTAGGTCAGTACAGCAGAGACCCAACAAGACCTTCGCATTTCAACATTCGTTGGAGCATTTTGTCGATCAGCTCAACTGCAATACCAATTACAATGATGGACGAAAAAAAAAATATACAAAATTGGTGGGTACAGTCCCTAATGTGAAACCGTTTTATTCATCCTTCGCATAGCTTTGAAATTTGTACCATTCGCATTATGATCGACGAGAGAACGGTCTCGTATTATATAGATAAGAGTCTCTACCAAACTTTTGTTATTGTTGGATTATTGGTACATTTTGGAATCTAAATAAAGCGGGATCGGAATCTAAATGTCATATCATATGAGCAGGTAAGAAACAGAAGATTTTAATTTATCACATATTAGTAAGAAATTCGTTTTCATTAGACCAAAAAGAAGCAGAGATTGCAAACTAAAGTAAAATATGGGATGATTGCGAAATAAGAAATTTTGACATGTAATGTGTCAAAGTATAGAGAGATCACAACCTTGGGGGTGTGGTTTTCAAATATTGTATATTTTTATTTTCGATTTTACTTGGTTAATTTTTTTTTTTTTTTGATTTAATTATATTAGGCCTTATTATTTGGATTATGTAATTTGGTGAAGTCAAATCTTCTATTTTTATATTTTCTGATTATATATTTGGAATTCTTACTTATACGTTTTTGTATCATAATTTTTTTAATCCAACGACTCATATTTAATAGCTTTATCTTTTAGGTCCCGTTTGGTAATGGGGATAAGGGGGGATAACCCTCTTATCCCCGTTTTAATACCCAAACATGTATTTAAATGATGAAAACTGCTGTTCCCATCCAAATCCCTTATTCCGGGTTAGGATGGGAATAACAGTTCCCATCTTTAGGCGGAATAAGGGTGGTGGAAAAAACTTACACGAAAATCGAGGGCAGCATACTAGGCATTCACGTCGATGGGTTGCTTTCCCCACAAGCTACCTTTTCTCTCTCCTCTCTCTCTCTCCTCCGGGCATTTTTCTTTTTCTTTTTTTTTTCTTCCTTTTACATACACTCTTTTTAATTAATTTTTTTTTAATTAGAATTTTTAAAATTTAAAAAATATTTAAATTTATAAAATTTAAAATTTAAATTTTTTTATTTATAAATTTTATTTTTTAACTGTATTTTTTAATAAATCTAAAAATTTTATTTTATTTTATTTTTATAAATGTTTAAATATTTAATATTTAATATTTAAATATTTTTTAATTAATATTTAAATATTTTTTATTTAATTTTAAAAATTTTAAATATTTAATATTTAATATTTAAAATTTTAAATTTTTAATTTTAAATTTTTAATTTTTTTAAAATTTTTTAATATTAATCTAAATTTATTATAAGGTTGATTAATACTATAAATTTTTTTATTTTTAAATTATATCATAGAGGGCAAAATAGTCAATACACATATTTATTCCCTCTCAATTCTTCTTATTCCTTTATACCCAACCAAACACAATTTTTTCTTATTCCTCTTATTCTTTTTATTCCTATATAATTTACCAAACACAATTTTCTTTATCCCCGGTATAACTCTTATATCCAATAAAACGCAAATTTACATTAGTTCTTGCTTATCCCATAACTTATACCTATCTCCGGTATAACTAAACTTTTCTTATCCCTGAACCAAACGCAGTCTTAAAGGCTAAAGTATGGATGATTAGAATATTAAGAAAATATAGAGAGAGAAAAAAAAGTAGAAGAAAAGAAAAAATTCTAAAAATTTTGGTTTCATCTTGGTTCTATTAAGAAGGATGTGAGATCTTCCTTATGATGTATGATTTGTACTATTTAGATAGAGTTAGAGATTGTTGAAGCTTCTCTTTATTTTTGAGGAAAGATGGTATCTTTTTATTTATATCTCTTTTGTAATATCCATGATTTGATATGAAAAGCTTCTTTGCTTGTTCTCCTGTGAATGTATGCCTAGCCGAACCATCTAAAATTATTATGTTTTTGTGGTTTAATTTTTATTGTTATTGCTCTTTGTGTGTTTATAATGTTTATTGCAAAATTACCCACTAAGTATTTGTGAAATTACCATTAATATTTTTCACCCTCATTTTACAACTTTTTTTTTAGCCAAATTGAAAAATCAATAACAATTATATATACATGTGCTATATATATATATATATGGAAAATACTATTTGGGTGGTTCCCAATATATATATATATGTAGTATCTGGTGTGTACATGCATACAATCTGCATGCAGCCATTTGGGTGGTTCCCTGGTAAAAATGTCCAATGACAGCCTAATCTATTAATTCTTTGCTAAATATAGTAATTGAATTCGAAGATGTTTTAGATCTTACAATTATTTACACAAAATTAAACAGAGAAAAGGTAGAGATAGAGAAACCTAGTTGGTTATCAGATCTCCACGGAGAAGCGTGAAGATTAATAGTTGGAATAAATTGTCAAAAAATATCTTAGGTATCAAAATTTTTTAATACTATTGTGAAAAAAAAAGCTTGAATTTTTACTTATTGAAAAGTGTTAATATTTATGTTCTGATAAAATAGTGTATTTGACTTATAAGATAATTTATTTTTATACTAAACAAATTATTTGAAGGCTAGCTATGATACTCTGCATACATATTTAATCATATTTTATCTATAAAATATATAATTATTAAAAATAAATTAATAAAATATATTAAATAAAATATTTATGTATTCAAATAAAATCTACAGACTTGGTAATTAATACCTGGAAATGAATAAACTAGTTAACTAGGCAACATGCTGTATTTCTCTTAGAAAAGTAAAAAAAAAAAAAAGTGCAAGGACTAACTCAGACTACTACCTCTTTTGAGCTCTAACTAAATTCGTTTGATTAATTTTATTTTATATTTTTTAGTGTGTTTATAAGTAATTCTAAAAAGTTAGCTTAATTTATTAAGGCCAGTTTGTATAAAAAAATTATCCATTTTATGTTTTTATAAAAGTGGGCTATCTTTTCATTTTGTAGATTCCATCCGAAGTTTTAAAAAATTATTCAAAATATTTTTTTTTTCGTTATTTTTTTTTTCCGCTCCAAATTTGTATTTCTCCTTTCTTTGTTTTCTTTTCCGAGCATGCTGTCTAGTTCCTATACCCCCTGCGACATCCAAGCCACTACCACCCCTGTTGTCGCCAAAGACATTTCAAGAGCGCCGCCCCTCAACGTTGTGCCTACTAAGTTCACACCCACGCCCACGTATATCTAATGGGCACAACGTCGCAAGACATGGCATCGAGGGACGGCACTTCGATGAGATTCATAGCTACGGTGGAGGAAAAAAAAAAATGTAGAAGGTAGTAATAAAAAAAAAAAAAATATTTTTTTTTTAAAAAAATATCAGCATGTATCATCGTTGTTATAATAAAGATCAAGAACCAGAGAAGAAAAATAAGAAGATGAAATTATACTGATTTAAAAGAACGTTGTACTATTTGAAGTAAAAATTGTACTCTTTAAGACAAAAATTATACTATTTAAGACGAGAGTTATACTTTTGGATGAAAATTATATTATTTAAAATAAAAATTATACTATTTGAGATAAAAATTGAACTCTTTGACTGAAAGTTGTATTATTTAAGCTAAATTTTTTTGCACTCTTTAAAGCCCGAGGAAGAAGTTGTCGTCACTCTTTCTCTCTCTCTCTATTTCTCTAACCCTATTGAATCGTCATCATCATTATCATCATGCTCTCCATTTTATTTCCCTTATCCTTTCAACCATCATCCTCCTCTTCCTTCTGTCTAGAAAAAAATCAACCACTTCCGACTTGATCCTTTTTCGCTCTACCCCTCAAGCCAAGACCAAGTAGTGCACCGACGCTTAGCAGCACACTTATGGTCGCTGGTTCCTCTTCGCGCTCCGCGCCGTCGTCGCCCCATTTGGCACTTACATAGTCACGGAGGCCGCCGACTATGCCCTCGCCCTACGACCCGTGGCCAGTCCCGTTGGAGTCGTGCTGTCTTCCTCGCCCGCTGCAAGCCCTTTCTCCTCAAGTCCACCGCAGGAAAACTCTGCCACCACGACTACCCTCCATCTTTGTCTTCGGCTCCGGCTTTAAGAGACGACGCACAGGCGAGATTCGCGGTAGCAGCTGCTTGGATGTCGCACGGGGCAAAGGTGGTGGGGTGCCAAAGTGAAGTGGTGAATTCAGAAAATTTGAACTATCAAATAGTGTAATTTTTAAAATGTGCAACTTTCGCTCAAATAATATAATTTTTACTTAAAAATACAACTTTTGTCTCAAATAATATAATATTTTTCTGAAATAGTATAACTTCGTATTAATAACATAGCGTCATCATCTTTTTGTTTCTTCTATAGTTTTTAACTTTTATTGTAGTAACGATAATACATAATTGTCTTCCAAGGAGAAAAAAAAAAACTTTATTTTGTTCTTTTTATTCTTTATTTTTTTTTCTTCATCGTCGCTATGGATCCCGTCGGAACGCCGCCTCTCGAAATCGCACGCCCGTTTATGTCGCGCCCGCGCCAATGACGTTGTGCCCATCAAATACTGTGACGCCCCCCAATAGTCCCACATCGGATGTGGATGGAATTGTGATTATGTTTATATGAGATATGAACACTAGTAATAATAACTGGGCTTAAACATTTTGGGCTGTGGTTTGGACCCAACAAGTTATTATTGCTAGTGGGCCGGGTCGTTACATTTGGTATCGGAGCCAATAACCAGCCGGAAGTGTGCGCCGAGTCTCGGCTGAGCCTGGGTCAGATGATAGGGCTAGCGAGACGAGTCTCACATCGCCTTGTGATCTTGGGCTGCTTTGACAAGGACGTCAGGCCTAAACGCGGGGAGTCCTAAAAAATATTGATATTTTAATTAATTTCTTACAAATTTAGTCCTAATCTGCAAAAATAAAATAAAATAATTTGTTTTTATTAAAACACAAAATTGATAAAAATTTTATGCAAATTAGCCATATATTAACCTCTCAATGAAAATTTTATAAAATTTTAATAGAACAAAATAAATTCAAGGGTCCATTTCAAGAGGTAAAATAGTAGAAGATCTCTGTGTATTTTTTTACTCCAACAATTTTTATAAATATATATAGAAATATAGAAAATACTAGTAGTACACCCTAAAAGATATATATTTTACATCTCATTTATTTTAAAATGAGATAAATTTCACTCATCACGTTGAAGTGATAAATAAAAAATTTTCATTTTTAGATTGATGAAATGTGTATCGTACACCCTAAATAGAGTGTACATGCATGTAGCATTACTAAAAAAAAAATTACTTGCTTTTACATAGAGAGGTATACATGTACAAGTATTCTTCAACTATTTTATTTTTTTGATTCTCTCTCAAATTTTAATTTTTATATAGTTAATTTAACAATTTTATCAAATTTTATAACTCTACTTATTATTAAATTATTTAATTTACTTCGTTTTATTGGTAAGAAAAACATCTAAAGTCATTAAATTTGGCAAAATTTATAAATTTTTTAACTACATTCAAACAAAACCCGAAGTTACTAAAGTTAGGAATCTCAACAATAAAAAAAAAAGAAAAAAAAAGTTGAGAGGTCACTTCAGAATGTTCTATAGTTGAGGGGCATATTTACATTTTTTCCAGAACTGTAGTATACGATTCGCTTGCGTCACCACCTCGTCGTTTTACTCTCCTAACCCGGTCACCTTTTCCCCTCCCCAGAGTCTACATTTGCTTTCCCGATGGACCACTTTAATGCCTCTTCTTCTTCCCTCAAGTCTCAACCTCATTCTCCTCTTCTCTCTCCTCTCCTCTGCTCCTCCTCCTCCTACCTCTTACTTTCTCTCTCTAGGGTTCGCTAGCGACGATGCTTAAGCGCCTCCTCTCCAAGCCCAAGCCCAAGAAGAAGGCCCCCGCCTCTTCCGCGGTCGCCACCTTGGATCATCTCCGCGAGGTTAACCCTAATCGTGTCATCTGATTTGATTTCGATAAGTTTATCCCTCCTCCGATCACGTGTAGTGAGTCGAAGGTAAAAAGTAGTTGCAAAAATCGAATCGAGTTGTTAGAATTTGCCGTAGGTAACGAGGCAGAGATGAGTAGGACTGGGAAAGGATCACGAGTTCACACTATGTTGCAGGGATTCGATTATTAGGCTTTAATTGGTCCTTTGGGATTTTCCTAATGATTTTGCCTTGTAATTTCGAAACTTTTTCTGTGAGGTAATCGTAATACTTCTCCGTATTTTTTGTCCCAATTGTCGCATTTTGAAGTTATAGCAATCTACAAGTCGAAGTAGGTTGTTAAATTTTGTTGTAGATGGTGAAAAAAGAAAGTAGAGGTGGGTAGTAGTGAGAAAAGGGATGATCAGTTGTGCTTCTAATGTATACGGTGTTTGTTTGGAGTAAAGTTCCCTTGTTCGAGTCCAAAATAACTTCAGAGGGGGATAAAAAACACATTTATAGCTGTAAAAAATGTTTTTTTGAGAGAAAGGCAGCATGCTGCCGCTTCATTCATTGCAAGGTTGAATTTAGCAGAAGGTCGGGGCAGGCGACTACCCGTAAGGCAGCGCTCCCCCCAAAAAAAAAAAAAAAAAAAAAAAAAAAAAAAAAAAAATGTTAGTGGGTGTGCGCTCTTTGGATCGACGAGACCTATTTCCGAAGCCGGATGAGCCAACATGTCTGCTGATTTTGTTGTATCTGGTTGATTAAACTGTGGTGACTTTGTTGCTCCAGTGAGTGATAATTGGCTGCCTCTGTAGTTCAAATCATTCGTTTTCTCTTTTTCATGTGCCGACTGCGGTCTTTGCTCATAGATAGTTAATTTTGCTGCTCGCAGACGCTAGAAATGTTGGAGAAGAAAGAGCATGATCTTCAGAGAAAGATGTCTGTGGAAGTCGAAAAGGCTAAAGGCTTCATAAAGGCAAGAAATAAAAGAGGTAAGCTCAAAGCAATTTTTCTCCAGAAGGAGATATGACGCATCTGTAGTTGGACGAAATAGCACTCATCAATTTGGCAGCGTATTACAAATTTTAGAGTTTATGCGATTAGAAATGTTTTATAGAAGATTATTCATTTTATGTGTATGCTGATATTCCCAAACAGCATGGTCCAAGTTTTATGAGTTCTCTGGGCTAAGTTGTTTCTTTGAAAATGCCATTGGAAATTCCTCTGTGCAATACGGCCATTTGTTTTGGCATTTTCAGTCCTACTTACAGCCTATTCAGCACTACTACGCAATATCTTTTTCATTGAAAATCCCCTCTATGCTTCTATTGCAGCAGCTACAGAAGCTTCAAATTGGAGCTTTTGCTTTTAGGCCCCAAGAGCTTATTTTAGCTCTCTGCCACAGCAAAAGATCCAACCTATTTGCTTGCCCTGGTTTCTGAAGTTACTGTTTTCAAGACAAGCCGTTCAGAAGTCAGGTCCGGTAGGCATTTAATATTAGTCAGCTAATGTAGGTTTCTGGGTTTAGGGGCAAAATTACTCTTAAAATATAAATAGCTCCAGCTCCTTACTAAAGCTATTCAAAATGCAAATTCTCAAAACCAGTTAATTGTTTATGCCTTCGAAGCTCAAAGTGTGTTCTGTAAAAGCAGCTCCTTTTTTTTTCAGCTTCAATTGAATGCTTGAAGAGAAAGAAGACATATGAATTCCAGATAGAACGACTTGCGAATCTCCAATTGCGTGTTCATGATCAGGTAAAAACCATAACATAAAAACTACTAATCCAAACGGTTTTTCATTTGGATAAATTTGTTTACTGTCGATTTATGGTATCTATTATTTATGTAGTTGATTACACTTGAAGGTGCAAAGGCGACTACAGACACTATAGATGCCCTAAGATCCAGCTCATCTGCTGTTAAGTCTATCCAGCAGTCTTTGTAAGCTTTCATTTCCCTTTCTTTTTTCTAACATTTCCCAGGAAGGAAACGTTTCTTGCTAACATCGGAGTACTAGCTAAAGTAAATTCGCAACTTAAAATGGCATATCTTTTTTTTATATATATATATATATATATATAAATGCTGTTTGCTTAGGAATCAGGGAGGCTTTTTATCGGTTGTAATATATATATATATATATATATATATATATATATATGTATGTGTGTGTAATGAAATGCCTTGCAGGTCTAATTTCTCACGTAGCTGCGTAAAATTGGATAGTCTACTTCTGTTATCAAATTGTAATGGTATTTATAAATCAATTGTGGGTTTTCTTATCTTGAGACGATAAAGATCACGGAAGCCTCTAGATGAAGCTCTATTTGCTTCTTTTTAGGTTTCAACATCCTGTCTGAGTTGAATGTGATTTGTAATGAACTATCCTGGCAATATATTTTAATGCTGCATCTTTTTCGGGTTCCAATTCATTATAGAGTTTTTGCATATATAAACCTTTAAATACGCACGCAAGTTGGTATATGTGTGTAGACCTCATAAAAACTTGTTTTACGCCATTCTCTTGCTGGGGGATACTTTGCATATGTACCCCTAGCAGGAGCATAAATGCAAACAATTATGGTTTTCGAGGACAAGCACGCAAGTTCTGGCTTTGCAAGGGTACTATTTCGTGAGGTATATAAATGCTCAAAACCGTCGCTTATAAATCTTTGTCTAAATGGGCACTATTAGACGATGCTGGTGTTATACATAACATAGTGTCAAAGTAACTTATATCATTGTCTACAATATTGCAGGAATGCTGATGATATAGAAAGGGCACTGGAAGAGACAAATGAGAGTAGCGAAGGTATGAAGCAGATACAGGAGGCCCTAGCAACTCCAGTGGGCTCTGCATCAAACTTTGACGAGGTCATTTTTTTTTCTCTAATACTTATACCACCTTTATCAGTTTATACATATGTTCAAATTTAAATCAAATCCAAGAGTAAGCTGACTAAAATTATCAAATTAAGTGCATGCATTTTTGTCTTTCACTACTGCTAGAGTGAGCTCAACAATATAGCCATATGTTTTTCTCAGAAATGAAAAAACGACATAAGTAGGAACATAGAGATATGTTATTATTAGTTGGTAGAGACCAAAGTTCACTACGCAGGGGAAAATGATTTCATGAGATCAGGGTATATTTGTATTGGTTTCATTGTGAGGAGAATTGACTTTAAGGTTGCTGATCCTTTATTCCTTTGGAGTTCATACCGGTGGTGTTGGGCAAGTCCGAACCCAAACAATTAGGGACTTGATGCACCTAGTTTAAAATGCTTAAGATTTGGGTGGGGTGGTGTTATGGGAATTTTGTACCATTAATTAGGTCTCCATCCCAACTTTATTTTGTTTTACAATTCTCCGATTTGTTGCGGTAAACAGGATGAACTCGAAGCTGAGCTCGAAGAACTCGAAGAACTCGAAGAACTCGAAGGGGAAGAAGAGTTGGAAGAAGAGCTGCTCCAATCTCCTCCAACGACAGTAAATACAGAACCACTACCCGCGACAACCAAATCCCCCCAAAAAGCATCTTCACAGCAAGCCAGTGATGTGGAAGAACTCGCGAATCTTAAAGCACAAATGGCACTATAGCTCATTGCGAGTACTCGAATTGTACTTTAAAATGGCACTATAGCTCATTGCGAGTACTCGTATTGTACTTTAACTGCATACTGCAGTTTTTTTTCCCTAGATACATGTATTATTATAAACTTTGTATTGTAACATCTTTGTGGATATTCTGGAGTGATGAGAAGAAACTTTAGTAGCTTGCATATATGTATATATATATCACTCTCATCACCACCATCAGCATGTTGTCTCTCGTTAGACTTTTTGTATGTTTTTCAAGCACTTAAAAGTAGTTACTTGGCAGGAATTATTGAAAACACCAAGTAACAATAAACGCCTAAATTGATTGAATGCGTTGAACTTTAGTTGCAACTACTGGTAGTTGATGCAGTATTTCTAGACATAATAAATCAAATTAAAATATAATAAAAGATACCATTAGCATAATTTGTGATTGCGATGCGTCAGAACCCATCTCTTAACGAAAGTTTCAAACAGTTATATGCATCACTGGACAAAACAAATTGAATCTACGCTAAATTGGAGAAATCTTAATCACTTAAATTAAAATTTTGACTAAATATAAATCTCTGTTACATACCAGCCGACAAGTAGTGAGGAAAACTGTAATTTCTAACATTATTTTATTATCTTATTCTATTTTAGATAACCAACGGGGTCAAAAAAAAAAAAAAAAAAAAAAAAAAACTTTATAAGCTTGGCAATATCATTCTCATTGCAGTTTAGCATGCTCCGATCGCGAGGGCTTCTTCTCGCAGCACCGAGGGAATCGCTTCTTCGTCCCGCTTTTCGCAAAGCGCTTCCTCCTCCTCCTCCTCCTCCTCCTCCTCCTTCTCCTCCTCACTATCACGATCTCCTCCTCCTCCGCCGCCGCCGCCGCAGCTTCTCCAGCGCGAGATCGCCACCAATGGAGGCGGCGGAGCCCTACATCTTCGGCCCCTACAAGATCGATCCCATGGAGGTGTTCTACTCCACTCCCCTCTCCTACGCCATGGTCAACCTCAAGCCTGTTCTTCCTGGTATACTCTCCCTCTCTCCCCGTGTTACGAAAGGCATATAGTCCTGGAACCTCGAGAAATGACATTTTGTTCCACAAATTTTTCACTTTAATCTGCTGAAGTGAATTGATTAGTGGCTAAATTGCAACTTGAAGAAAATAATTTCATGTCTTGGATGGGAGATTCGTGAAAGGCTAATTCGTACTTTGATAAATTATATGTGGAGACTTTCAAAAATGTCATGTACTTTGATAAATTAGTGAAATATTTTTTTTTTAAATTAAAATCAGGTTTCTGCTTTGGGTTTCTTTATCTACTTTGAGCTTCAAAGAAGTTGTTCCAAAGTTTGACACTGATGTACAGCTAATTTTTCTTTGACTTTAAATATTTGCAGGTCATATCCTTTTTCTGTAGAGGCACCAGTTCACTCTTAAAGCCATTGTGACTGAGAACATTTGTATGTGAATATTCTCCCTACGCGCGCATATGCGCAAAGACGGAGTTTATGTTTGTAAGATGTGTAGATTATTCATTATGCATTTATAATTTCCAGAGGTATTTGCCTTTGTACCCTATAAAGTTATGTAGTTAAACATGCATCCCTACAAATCTAAGAACCTATGTGTATACCCTCGTCCTCATTGTTTTAATATGACTCGCAACTTTTATGATGCATGTAGTTATGCCTTAACACCAGCTACATGTTCTTGTGTGCTCACGACGTGAAGTGAAGCGCTTTATTGATCTCACTACTGATGAGACTAGCGATTTATGGCTTACTGCAAAAGAAGTTGGTCGCCGGCTTGAGGATTATCACAAAGCTTCTTCGCTTACCTTTACAATTCAAGTTAGTATAGATGTTATTCCGGGCATCTTTTGGTAGCATACGATGTTAAATTGCTCTGATTTCTTTTTATTGGCTTTGTACTGGTTTTGTTAGTCGGTATAGTTGTTTCTTTGTACCTCGCCGTTATGTTAGATTGCCTCTTTATCAAGGTCTTTTTCTTTGATAGAAAAAAGACAAATACACCAACTAAATGTCAGAAAAAAGAATGATTACTTTTATGTATTTTATGTTTCTATTTACTTTTCTCTTGTATAACTCAAGTTTTTCGGATATTGATGTTTGGTACTGAAAATTTCAGGATGGACCTCATGCAGGACAGACGGTTCCTCATGTGCACATTCACATTCTCCCCAGGAAGAAGGGAGATTTTGAGAACAACGATGAAATTTATGATGCGGTGAGTTGTGATTGCTTCCTCGCTTTATTCTGATATTGCAGTATTTATCTAGCGCATGGCTAAATTGGACCTAGAGCTGTCAACCTTTCCAAAAGGTTTCAGTTTGATCCCCAAAATTGCAATGGTTATAACGGGGCCCAAAATTTTTGCGTTCCATTACATTTTTATCCCTTTGTATTAAATTTGTCTGTTAAATTGGGTAAAAAGGTACCATATATGAAGTGAGAAAGTTGCTTTTGTAGCAGTGAATGTCAATTTCATGGATAACTGTTTCCGGTTGGATGGAGCAATTTAGTAAAATGATAAGATTGCAACAAAATGTAGATGTTATGGACTTGATGGAATACTTGAAGGTTGGAGACCAAATTGAAATTTTGAGACTGCGCTGAAAGGTTGAGCACCCCTGGTGCTGCTTCAAGAAGCCCTTTCTTATGCAAATGTTAATCTTCTTATAGATAGACGAGAAAGAGAAGAAATTAAAGGAGAAGCTTGATCTTGACAAAGAAAGGAAAGATCGAACAAAGGGAGAAATGGCTCACGAAGCCCATGAATACCGCGCTCTTTTCTCTTAGTCAGATTTTCAGCCACCATCTGCAATGCGGTATATTTTCCTTGCTCTTCTTTTATTTGAATATTAAATATTTTCTCGTACAGTAACAGTTGTAGTAGATCTAGCGTTAACTTTGGTTTTCGTCATTGATATTGTTAGGGATGCTTTTGGTTTCGTGCTGCATCCCTTGAATATGTCATCTTGTTCGTAAGGTGAAGGCAACTCTGTGGGAAAGCCTATTCACGGAAGAGATAGGAGGACTTTGATCCTAACACTTATCTTTCTCAGAAGGTGAAGGCAACTCTTCAGGGCGATCACTTAACTCTATGCTTAATTAGTGGATTTAAATTGGAATTTATTGTTTTCGAATGACAATGCGAGAGTACAATATCCATTTCCTCGAAAACCATATATTGTGTGATGAATTGCGTTTGGTTTTGTGTTCAGATAAATGAAAAGTCACTTATGAATTGCAGGGAGTACTTGTTTTAGCAGTCTCTGATGTGCATAGGCCGAAAGATATGATTATTAAATCATTTTTTTAGATGTTTTCATGGTCCTATTTCTTCTCGTAGTCTTGGCTCTATTAACTTCTCTTAAGAAGATTGGCATTTCATTTCCAAGTATAAACAGGTTCATGCACTTGTATTTTCATCTCCCCAGTATGATGCATTTACCCTTTCTCACTCATTTCAAATAAGATTGTATAGTAGCACTACCTCTTAAGCTTTTCTTTTTCCATCTCATTCTTCTCTGCTCACCAATTCCTGCTCTACCTTGAACTCCTCTTTGACTGCTCATACTACGATCGATCGAATTTAATCGAATTTAAAGTGTAATTTATCGTATCTTTAGATGGCTGTTTCTTCTCTCCTGTTCCTTCTTTTACTTGGTTCGGTAGTCGGCATAACCGTACTCTTCTTTTAAAACCCATTTTTCATCCAAAATTTCCAGGAACCTTTCTCTTCTTCCCTGAATTGAGATGTACGTAAAAATTCTACTTATATTTTTGTTACAGTAGTTCTTCTGCTCATCCTTTCAAGAACACATTAGAGGACTATAGGACTTCTTACATATCCTATCCATGATCACCACAAAAGCCATTATCATCTCGCAGTCGATCCCCGGTTGAATTACTAAGCTGAACACATCATCTCCGAGCATAACCGACTTGCTAGCCTTCTTCGCCGATATTCGCGCAACCTCCTCGCCTTTGCCTCCGTATATCTTGCAGCATCTTCTTCTGAAATAGCCCGCAATTTGAAAAGTCGCAGGTGTTGTCGGAGAATTTGGGTGAGGACTCTTCACAAACACCTCTGCCTCATCACTGCTTTGCAGGATTGAGCACCTCCTCATTGAGAAGAGAGGGAGTTTGAATCTTTTGTTACAATCCTCTTTTTCTTCTCCTCCTTTGTATCCATCCCATTGGTCGTACAGGCTCAGTATCTGCTATACATAATGAAATCTTTTTAAGTGCTATGGAGCAACTTTTTTTTTTTTTTTTTTTTTTTTTTTTTTTCTTTTCCTCTTGTGGTGAAAATTGTTTGATTATGAAATAATAAAACACTTTTTTCGGTGAGCTTTCGGAGAAATCGGTAATTTTCTATTCCTTTCGATTCTACGAGGTTGGTATTAAAGTTTCGTGTTGAAACGTAAGAGAAATGTTTAAAAATGCATCGACACAGATAATCTTTATGCTTTTCTTGGATTCTCAGCTGCATGTGAATCCATAAATTTTATCCATTGCAAAACAGGACAAATCTAAATTTCTATTTCTTTTACCCCAAAATTTCTATCTTTCTCAATCTTTTACTATTTCAATTTTTCAGCAGCTTTGGCATTAAATTCTACACTATATTATGAACTAGTAGTCTCATACAAATTATGGTACAAAATCGAATCTAATTTACCTTAATCAATTAGTTAGTAATTAATACAACAGTCATCAGTGGTATCAAATTAAATGCTACGTAGTCTGTTTTTCATACTCTTTATTTTTCTCCTGACCTGAGGTTTTAGTGTCAGAAGTGGTTTTCCCTTGCCATCCATGAGGACCAGCTCCCCGGAGAAGCACTTATGCTGCCTCGAGTAGTTGTCGACGCGAAAGGCCAGCCGCCCCTCGCAGTCGTACACCGAGAATCCGTCGGTCCCCTGAAAGGCCATGGTCGACTTCTTCCACACCGTCCACGTCGAGGGGCGACGGTCTACTGCTCCCGACGACGCCGCGCCATCGACCTTTTCGCTCGAGGTCGGATGAATCTTACTCATTTGATCTTTTTTCTTTTTCTATATATGAACACTTCTTTTTTTCCCTAGTAAGATTTGTGTATGTAGAAACTAGCTAACAGGGTGGCGAAAGGAACAATTAAAGATGAATGAGAGGGAGAGAGAGAGAGATCTCCTACTAGAGAACTACTAAACCCTTTTATATATGGGTGGAGAGGAATATGATGTAGGAATTGTTATATATATATATACTACTATACTTTTTTTTCTTTAAGATTAGCATGTGTCTTTGTGATTGGAGGTTACGTAGGATTGGAACTTTATGATGCTATGTCTAAGTAGGATGGCTATAAAATAATGTAGAAAAAAATAGGCTTTTAATTGCTTAAATATGGTATCTATTTTGCCAAAGAGAGAGTCCATTGAAGTGGCTTATTATTTGTCATCTTACTAACTCTTTTTAAGGACCTAATTGCCCATATGAGTGGATGCTTAGTTGAAAATTGTGGTCTTAAGGAAGTGAAAAGGAGTCAAATTAAATTGTTGACTTTTACCTGGTTTACTTACACAGTTACACATCTATGAATGGATCAATCAAAATGCAACAACACATGGCTTCCAATAAAGGCTCTTTCCAAGTGACCATAATTTTCTCCCATTCTGCTAATTAGGTAGGTTCTGAGTAGCAATTTTTGTCAATATTATGTAATTTTATTATTCTTTTTTTTCTTACTCTAATAAGCAAATTAAATCTTTCCGAAGAAATAACTGGTTAGGTCTGTATGGAGGTACGACAATTTTAGACACAACACAATAACATAATCCAAATTAATATACTAAAAGCCATGCAAAATTAGCATGCCATGAATTTGTCCAATTCCAAAATGATCTGATCCTTCTTTCTTGTCCCAGTTCCTACTTAAGAAATCACATGCATTTTATATTTCATGAATAAAAAACAAACTTATTTTTACTCTAGTAAAGACACAAAATCAGAAGCTCTGATTTAAATCTTTTGCTGTAGATAAAAGCATTAAACCTTAACCAAAATTAAAGTGGATGATAACTCAGAATATAATTTTGAATGCTTTTCTAATTTTACAAATTACATAGGATTACTATTTTTTTGCCTCAGCATGACATCATAAAAGTAACACAAATTTTCTAATACCATAATTAGCTAAAGTATTGTGGTGATGAGATCAGACCCTGGATTTAATAATAATAATAAGCATTACAACACTTTTGCAAAGAACAGGTGAGTGGGGACCTGTAATGTTTTTTTTTTTTTTTTTTTTTTTTCCCTTTTAAGGGAAAGGTTTCAACCAATAGAATCTAGGATTAGGATTAATTGATGCCAGCAAGATTTTATTGTATTTTTTTTCTGGGGGTTTAGTGCATAAATTGTTAGAGTAAAATTCAAAAACCTCATTATTTTATTTTTTTTCTGGGGTCTAGTACTCATATATGCTTTTAAAATTAGTTATTGATCAAAGGGCAAAAGATGTGAATGCTTTCTCAATTATTTACTGGATAATGACATATCATTTCGCAATAGATGCTCGTTTGTCTTTTGGTTTAATTGTGACTAGTGAGATATTTAACATAATTCTTGATGCTCTATAGATTTTATCAAAATTAAGTCTATATATATATTAGAAAAAAATAAGTAGCATTAGTACTTCCACAATATATTAATAGCGTAATTTGCAACCGTTTGAATTTGAGGTAGGGTTTGTTTGGTTAGCCGTAAAATACAGTAAAAATTATTTTTTGATTTGAAAAATTATTTTTTATATGTTTGTTTAGTCTTAATTTTTTTTTTTTTTTTTTTTTACGAAGAATCATTTTTACAAATTTGAGAAAATTAATGTATTTTCATTTTTCGCTGATAATTGGTGAAAAATAAAAATTATAGGATTTTTTTTTTTCATTTATTTTTTCCTAATAAACTAAATAAATATATTTTTTTACTAAAAATTATTTTTTACGATTTGACGTACAACCAAACACCCCATCAGGTTAAAGGAATTGACTCGACTTCAGTTTCGCTATGAATAGGCAGAGTTTGAGCTTAACTAACACTGCTTGTTTTCGGTAAATATACGCAATTTATATAGAGACATCCAATTATGTTTCTGAACAAATTTACAAACTTTTTATAGCTTTAAATGATTCATCTTTTTGGATTTACTGAAAAAACACTTAACACAGATCCGTAAATTCAGATCACATCAGAATCTAGCGGGAAGAAACAATAATTAATAAGGCAAAAGCAAGAGAAAAGCCTCGTCAATAAATGTGACATTTTAAAGGACAAATATTAGGTGGCACCCATCATCTAAAATCAACTCATTTTTGGTCTCTTTTGCACTTTTTAACAACAAAAATCTCTTCCTCGGGATTTCCAGGGCATGCTATGTGTGAAAATAGATGAGGAAAAGGCAAATGTGACGAGCATTAATTAATAGAGTAGGACTATAACACAATTAATCACTAAATGATGCTAAATCATGACCCACTATGGTTTTCTTACTAATTTGGAATATTAGTGACAAGATATTGTGGTCACTTAATTTGTGATATATATATATATATATATATATATATATATATATATATATATATATATGCATAGAATAAAATTTTTATATTTTTAAAAGTAGCTAATCATTAATATTTATAAATTTTTGGCTCTTTTGATGAAAGAATGAATAATTAGGATAATTATAGATTTCTAAAATTTAGTGGATGATTGGTAGAATAATATGATTTTGATTAAAATAATATATTTAACCATAAAAAAATTATAAGTATTAAGTGATTGATATTTTTATAAGCATCATAGTCGGACTCTCTCTCTTTCTTTACATGTGCGTGTGCGTGCGCGCACAGAGATCTAGAGAGAGAGAGAGTAGTCTTGTGAGAGAAAAAGAATGAGAACTTAGGAGAGATCTTTGTGTGCTTTCCACGTAGGTGTACATTAAGGTTAGGACCCCTAAGTGAAATGGCTAACTAATTAAAGCATGATGAGTGAAGAGTGTAAAGAGAATTTGTATATGGATCCCTACACAATTGTTTCTGCTTGCTGAGTATGTCCAAATGATAGATGACAAAATTTGTTAGCCAATTCTGAGTCAGCCAATTCTCAGGCTGTTTAAGATCATGATTCTTAGACAATGAGTAGTAAACAAGCACAAGAAAATTAATATTATTGTAAGGGAATGTATTGAAATTGATGCTAAACTATATGATTATGGGAGATCATACTTGAGAAACATTATAATCTCTCTCTCTCTCTCTCTCTCTCTCTCTCTCTCTCTCTCTCTCTCTGTATCATACAAAGAGAGATCAAATTAAGAAGGGCAAGATTTTTTTGAGATAAACATAAAAGAATTAATACTTCTACTTTTTCTCGTGTCCAATATATACCTTGTGATTCATATGTAGTCAAGTGTACTCAAAGAATATACAATTAATCTTTTTTATTTTTATTATTATTTTACATTATTCTTAAATCAAAAGAATGTTAAATTATTCTTGCCTATATATATATATATATATATATATATATATATATATATATATATATATATATATATATATATATATATATATCTCTCGCATCCCACGTGCGAGCGCACGAATCGTAAAGCTCCACTCTGCTGGGTCTACGCTGAGCTCGAGCGTCGAGCTCCTGCGAACGTAGGTAGATTATAATGAGACTGTTTCGTGAACACGGTTCACCACGTCATCCGTGGACCGAATGAATTCAGTATTAAAATTTTTCTAACATTATTAACTAAGAAAAATGTGAGACTGAACATATTTGTACTTATATTTTTGTATTTTTCAAAATACTATAAAATTTTTCAATGCTCGGTCTTGTATTATCAATTAATAAAAAATATAAATTCTCAGTTCGTCACGTGGCATATTCTCAGAGCGCTCTGTTCGACGTGTCGTGCTCTTCTCTTTTTGTTCCAAATCGTTCAAATTATTTCTGCCGCACATGGATTTGCACTCTCTCCTCTATCTGCACATGGCCTTCTCCCCTCTCCCTCCTTCTCTCTCCTCTTTCTCTGCACATGGCTTCTCCCGCAGCACCCTCATTCTCTCCACTCCATCCCCCACCCCACTTCCCCGCGCCCCTCTCTCGCAGTAATGGCGGAGACCACCGACACTGGCGTAGCTCCCGATCCCGCGCGTGCCGTGCCGTGCCTCACCATCCCCCTAGTATAAGTTAATTTGGACACGATGCATTGTACTGGTGTTATTTTGGTATCTGTAGCACAGTAAGATACAGAAGAGAATACGTCTTTGTTTAATTATTTGGCTAGCATAGTTAAAAAAACCTATGTTTACACCTTATTAAGTGTAGCTCATATAAAATTGCATTTCCGCTACAAGTGTTTAGAGTTTGAGTTATTAAAAACTAAAAAAATTGATTGACCCGTTGCCATCAGAGTCAAACTTGTGACTTTCTCAGTCAACACGCACAAGCTCTGACACTACACAATCACACACACACGCGCACACACACAGATCCACACACGTCTTCCTCAATCTCCAAACGCCTCTTCTCGTTCTCTCCCCCCCCCACCCACAACAGAACCCCTCCTCGCCTCCGCCGATTCCCGTCACCTCCCTCTCCCCCGTCAGGATGCTCAGGCGGTACGGTTACCGCTTCCTCGTCGTCGTCCTGGTCGCCGCCTCCCCGTCAGAAGCGCTCGGGGGGAACGCCACGTGTCCGTACGACATCGCAGAGGCGTCGCGGATGATCCCCGCGGCGTGCTACGCCAACGCGACCGACGCCGCTGCGTCGGCAGCCACGAGCTGCTGCTGGTTCGTCATGGCCTCCTACATCTTCGCGGCGGCGAGCTATGCCAACATCTCCGGCGCCGCCTTCCTCCCCTCCCCCGCATCCTCCGCCTGCTCCTCCGCCTTCTCCTCCTTCCTCCTCCGCCGCGGCCTCGCCTCCCCCTCCCTCTTAAACGGCTCCTGCGACCTCTCCTCCCCCGGCGGCGGCGGCGGAGGCGGCGGAGACCTCGGCGCGGGGGCGCGGCCGTGCCAGTACGCGACGCTCTCTGAGCTCCGCGCCGCGGCGCCCGCCGCTCTCGACAACGCCACAGCGCTCTGCGCCGGCCCCTCCGCTTCCCCCGACCTCGTCGCCAACCGGGCCGCGTGCTCCGCGTGCCAGAGTGCAGCTATCGCCCTCACCTTCGCCCTCCTCGGCGCCGCCGGCCCGAGAGGCGAGCCCGTCCCCTGCGGCATGGCCGCCACCATCGGGGTCTGGTCCCGCTCCCCACCCTCCCTCCCCCGCTTCCGGTCCTACGCCCTCTGCATGGTCCAGGTCCTCGAGAACGTCAACACCCTCGGCGGCGGCGACTTCGTCCCCTCCCCTCCCCTTCCCTCTACCCTTACCCCTCTCCACACCTCCTCATCCTCCAGATCCTCCAGATCAGTCGAGATCGCCGCCGGATCCGCCGCCGCGGCCCTGGCCTCCGTCGCGGCTATCGTCCTCCTCTCCCTCTCCATCTACAGGGCTCATCGCCGGAGTTCCGTCGCCGACGATCCGTCTCCGGCGACTCCCGTGGCCGGATCAGCGGTGATCCTTCCCACCGACGGGCTCTACATCTTCACCGAGGCCGAGCTCAAGCACGCCACCGACGGCTACGACGACCGCCTCCTCCTCGGCGAGGGCGGCGCGGGCAAGGTCTACCTCGGGAGGCTCCCCAGCAGGCAGCACGTGGCGATCAAGCGCATCTACCGCGACCGCAAGATCGACGAGTTCTACCGCGAGGTCGAGATCCTCGCCAAGCTCCGCCACCGCAACCTCACCACCCTCCTCGGCTACTGCGCCCCCGGCCCCGCCCGCGGCCGCCACGTGGCGCTCGTCTACGAGTACATGGCGGGCGGGAACCTCTCCCGCGCGCTGTTCGGCGGGGAGCTGACGTGGCGGCGGCGCCTCCGGATAGCGGCGGACGTGGCCGAGGGGCTGGTGTACCTCCACGAGTTCCCCGAGGGCGCCGTCGTGCACCGCGACGTCAAGCCGACCAACGTGCTACTCGCAGGCGACGCGGCGGCGGGTGGGGCCACTGCGAAGCTGTCCGACTTCGGGGTGTCGAGGATGGTGCCGCACGAGGGCACGCACGTGTCCACGGAGGTGCGGGGAACCATGGGGTACGTGGACCCGGAGAGCGTCTGCGTCGGCCACGTGTCGGAGGCCGCCGACGTGTACAGCTTCGGGGTGGTGCTGCTGGAGCTCGTCACGGGGATGCGCGCGGTGGTCCCCACGCCCTCGGGCGGCGCCCAGTCGATCGTCCACGCGGCGCACGCTGCGGTCCAGAACTTTCTCGCGGGATCGGACGGCGGCGGCGATGGCGACGACGAGGGAGAGGGGGGTGCTGTGGGGTCCATCGTGGACCCGCGGCTAGGGCCCGGGTGGGACCACGCGTCCGTGGCGGCGGTGTTCCGCGTCGCCTGCCGCTGCGTGCGCCCGTACAAGAACGAGCGCCCCGGCATGGCGGAGGTGCTCGCCGTGCTCAAGGCCGCGCTCGCGGATCTCGAGGCGAGATCCGAAGACCACGCTGCTGCATCCGAGCCGTCCATCACCGAGGAGGAGGAGGTGTCGTCCTCGGTGCCGTCGACGTCGCGCACCTCCACGCCCTCGGCGCAAGGGTGGTCGTCGTGATGGAATCCGACGGCCGAGATCCCACCGCTGGTTGACGAGTTTTGCGGTTTTTTTTTTTTTTTTTTTTTTTTTTTTTACTCGGTATATCATCGGCGATTCGACCGCGTGATTTTGGCGGGTAGCGGAGTTCTGCTGACGTGGCGAGTCCCACGAGGTAGGAGACTCGACCCCGTCTGTTTGTTTAGCTATCTGTGTCCCACGAGGACAAGTTGGGCCCTGGGGGAGTAAAAGATAGAGAGATTTAACTTGTACATTGACATATCGATATTATTATAATAATTAAGCAAGTAAATTGTAATATTCTTATTAAATTTAGTAGCTCAAGGATTTAATGTAAACTGGTATCAGTTACATCATTAATTTAACTAAATAATAAATAATATTTCTTTCATATATATATATATATATATATATATATATATATATATATATATATATATATATATATATATATATATGCTAATACAATTTTTTGTTCAGTTGTGCTTTTTTGTATCAAATGGGACTAAAAATACGGTTAAAATTATTCAGTTGTGTGTTCTTGAAAGAATAAATATGAATAACTTATAATTATTAAAATAATAAATATAAAAATTTAAATTTTATAAAAATATATATCTATTATCCGATATGTTTAGAATGATTGATCACAATATTAATTATACTATTTATCCTATTCACTATCCCTATCAGTTCATTCATAGCTAGTATTTAATGTCTAGTTATTACATAGATAGTTGGTGGTTGTAGTAATATACATTTTCATTCCCTGCTTTATATCTATTTTATTTTGGGGTCACATTAACTTAATAAATGTTTTACACCACGCAAAACCTCCAATAATATTAGTCTCATCCGTTTCTAGTGCATGTGGCAAAAAATTTAATTGTTGATATTCGTGATTCGAGTTCGAAGTCTAGTTGCTTTATATTTTCAGATAAGTTTTTTTTAAAAATAAGCAAGCATACTATCCTTCTCTAAAAAATAATAATAATAATAATAATAAAATAAATAAATAAAGTCTCATCTGGACCAATTGGTGGGCCTTTTTTACAATGCCAACCCCTACATTCTGTATTAATTTAAGTTACGGTCATGAAAGAAGGACAAGTCATACTCATAAATTGGTCAAAAATTGTTTACAGAGTTGGCATGGCTTTTCACGTAACGGTTGCAAAAAATTAGAGTTTTTAAGAGAAAAATAGGACGAAAAAGAAAAATGAAGAGGAGGAGAACATTTTAATAGGCAAATCGTGCTAGTCGAGAATAGTCGAATAAAAAAATTACAATAATTTAAAATAAAAAAGACAATAAGAAAAATATTTTGATTGATTTGTTAAAATTTATAAGCGAAATAAAATGAGGAATTGTAGGGCTCACACAACGATTTATTAGATGAGGATTTATGGAGAAAATTATAGCTATTTAAATGAAAAATATAAGTTCAAATTTTTATATCTAAAACAATTGCTTTCTTAATTTTGAGGAAAATAAGGGGTCAAATAATAAAATTTGGTTGGCTAGTGGGAAGTTTTTTTTTTAAAAAGAGCAGAGAAGAATTAAATTAAAATATGGAGAATTAAAATGTGTTGAGAAGAATTAAATTAAAATAGGTACTGAAAAAAATTAAAAGATATTTAAAAATTTAACATGTCAGAAGTGGGATTTGAACCCACGCCCTCTCACGAGGACCAGAACTTGAGTCTGGCGCCTTAGACCACTCGGCCATCCTGACCTTTTTTGAAAATATTGTTTAAAATTTATTATTTAGATTAATTTTAAAATTAACGTATTCATTAAATTTATAGTTGATTAATTTGTAGGAGTCTCCCTTAACAGATATATATATATATATATATATATATATATATATATATATATATATATATATATATATATGTATATTAGAAAAAAATAAAATACTACCGTTTTATTCATTCACACAATAAAATAAGTTATAAAAAAAAAAACACGATTCCTCAAAATAAAAGAAAAAAATTTCATATATATATATGAATGAACGTATTTCTGCCGTTAAAAGGAAAATATTTATATGGAAATAGTTTCAAATAGCTTATAGTTGAGGGGTCCTTGTGCATATTTACGTATTGTATGGTTCACCACGTCATCGTAAACACAAAAAAACTATCAGTTTTCGCCACGTGTCATAATAGGGTACAGCCCATGTTTCGTAGACCCGGTTCATCCTAAATTCTGTTTATCTTTTCGTCGTGGAGAAAGCTCCATTTGTTTTTTTGTTTTTGTTTTTGTTTTTTTTAAATCCATTGCTCCAACAAAAACCAAAAAAAAACCTACAAAGTTATGGCGATTCGCCAATCGAAACCCTAGATCTCATTTCCCAATCCCTTCACTCGATCCATCCGTTTCCTTCTCCCCGATCGGTTTCGATTCGCTCTTTGGTTCAGCGTTCACATCGCAATCGTATTCGGTACTTCTTCAGCTTCCGATCGAGGATTTCAGCATTCCCAGTAGATCGATTGGGAGTGGATTTGCGAGAGGTAAGGGAAATCTCGTAATTACTGTTGGATTTGATGGGATGTAGTGTTCTAGATCCGTTTATGCTTCTGATTCGTAGGTTTGGGTCACAAATGGTGTGAACTTTTTAGGTGGAGATGTACGGACCTTGTGCACTATAGAGCAATTTGGAATCGGTACTTGAACTTTTGTAAGTTTCGATTTTACAATCTGAATTTTAAAGTTTTTATCGTATTTGCTTTCATTTTGAAGGAAATATTCTGTAAAGTTACGAGATCTTCTGCTACTTGATAGAATATTGGGGCGAAAGTGCTACAAATGCTGTTAAGTTTTAGGTAGCAGAATCAGATTCAATTTTAGATAGTTATTTTGTAAATACTGTAATTTTAGATAGTAAATTCTGATTTTGAAACTTCGGGTGGTCCTATTGCTTCTATGTTCATGTTTGATAAATTCAAACGCATATTAAAATCATACAAATAAATAACTTACTAAAGCAAGTAGTGTCATGACAGATCATACAAATATCATGAGATGACTTTTGCCAACGATTGTCTTTGTGGAAATTTGGGGCAAATTCAAATGAAATTTAAAGCCTGCAGAAGCGTTTATCAAGATTTTTTAGTTTATTGATTTTAAAGTTCATTTCATGAAATTGTTACTTCCCTGAAATGGCGGAGATCAAGAACAGTCGAGTTGATAATTATTTTGGATTATCTGATGATAATTTCTGAATATTTTAGCTCATAGGAAAATTGATCCTTTCTGTTAGTTGTAGTGATGATAGTCTAGAGCATTGATCTTGTTTTCTTTTCTTTCTAGTTTGGATGGTTTTTGATGTTAGTAGTTGTTTAACCTTTTTGTGAGGGCAAAAAAGTTGGTACTTATTGGCTATTTCACTTATTATAGTTGTATTACTTAGTTGTTTCAAATTTCAATCTGCAGCTCTCTTATTAACTATTATTTACACGAGGTTAGAAGTTTATAAATTTGCATAAGTTTTCATCAACAAAGGAACAAAAAAAAAAACAAAAAGCAACTGGGGGACTAATATGCTTGAAAGTTGAACTGTGGTTTCCCTGCTATTATATGCAGACTAAAGAAAACTTAGTTTTCTCCTTTTGTTTTTCAGGTTTCCTTCTTGAGTTGTTCTGTAACTTCTTAACCAGTTAGCTCGGAACAGGTAATCCTCCTTTTGTTCATACCCTTTTCCCTTTTATTTTATGTCCTGTTCTTCATCATATTTGCTTAATGCACTTACTTTCCTACTTCACCTAGATGGATGCTGCTACCGAAAACCTTATTGGAGCACAATGCTTGGTTTGCAGAAGGCCTTTCTCTTTGGAAACCGAAATAAACGATGGTTTTGAAGCGATAAATATCTGCAGAGAGTGTAAAATGATTGTTCTCAACAGTCCTAATAGAGATGTTTCTATTAGTGATATTCGTCGAAGAAGGCGGCAAAGAAGAAGAAGAGCTTTGAGATATGGAAGCTCCAATTCAGTGGACGGTGATTCATTTTCACAAAGATTCTCCCATTTGATTAATTTGGCCAGCCAAAGCCATGAGACGGATTCTACTCTGAGCCATTCTAGAAGATGGCCACGTACATTCTCCGACAACGATAGTGATTCTGTGCTCGGTGAGAGTGAATCGAACCTCAGTTTCAGTAACTATGGTGGAGAATCAGATACTTCGATCGATCAAAATAGTTTATTAAATCAAGAAATGTACTTCCAGCTTGATAATGAAAGCTATGTGTACACAGATACAGATATAGATCCGATGCATGCCGGCTTGGATCAGTGGAATTCAGACGACCAAGACGAAGAAGATGATGGGGGGGATTGGGATGATAGAGAAAGCCCTAACGGCATTATAGAGAGAGAAAGTCAAACTCAAGATGGTGGTCTTGTTCGTTGGAGGATGAGGGGGGGTTTCGAAGGGGGTGTACATTATGCCGACCTGTTTGTCGACTTTGAGGACTTTGAATTAGAGATTAGACCGGCAGGTTTCGTTGCAGATCCAGGTGACTATGTAGACCCCGCCCGTTTCGAGGAACTTCTAGAACAATTTGCGGAGAATGATGCCTCAAGAAGAGGGGCACCACCAGCTAGTGCTTCTGTCATGCTGAACCTTCCTTCCATGGTTATATCAAAGAGCCACGAAAAGGACGGTAGCTTAATTTGCCCAGTTTGCAAGGACCCATTACTGATAAACACTGAAGCAAAACAGCTTCCTTGTCTGCACCTCTACCACCCATCGTGCATATTACCGTGGTTAAGTTCAAGAAATACGTGCCCCGTTTGCCGTTATGAGCTTCCCACTGATGACATTGAATACGAGAGGGCCAAGACGGAGCTACTGAACAGGAATTTGGCCGAGGAGAGTTCTTATAATAGATCTAATGATTTGGAGGTCAATGAAACTCATGATAATGGTAATGACAGATTTGCCAGCAGAATAGAGGAGAGTAGATCAGAGGGTGGCGATCAAGTCAGGGTTAGATCGAACGGTGCTGATCGGAGAGGTGGCGGGTGGTGGCTTTTAGCTGCAGCTCCGATAGTTAGTCTTGTCGGTATCGTTCTAGTATTGTGGTTCAAGAATCCTAATGGTAATAACAGAAGTCGGCGCGGCGCTAGAGAACAGGTGGAAAGGCAACTTAGTGGTGCTCAGAACTCCGTCGGTCGTGGAGACGGGAAGAGAAGATGGTGGTCTTTCTTCTAGGTAATCTGCTTGTTTTTGTGGCTTTTTATCTTCTGATTGCTTTTTTGTTGCTGGTGTTCTCTTTCTTATGGTGACTGTAATAAAATAAGTTTCAACCTTAACCAACCATTGGGAAATTGCTAAGGGGGGGCCGCTCTCAACTACCGTTTGCATTGTATTGAATGGTACTGGCTTTTTTTAGTGCGATGGTAAAAATCTCACTTGAAAACAACCGAAAAGAGAGAATCTCACCAAAGGGCAAATATTTGGCGTAGTTTTGTTGTTTCTTTTCCTAAATCTTCATCCTAAGAGTGGTTGGATTATGCTTCCTCTTTTTTTTTTTTTTTTTCCTTTTCTGCTTAATTTCTATGCAATTGAATTGAATGTGATTGATTGTTTTATTGTAAAATTTCATGTGATTGAATGTATCTGCACTTGGGGAGTTTTGTATTGTTCTTATTAATGTTGAGAGCGGTAGAATTCTACAAAAAAAGTTTCTGACAAGACAGCAAATTTCTGAGAAACAGCTGCCTCAATACACTCGACATGTTCCGGTTGTACCGATTGCCGTACATCCAGGACAACAGGTGATTCACGCTACTACACCACACTGCAAAACCTGTATGCACAGTACTATCCAGCTCGAATCTGGGCCACACAACACATAAAGCGCATGGCCCTCGTTCTGCCACGTGGCGACAGGATACCGACAAAATATCTCCACGGACGTCGCTGCACCCTCACTTCACTTCACTTCCACTCGACGTCTCGGACCGCTCTCTACCATCCCGCATCCTCTTTTCGAACCACTACCATTAATTTAATCCTTGACCGTCCACTCACCAGATCCAGCCTAAGATCGACCGTCCTTTTTTACGTGTAATCAACTATCCCGCGTAATCGAAGTGGTAATAATTTATCATCAGTGATCCAACGGTCCATATCTATGGGATCAAAAATGGACCCGTGAGGGTCTATATAAATTCCTTAGCCTCTGCAGGCCTATTGGACCACCCAAGAGTTTTCAGTGTATTTTAGCGATTCAATTTTTTAAATTTTTTATTTTATTTAATTTGAGTCCCTAAAAATAATATTTTAACTGGCGAATTCAAACCAAATAAATTAAAATATTAGATAATTAAATCTAAATAATCTGTAGTTCAGTTAAATTTAATTATTCAAAAAAAAATTTAGTAAAAATAATTTAAATTATAATATTTTAAAATTTGGATAGTATTAATAATAAGATATATTTTAGTAAACTAATACAGTTTCATACCAGTGAGCTGTCAAAAATGTTAAATTAATTTTTTATTACCAACATTTTTCAATTAGTACTACCAAAACCAAACAAATTAACACCCAACCATACAGAGTATATATATATATATATATATTATGCGGGCCCAGTATTAACACTTGTCAGTGCACTCGGTCCACCCGATCCACCGAGCACCTATAAAAAGGAATTTTTTTAAAAAGGAATTTAAAATTATTTCCATTTATTGAAAACGCCCATCTAACGTCCGTAAGTTAATAAATGTTCTAACGGACGTTAGTGAGCTGGACGTGTTGGCCCCAACAACAAAATACCAAATATGCGAAACCTTTTGTCCTCCTCTGTACTGACCGTAGGATTAGGATTAGACGGTCGTGATTGGAGATTATGGGGAACACAGGGATGTGGAAACTTTACAAAATGGCCCCCCGTTGCGTACATGTAGAAAGGACCTCGAAGGAATCAGAACGTTGGAAAAAGAGGGACCAAAAAGAAAAAAAAAAGACAAAAAAAATAATAAAACCATAATTTAGATGCTTCACTTATTTAAACAAACTTCTTATGAGGCTAAAGAAGTTACATTAAGGTAAAAAAAAAATTAATTAGTGTTTTAAATTATAGATATTAGAATATTATATTATAAAAGTTTAGGCACTAAGGTGATTAATTTACATTTCATTTCATACTGTAAAGAGAGAGAAAACGTAACGGCGTTAATGCGTGAAGCTCACGCCTCCGTCCACGTAGGACAAAAGTCAGGGGCAATTTGGGGAATTCACAAGTGCCAAGTGGGTTTTAGCAGTGGTTTATGCGCCACTTCCTCGTGATATATCTTTTTTCTTTTTCTTTTTCCTTTTTTTATTTTTTATTTTTTATTTTTTGTTTTTGGGTCACACACTCCTCTCCTTGCTCTCCTCCCAGTTTTATTCTCTATAATAAAATCTCATCCTCTCCCCATTAAAGGCGTCGGATTCGAGTTGGGATCTCTACGATCTCCACGCGGTTAAGGTTTTCCTTTTGGAAGCGTCTGTTCGTTTGAAATCTCCGCATTTTGGAGGTAATTTGAGCTTTAAATCGATCCGCATTGGTCGGTTTGGGGATTTTTTTGGTGTTTCCGCAGTTAAAAGTTTCCAAAAGAGGGATTGTTCGAAGGATTCGGCGGTTTATTGAGTGGATTGAGCTCCAAATACACAGGCATTGCTGAGATTTGAAGCAAAAGTTATCTGCGTTAGGGTTTCATTCGAGCTTAATGCAGGTGCTATGGAGAAAAATTGGGGTTTTTAGCTTCAAATATTCTGTTTCTTGGTGATTTCGTTCCAATGTATCATACACTGGTGCTCAGTTAATCCTTGTAGATCATATTTGTTTACTTTGTTTTGCTTTGATTTGGTTGTGCACATTGCCTCTTCTTACTACCGAAAAGCACAATGAGGAGCATGAAATAGCTCCATACTACACTAACTGCTGAAATCTACACATGCTATGGAGTTTAGTCCCCAATTCTCACTCTTTCTTGCGCTATTCCTCGTAGTCGTAGTTTTATCTACACGGCAATGTGATTCCCAATCTCCTGAATCTTCGCCTACACTAGCGAGAGAATTGGATGCGATTCTTCAAGATTATGCATTTCGAGCTTTCGTCCACCCTAAAACTGGAATCACTTACGACGGTTCGGTCCCATCTAATCTCACTGGTATTCAAATTGCTGCTATGAGGCTTCGGAGTGGAAGTTTGAGAAAAAGGGGAGTTCCAAGCTACAAAGAATTCGAGATCCCGCCGGGGGTAATTATACAGCCCTACGTGGAGCGCATTGTCCTTGTTTACCACAATTTGGGACATTGGTCTTCTTCCAATTATCCTTTACCAGGTTTTACCTATTTAGCCCCCGTCCTCGGGCTCCTTGCTTATGATGCATCGAATTTATCGGCCACCGACTTGCCTGAATTGGATTTTGTAGCTTCTGGTTCACCGCTATTGATCAAGTTCACAAACTTGAGCCTAGTGTCGGGTGGGGTCACGGCTCAATGCGTGTGGTTCGATTTGGATGGCGTGCCAGAGTTCAGGGATTTGGTTTCGCGTAATACTTGCTCTACTTACCGACGAGGACATTTTTCTATAGTGGTCAACTCGACGGAGATTCTCTCTCCTCCGGGGCCGGGTGTATTTCCGGGTGAGCACAAGAAGAGCTCTAGAGCGTGGAAAATTGTCGTCGGAGTGATAGGAGGGTTTGCTGTCCTAGTTCTGGTCGCATTACTTGCGGTGTGGATAAGTCTGTTCAAACGGAGTAGAAAAGTGGCAGAAATGGAAAGGCGGGCGGAGGTGGGGGAGGCATTGCAAATGGCGCGGGTTGGGGACACCCGGGCGCCTGTGGCGTTAGGGATACGAACACAACCAAGGCTCGAGGATGAGTATGTTGCATAAATTGATTTTGTAGGGTCTGCAATTGATTGAGCCCTAAGTATATGTGTTAGGATTTGATGGAGATAAACTTAAAGACTGATCAGTAGCACGGCAGTGCTCATTAACAAGGAACAAGTGGGGGATGTTGTTGAAAATGTTCAGTATGTAAAGAATCAGCAGGTATTCATTGGTTATGTTCCTTTTACGTTTTATCTTAGTATTTGTTCAAGATCAGATCAAGGCATTCTTTTGAGGGAGTTAGCCGAAATGATCTTCATGGAATTGCGCTCATCTATAAGGAATTTCCAACCATCTATATATGCACCTTGGAGACGAAGGCACCCCTATGTAGAATTGGTGGTCTGGGCATATCTCAATCATTCTTTTTGTTCCTGTACTCAAATCAAGCTTGCAAATAAATATGAGGTATTATTCATTTCTGTTTAAATCGGTGTCGTTTTGGTATGCTCTTCTTCTGCATTTACACTGTTGATTCTTTATTACTTTGACTACGTTTAAACGCAGCTTAGTTCATTATTTTCATACTGGAATGTCAAAGGTGATACTTAAGTATTCTGATGAACTGAACCTTAGTTTCAGTTGTCACCAGTTAGGAAACTACTGGGACAAATAGTCATGGAGTCAGCTTAACAAAATGGTGTCATTGTCTAGGCTTTTTTTCTATCCAATAGCAGGTTTACTTTGGCCAACTTTTGCAATATATCAGGAGAAGAGATTATTTTCTTAAACAATGTAAACTCCATTTATAATGGAAAGCTCCCTCTTAAATATATCACAGAAAATGTGATCAAACCTTTTAGAGGAAAAGATGGCATTCCACACAATAAGACAATTATTTTATGAAATATTAGATTAAATGTCGGATGAATATTTGGCTAATAATAGCATGTTTGAAGTGGCTCAAGTAATGCTGTTTGAGGAAGCTATCGGGAAGAGAATCAACAAATTGGTCGCCATCGATATCCTCCCTAGTAGCTAGCTTTTCTTTGTAGCAAAAGGAGAAGTTTCTCATTGGAGCTTCTGCCTATGGTGTACTAAAACTCATTTAAGCTTTCTTGCTGCTACAAACCTACTTTTATTTACCAAGTGCCTAGATGGTGATTTTCTTGAAATAGAGATGCCGTTTCAAAACCCAAGCAAAAAGGGCACTTGGTGGGCACTGAACTGTCTTCAATCAAGGTTAGTTTAACTTTATTTAACTTCTTTTAGCACCATGTTATGGAGATGATTTACTAATGCATGCTTTGTATTTTTACTACTTTTACCACCATGTTGTGTAGATGATGATTCATGAAACAAAAATAAAGAAACTAAATGAAAAGGTTTATTTCAAATTGTGAGGTGAGAGTGAGAGTTTTCAAGTTCAGTTTGTAAAATTTACTAGTTAAAAGTCAAAAAATTTAGGCCACTCTAACTTGAGATCTAAATAGTACACAAGAAAACTACTGTTCATGAATGATGCCAAAAGGAATGCCAACAAACATCCATCTTGGCGCTTATCATTGTCTGTGTGAGTAGAAAATGTAGCATTGTCACTAATCTGTTCACCAAACTATACAAGCTATGCATAAATAGTCACATGTGACCAAGTTATGATCTGAACCCTCTAGATGATTAGCAGCACAATTAACAAAATCTAGCTGATGTCATAAGAGGTTTTGAAATCTTTAGCCCTGACAATAACATATTAGATTAAATAAACCATACAAATATGCATCTTATATTGTCATTAAATTAATTAACACCCAGTCATGTGATTAATTAAACTGAGGATTTGAACTATCTAGTTGATTAATACATTAATAAAGTTTAGCAGAGGCCATTAATTAGTAGTTTAAAATAATAATTCACGCGATCGGCTACATATCATTCAGCTGGAAATAAGTTGAATAATATAGAAGAGAGAGAAACATAAGGACATTCTTCTGGTTATGTGAGTTTAAAATTTGAAATCAAACACTGATAAAAGGTCTGACTAGGTTTATTATCATGCACACAACCCTATCTGTTAAGACAAATAAGGATTTTGTTTCACTTGTAAAATGTCCAACTTGAATTGTCTGAGTGGACTTTGGGGAACAAATAATTTGGCGTGTAACCATGACACATTGAGTTTAAACTTGTTGATATAAATTAATTTTTCCATACCCAAAGTGATAAAATAAGGTGTGCAATGTATGAGTATTAATATGGGTACATGGAAAATTCAAAATAGATTCCGAAATCACACTTCAAAAAGAAATATACCACAAATATTTTTTTGGTTCCAGAGTATATGTGGAGGCTTATATAACATTCATTCACAAAACGAAAGCACTCTTTTACGACTTTGAACCAAAAGGTTTCAAAAGCGTCAGGTCAAAACGATGCGTCCAAAAGTTTCAGGTCATAACGGCTTCACCATAAAGCTGCTTCCGAATCTGCAGGATAGAAAGGACATTAAGATTAGGACAAATCTCATAAAAACATGGTGATGGTTTCATCTTAAAAACAGTTTAGTAGAACGGTTCAATTAAGGCTATATATATATTTCTGTAAACACAACAGTATAAATCTGACAAATCAAACATTTGAAGGAAATAGACCAACATTGACATTTTGTTTGGACACATATATATTAGATAGATATTCTGCAGCAATGTTCATAAACTACATCTGTCAGAAAAAGATAATGAAATGTATCAAAAACTGAGAGCCGTTTTTTTCTGGTTTCACTCAATCACATAAATAACTAATCACAAGAAAATACAAAAAAATGATGTAGTATTCCAACTAGAGAATGAAAGAACCTTCAATAACAGCCGATCCACCACAGCATTCATTATATAATGTGTGTAATTAAGAAGAAGAAAATTTGCATTTTTCACCTGAACAATTAAACCTTTCAGGAGCTCTTTGTATGCATTTGAATCATCTGCAAAAACGTAAGAGCTTATCACTACAAGCATTCCTCATTGCTCACTGGAAAGATATTTCGCAGTTAAGGAACAAAATTTTCGTGACAATTTCGTTCTAAAAGTAGTACCAAATCGTTAGATTAATCAGTTCGTGTGATGAATCGCAAAGAGCGATGAACTCACATTCGGCTGCGAACCTCTACCTGCTTATACTTCCGTTTCTCGGATTCAACACCGTTACTGTAACAAAATAGGTATATTTGTATTAAGCCACATACATAGTAGAAGAATATGCCTTGTAAATGGGGGCCACATGCAAGTGAGTTCGGAAGCATCTTCATTGTTCGAAAAAATTTCTAAAACAATTTGTAGGATAATATTAACTCTGTACGAATTTGAAATGGACTCTAATAATAAGTTTTGGAATCTCGCATATACCGGAGGGATCTGTACTTGCATTTTGCAAGCATCTCAGGGCATCGCAAAACTGCGAGATAACAGATTCGATCGCAGCCGCCCACGCGGCAACCGGAGTGGACGGCTCTGATTTTCTAGATCGGACGCTCCGGTTCTACACAGGTGTGGGGCGATTTCGTATTGACGTGTGGTCCCCGCGAAATTACGAAATTGCCATCGTATCGCTTTACTTAACTCCCGACCTTTTGGCCCATCCCTCATTTCCTCTGCTGTGGTCCCTGTCTCTCCGTTTCCCGCGTGAGCTCCGTCCAAAACCCTAGCTTCGCAAAACCCTAGCTGCAAATGGGAGGAGAAGGATAGAGAGAGATCGATCGATCGATCTCAAATTCCTCGATCCTCCATGGAGTAGGGTTTGCTGCTTTTCCTCTCTCTCTCTTTCTCTCTCTCTCTCTCTCTCTCCCCGATGGATCCCGACTAGTCTCTCTCTTCGATGGAAACCCTAGCAAATCCGGTCCGTGCGACGGCCGCGGCGGTGGGTTCGGCGGCGCCGACGGCGCCGTCGTGCCGCGCCAGAACCGCGCGGAGGCCGAGGATCGTCCGGATCGTCCTCGACGACGCCGATGCCACCGACTCCTCGTCGTCCTCATCAGGCGACGAGGATGAAGGGGGGAGGCGGCGGCGCGGGGGGGTGAAGCGGAGCGTGCTCGAGGTCACCGCCGGGGCGTCGGAGGCGGTGAAGTTCCGCGGCGTGCGGCGGCGGCCGTGGGGGCGGTGGGCGGCGGAGATCCGCGACCCAGCGCGGCGGCGGAGGGTGTGGCTGGGGACGTTCGACACGGCGGAGGAGGCCGCCGCCGCCTACGACAGCGCCGCCGTGCGAATGCGTGGCTCGAGGGCGGTGACCAACTTCCCCTTGAACATCCCGCCCCCGCCGGAGAAGGGCGGCGGCGCCGCCGCCACCTCCTCCGCCGGGAGCGGAGATTCCCATCCCTCGCCTCTGTCGGTGCTCTGCGACTCGCTGTTTCTATGTAAGTAATCGAACGCCGCCTTCTATTTTAGCTTTTTTTCTTTCTTTTTTTTTTTTTAAAAAAAAATTATGGTCTTTTTAGTGGTTGTTTGTGTTCATCTTCAGTATTAGATTAGAATTATGGGAAAATTTTGGGGAAAATATATGGGTATTGTGATTGTATGAAAAGTGTTTGTGATTATGATTGTGAGAATGTGGGCTCTGCTCATTGTAGGGTGCTTTTCATGCTGTAGACTCGTATTTTAGTGCTTGTAATTAGTTATTAAATGAGGTAGGCTTCATGGTTTTTTTTTTTTTTGTTTAATTTACTTTTGCGATTTAATAAAATAGATTTGCATGTTAAAATATCTTTTTGGATAAAAAAATGCATAATCTCTATCTGAAATATTAGTGCATTTTAAAATAAATATTTTTAAGCAGCAGGATGTTTTGTTAGGTTAGGTGGGTGTAATAATCGGTAGTTTTCTATTTTTAATTTGTGATGCTTCTGTTGCATTATGGTGCTTTTTTGGGTTTTGAAAAATAAAGAGTTACTGATATGTTATTTGACACCTTATGAATTTCTTAAATGTATAGGTTACCAGCAAAATCTATCATACATCACCATCCACCAATACATTCCATTGCATGAGTTTATTAGAAAGAATTAAAAAATAACAATTATTTTGTATTTTTCAGTTCAAAATCAGTGGGCTGTGTGAACTTTTAAAACTTCATGCTCCTATTTTATAATTGTAGAAGTTGTGCATTAATCTAGATAATTATTTTGAATTTTTAGTATTAAAAAAGCAAGTCACTGATAAAACTAAAAATTTGCCCTCACCTTTCTTTTTTTTTGAGGGTAAAGTAGTATTGCTTTGCTGTTTTATGAAAAAGTAAGTAGTTGAATAAAAGAATAACAAATGTGGCACAAATCAGATTTATATGATTGGGCGCCTTTAATTTGATTTGAAGGGGATTTGTTAAAGATTTATACTCTGCGAGGAGCCGAGGATTATAATTTTGTACTCTCCTTTTGTTTTGGGTGAGTAGCAGCATTTTCCCGAGATTTTCACTTGGGCTACTTTACTTTTATTAGCTCACGTCCATGATGTTTATGTTTATTATGTCGGCAAGTTTTTTCGTCAAAAAGATTGTTAACTGGGATGGAATTTTAGATTTTGCAACCAGAAATGCTACACTACATTTTCTCCATATAGATTTAATGGAGGTGTTACGGTGATCAATGGTTTTAAAATTTAAAATTCTATTACACAGACATCATAGTTGTATGGTTTTAAAATTTAAAATTCCTGGTTGCAAAATTGTATGGTTTTAAAATTCCTGGTTGCAAAATCAGCTAAGTGGACACCATAGTTGTATGGTTTTAAATTTTAAAATTCAATTACATAGACATAAAATTTAACTAATTCGACACTAAAATTGTTTTAAATAACAGTTACATAGACATAAAAATCAACTAATTTGACATGAAAATTGTTTTAAAAAAATTATTTAATGACCAAAAAAAACAAATTATTCCAAAAAAAACATTTATTGGCCCATGCAGGTCTCGAACCTGCGACCTTCGCGTTATTAGCACGACGCTCTAACCAACTGAGCTAATAGGCCAATATATTATTTTTTATGTATAAATTAATTTTACAAAACGGAACTTATTGATTATTTTTATGCTATTACCCAGCCTCCAAACAAAGCCCACCAAATCTAGCCCAGGCTAGTAAACCCAAGCCCACCAAATCTAGCCCAGCCTAGTAAACCCGATGCAATAATGGACTCAATCAGCCCAACTTCAGATTGAATTTATGCACGATACGGGCCGAATATGTGCACCAGCCTGAAACGTAATGGACCTAAACACCGTATCACGGCCCAAATTGTCCAGCCGCAATGAGGTGGGGCCTATTCGGAGCTCAAACCTTTATCTTTTGATGAGCCTACTTTTGGATCGTCTCGTTTTTAACTTCAAAAAGTAGAAACTTTTTGAGTTTCACGCGTGGTAATCCGGTTCGGCTGTGTCCATTATGATAATGGTTCCCCTCAACTAGAATTGTAGATCACAAAATAATAAATGGCTATATTTTATCATTTTATGATTGGTAAGAGATAGAACGATGTTATCCCATTAGATAGTAGTCTCTTTTAAAAAAAAAAAGAAAAAAAAAAAGTGAGTAGTAAAATACAATATTTCAAACCAAATGCTACATAGCATATCACAGAGGAGTTCTTAGAGTTCAATTTACCAGAATTCAGAGAAAGATACACTTCGTTCCAAATAGAAAATATAAGTTTCTTCACTGTTTAGTCAGAAAACAGACTAGTTACATGATAGAAGACACACAGAAGAAGCCGAAGAACAATTGAATGAGGCACACCAGAAAATGGAAAAAAAAAAACAGGGAAACGTAAAAACTATGCATTCAACCTAAAAATAGGTATTCAAAATTTCTGGGGGCAGGCTCGAGTATTATAAAGCAATATCAGTTAAATGTTTTGCATTCAAAATGTCGTGTGGTAGGGAAACGAATCAACCAGCAAAAGCTAAGCAAGGATTGCCAGCAAGAATTTGCCTTGATGGAAAAGTATCTCTTTGCTCACCTTTGAACACCGACAGGATCCTCGCCAAAATTTCTCGCCACTTTGTTACACCTCCTCAACCTGCAAATAATGAAGACTTCAGTATGACCAATAAGTTTTTTTCTCCTTAAAAAACTAAAAAGAAATGTAAACGGACATCGTAACCATAATAGAATATTACGTCAACAACGAGATCTTTAAGTATGTGATGTACTAACAATTTTATCGAACACATAAATATAGGTTAGACCTCAAACAAACGTCGGGTAAGAAGTAAAAGGTAATTTATATATTTTTGGAGACGTAAGTTTAATTTAGATTCGTTTTGCTTGAACCATAACAAACTACTTATTGTCGTAGAACCTGCGGAAGGCTCATTAACTCCAGAACGGCCCTTTTGGGGGTTAACTCATTGTCGACTATGCGTGCGACTGCCGTCAAAACTGGCATCTTTACATGGTACCTCTGTGCCAACGCAATAACCGCCCCAGCTGTTGACACACCTTCAGCTACCTAGAGAGGCATCGGGGATTAAAATCATAACAGTACTGTGAAGAAGCTTTTACATATGTAGTATTGTTGCAAAATAATCTAGTCAAATATTTGCACCTGTCGATAGATAATTTTGCAGGGGTATGTACGTGAAGGTGACTATCGAATATGGGCATTACAGAAGGAATATTAGAAACCTGATTCATTGAGCTTAATATGCCATCAAGCTTCTCTCCTGAACCGAGGCGCAACCCAACGGTTCTATTTCGTGAAAGGTTCACAAAACATGTGAGCATAATATCACCGGATCCTGACAAGCCAGTGAGCGTTGCTGGCTTTGCTCCCATCTTAATAGAAAAATGAAAAACAAAAAATTTTAAAATAGGAAAAGTTAGGTAGTTATTAGGTGGGCCGTTTAGCCATAGAATTACAAACTGACCTTTGTTGCCAACCATCGTATCTCGGAACAGCCTTGTGCTACAAGGGCAGCCATGCAGTTATTTCCAAGGTGCATGCCTTCTACAATACCTGCTGCTATTGCAAGTACATTCTTAAGTGCGCCAGCTATTTCTACTCCTGTAACATCACTGATTCATCGAAGGTCACAAACCAAAAAATTTCACGTAGGAAAGTTTATATACCAAGTAACTAAAACTATATACAATCGATGTAAATGCAGAAAGAACTAGGAATCAGATAATTGGCACTTCATTCATAAATGGTACTTCGGTGATTAGAGGAATTATTCAATAAATATGGCCTGTGTGCATTAATGCACTAATTGTTGACAATTGAATTTGTTTGATAGTAAAGAAAAGTTAGACCTACTTGGAAATGTGTTTGTTAATGCACTTCTTTTCATGTTTACATCTCAAAAGAGCAGTTTATTAAGCTAAAAAAACTAGAAAGTGAAAAAGGAAAAACAGTGTATAATCTAGTAGTTTCCCTTGCTTTTGACAAAACCAGAAGAAAAAAAAAAGTAATGTTTGGGCATTACATTCAATGTTCAACAAGTATAATTAGGGATGAAAGAAAACATAAGTTGGGTAACGAAATTGATGCACATATGTTCTACCATGTCTCAGAGATAAATACAGCATGAAGAACAATTAATTAGACATAATTCCCAGGCCAATTATACGGAGGAAAATCAAATCAATGAAAAATTATCACAAGAAAAAAGGCATTTTCAGGGTCATTACAAGTAAAAAGAAAGGAAATTATCTACCTGGATGTGTTAATTCTCAGATGTGGAGAGGCTAACAATTGCTGAACAGCACTTGCCAACTTTTTGTCTTTCGATGCAGCCACCATTGCTGTAAGTTTACATATCATGTAACAAAAGAGTCCCTCAGCTTCTAAAAGAAATAAACAGCTTCCATTTGATAAGTGTAACTTACAACTGGGAACCCAGGTCACGAATGTGCCCAGGAGGCTTGGCTTTGGAGCATCCCCCAAATGCAGAAGCTTCCAAAAACTAGGCATTTGGCTAACAAAAAGAAGGTAGGAAGCCATTGCTCTGGTAGGAAGCTGAAACTTTTGAGCCCAAAAGTAGAAGCTCCAATTTGAAGCCTGTACTTTTGCTGCGGTGAGAATCTATTGAGGAGATTTAATGGCAAAATTGGTAGTGCTTCTTTGCGCAGCTGTAGTCAAACAGTACTGCTGCAGAAGGTCCAACTGGGCAAGACTGCCTACAATATGACGAAGAACACATAAAATTTCTGAAGTAATACCTGTTGGCAATTTGTTCATCAACTCAACTGCAAAAGAGGGCCCTGACAACACAATAATAGGTTGGCGGGGGTTTCGCAATGCATGCGGTATGATTTGAGACATCATCCTTAAAGTGTTAAGCTCCAATCCTTTGCTAAGAGATATGAATGGCAACTTTGGGTCAACATGCTGTGAAATGCCTTCAAGAAAGGGCGAACTGAACTGCCATTAAATCAATGAGATTGGTAGACTTATTTAAGTTCGCAAAGAATATGCCTGAATTTCAATAGAATTTGTATAATTCAGTAGCGGCTAGTTAGTAATGGGGCATTTATAATCGCTTATTATCAGTGTGAGAACTAAGATTACCTGCACCGGAACAGCATGTAAGCAAAAATCAGCTCCTGCTAAAGCATCCTTTGCATTAGTTGTTGCAGCAATATTCTCCGGCAGCTTGTGTTGTGGAAAGTACTTGCTGCAGTAAAATGTATCAAGGGAAAAATTTAAAGTTCCTTGAGAGTCATTTAAAAAACAGAACAAATTACTGAAGAGTTCTCTACATATTATTTATTGAGTGTTTGGAGAGGTCCAGCATATTTTCCCCTTCAACTATGTATTGGGTTCACATAATGCAATTGAACAAAATAGAAGAAAGATCATCATTTGTAGTTTGATAAAATCCTATTATGCGGGTGACTGCCTAGTTGCCTAAACTTGCATCTAATCTATAATAAGATTAATAGGTTAGGATTGCCTGTGCTACATGATTCTTTTGATTCTACTCATCCCAAGCTATTCAACCAAACCACAAAGTTATTGGGTTATAATGTCATAATACAGCTAGTATCTACACATTCAAATATGAATAAGAACACATTAGTATGCATACACATATTGATAGTTTTTGTCACCAGATGTTTAAAACCTCTCACCAGTTGAAGTGATTTTTGTTTATGGCGCGACAAACATGAGCATCCCTAACAAGCATGGAAACTTCCATTTCAGCTTTCTTGCTTGCGATATGTGCCGCCATTGCCGTCCCGAACGATCCGCCACCAAGAACCACAACCTAATTCCATCACAATAAGAAGTGAATTGCATTTGAGTCCTCGACCACTTAGTGCAGCTTCAGTTTAGTTCTCAACCTTAATTTCTTACAAGTTAGTCATTCAGTTGAGTTCCTTCATCAAATTGCTGCAATGTAAATGATACATATCTCGCCCATTTCAATAGAAAAATCAAAGCGCTGGTTAAAATCGAGCAATAGAACACAAAAAATTAGGGATCAAAATGTAATATTCCAGATGATGTCGCTCTCGAACAAAAATTGCATTGAACAAAAACGAGGATTTAAAAAAAAAAAAAAAAAAAAAGTAGATGAGGAGTGACATCAATGGAAAGAGAGCGAGCACCTTCCTGGTCCTCTCGAGGACATCGCTCTTGTTCTTGGAACGCCACGACCGAGACCAGCGCACGAGCTTCTCCCACGCGATCCGCACAGCCCTACGCCGGTCCCATCCGCCGCCCTCCTTGGCCCCCACCGCTGCACCGGAACTCGCGCTAGGGTTAGGGTTCTCCTCCGACGCGGGATCGGGGTCGACGGTTCGGGCGGAGCAGGGACAACGGGGAGTGCTCGAGGGGGAGGCGACGGAGAAGGGAGAGAAGGGCTTGGAGCGGAGCCATACCCTTAGGGTTCGGGTGTCGGGAGAGGAGAGGATGAGGAGGCGGCGGAGGTGAGGGTTTGGAGGAGGGAAGAGGGGGGAGATGAGCGAAGAGGAGGACGAAGAAGGAGAAGGGTCAGCGAGGAGAGTCGCCATTGTTGGGAGAGCGAAGCGTCTATCGAGGTCGGGGGGAGAACGAGGGGGAGATCGAGGGGGAGGGTTTTATCCGTTTCGTTCGTGCGCGCGCGCTCGCGCTCTCCATCTCCCTCTCCTCGGCGGGTCTCTTCTAATTTGCGCGAGCGGGCCGGATTGGGGAGTGGGTGGATCCGAGCGCGTCCAAAACCGACCCGACCCGACCCGATCCTTTTCCCATTTCGCCTCTGACCACACATTCGCATACTGAATCCGCTTGTGTGGGGAATCTCTTCGTTTCTGCGTGGGCTCCTCGTTTCCGAGGTAAACGTAGAAGCTTCAAATTTTCCCCTTTTCATGCTATTCGCATTTCTTTCTCATTCGGAGAAATGTGATCTAGGGTCTCTAATTTTGCTCGCACATTTGCTACATTTTCATTATCAGTGCTAAATTTTGCTCGGATATATGATTTGGGACATCCATTACGTCAGGATTGTGGCGATTAAGCCTCTAAGTTTTCCAATTTCCCTTTTTTCTGGGTTGCAGTTCAAATGTGAGAAATTTGGTTTCCCCTGCCAATTTCTTGCCCCCAAAAGTACAAGTTTTTGGCGCTTTAGATCAAAAACGAAACTTGCTCTGATATGATTAAGAATTTTGAACTTTAATATGAATGTGGTTCCTTTTTGCCTTTTGTTATATTATATTACTTGTATTTATTTATATTACCAATTTATCTGAGCTTCAATTCAGAAAAGAAGCTTCCTTTGATCTGAGTAATAATTTTGACCTCCAATTATTAACTTCTGTTATCTATTTTTTCTGTTTTTTTGGTACTGAAAAATCACTTTTTACCTCCTTTTGTTCTTTTCTCTTTTGGCCCTACAAGTAGACAGATCATTTTCAATTTTTACTTTTTATAAATTTTTTGTGCTTCATTATCTGAATCTAATATGTTAATCTCCTTTCAGCAACATGAGCCACCACCACCACCACCACGGCCACCACGGCCACCACCATCACTACCATGAGAGTGATAGCCCGTTCGATGACCCCTTCTTGGCCTGCTTCTGCTGCCCGTGCGTTCTGGTAACTTCTGTTTTTAAGGGTATCGAAAGATGCTTCTTTGTCGCTTGCTACCCATTTCTCCGATGCTTTGGTTGGGACGAACATAGTCATCATCACCACCACCATAGCTACCATGGCCATTTTGATTAAATAAGCTCTCAGTTTATTTAAATCGCCATTTGAATTAGTGATGAATGATATTTACTACTTGGCTTGTGAGACACTTTGTTGGTAACAACTGTTGATAATGGGAATCTGATGAGCTACTCAAAGTTTCAAGACTCAATATATATGTTGGTAATTGGTTTTAAGTGTCGTGCAGTTCTTTTGAGTTCAAATGATAATTGAATACGGCATTACTAGTGCCGTGAAAATCATTTTAGCGATTTTGCTGCAACTGCTTTGTTTTGCAATTTACTTTAGGATTGCTCAAAGTTATGTTTTGCTTTCTACTCTCTTATGTAGCTTGCAGTGTTCTTCTTGAATCTTGAGTATGTCTGTAAAGATGGACAGTTCGATTAGCTAATGTGGGATCAGTCATCGATTAGAAGTGATCTGTGATAGATAATTTGTAGGAATGCTGTTGGATTTTAACAAGTTACATGATGCGATATAAAGTGGTGCCTAGTTAGAATTCCATGCCATGAATTGCTAGAACTCTCTGAACAAAAAACTTGCGATTTCCAATTGATATTCTTAGAAATCTCTTATCAATGCGTTTTAGGAAATGTTACTGTAAACATCTTACCCATACAGTAACTTCTTGAAATCGAACACTGTGTCTAGAGACCTCTTAGCCATGACTAGACACCTTTGGAGTTTGCTTCTCATATTCTTATTTTCACTTGGTAGCCAAATTTAGAGAGAAACCAACAACTTTGACATATAATTTATATGATCCTCTTGTTCCTCCTTCCCAGTAACGAAATAACTAATGTTGCTTATATAAATAGGAGGATATCTTTGATAATTATGACCATGTATCCAAAAGTTCATAGCACATTTATAAAGATAGAAGCCAAAAGAAAGAAGGAAAAAAGATAAAAGACAAACACCACAAACACACAGGGAGAGCTCAATCATTTACGGAAACAGGTAGCTCATATTCATTAATAGTGTAACACTGCTACAAAAGCCAAATGTAATAGACATTATGGGATACACCACAACGGTATCAAAGGACAGATACACTAACATACAGATACATGGGTGTAGGAGAGAGAGCCATCCTCACACCCACATATGTGAACTCAATGGTGTTCAGCAGAAGCTCCCACCTTTATTCTTCACTTAAACTTATTATTATCAGTAGGTACTCCCTACTCTCACATGCACTCCCCGGAGGTCGAAGCGAGTCATTTTAGTGAATCCTGCAGAGAGAAAAAAAGAAAAGAAAAGAGAAAAGGAGTATTATTGTCAAGTAAATTTAAGTAGTTAATTTAGAGGTGGCAATAGTTTCATCGTAGAGTTTCTGCTTGTGAGGTCTAAGAGCTCATTTCATCTTCCTGCTCAAATCAAGCCATAGGTCTACTTCTTGTGCAAAGGAACTCTTCACAAAGCTAGTTCGAGTAGTCATTAACGACTCGTTTGTTTGACTCTACGGAGGCTTTCATTCAAGTACCGTTTAAGAAGAGCTTTTTAGAGTATTAATAGCTTTCTCCTTGAAATCTCCATTGAATTTTTTGTCTTTTCCACTTAAAAGCTTATTTTAACTTTCGTCTGTAGAAAAAACTTGAGACATAAGGATGTTTTTGCGGTTCAAATGCTTATTTTAGCCTTTTGGTTTAGAAAAAGCTTAAGATATATTCCTTGAAATCTCCTACGGAGGTTGTTTTTTCGTATGGAATTGTATTATTTAGGCAATTTTATGTCGTTTTCAAAGATCTGATGGTGATCTCAACTTGCGGTGAAGTTTAGTATATATATAGAACTTCTCTTTTGCTTCCTATGCGGCTTACTGGCTGCAGTCGGTGGAAGTGCTGATGGCATAGGGGATGCTGACGCCGCACTGGCTGGGGATGGAAGAGATGGCACCAGGCTTGAGGCCGCTGACACTCGCAGCCTCCGTCTTCAGGCAGTTGCACGCCGCCTGTTTGTCCGCCGTGCTCTTTGCGGCCGCACTCAGGCTGCGCACACCGCTGCAGCACCCCGCTGGGGGGGTCCCTGTCCCCGAGCGTGCGTACGGCAGGCACTGCGCGAGGAGCGTTGTCACCTGGCCGCAGCTGATCGCCGCCTCTGTGCCTGAAATGAGGACGGTGGAGGCCACAAGGGCCAGGAGGAGGGTTGCAGCGACGCGGGCCATTTGATTTGTGTGTTAGCCGGTGTATGTGGAATGTAGCTCAGTCCGAATAAGAGAAGCAAGTGGTGGGAGTGATGGCGGGAATGGTTCTGTGTAGGGGGTATTTATAGGACTTCTAAGGGTGCACTTTGATTTGCTTGTGTTTGTGTTTGTGTGTGTGTGTGTGTGTGTGTGTGTGTGTGTGTGTACGCGCGCGCTCTCGCGAGTGTGTGTGGCATAGAGAGAGAGTTAGTTGGGAGTTGGGACCATGAGAAGTTGGGAATGAGATCTTAGGAAGGAGCATTTATTTGGGTGGTTGCATTTGTTCGATTGTTTGGGGGGGGTAATTTAGTAGTACGGAAAATAGTGATTTGTAGAGGATGCAACAGAGGACAAACTATACATAATGGATATATGCATGGATTTGGTTCGTAGAGTGAGCAAATAAGTAGATAAAAGGGAAGTTACTAGGTTCTACTTGGTTAAATCTCTCTTTTCTATTATTTTGAACCAGAGATCAAAGAGGAGTGATCTACATTACAATGTTAGGAACACGAATTTGAGACTGTTTGATAGTAAAGTTGCAGTGCAAGCATCAACGTACAAAATCACAAAAATTTGGGTACATATTCGAGTAGAGAGTGCAGAAGAATTGTTCAACAATAATAAATGGTGTAATTTATGGTGAGAAGAAATGACATGTACAGAAAACAGAAGGAGAAATAGGAATTTCATGCTTTAATTTGCTACGGTTATAAATCATCTATTTAATTTGTAAAGTGAAATGTAGTAAGGGTATCTTGTTTCAGTACATATGCGAATAACTATTTTAATGTACTGATTCTGAAAGTTCTAATCTGTATGTGGTTCGTGCAGAGACAATTTGGTGGATGGGATATTATTGTAATTGTAGAATCACATTAGCCACAAAAAAAAAAAAAAAAAAAAAAAAGGAAGCAGCTTTGTGTATGTACCAAGTGTTCCTGAATCAAGGGATAGAAAAAGTTGTGCCATGGAAAGGTAAATTGATTTTTAAGTCTCAAAAACAGGAGTCAAAATTTATACTTTTGTTCTTGCTGTAGTGGAAAACTATTTGGGAACACTTTAATTAAACAAGTTGATACTTCTTCTTCAAATAGGCCTATTTAAATAGACACTTTGAAATATATATCTATTCCGATAGATCAAAAACTTGCTTAGACACTTTGAGAGTAAATTTAGATTCTAGCTCAGATGAACATCGCACTAACAAAATTAATATCAATTTAATTTTCAGTCACGATGTGATTGAGAATCAGTTTTGCTTTTCAAATCATCATTTATTACGTTTTCCTACGTCGAAGTGCTACTTCCATCTTAATTTGTTACTACTTCTTTCACTTAGCTAAATTTGTTCATGCACGACAGACAGCCGATAACAAAAATACACGGACCAACATTAGCATATGAATGTTAAGACTTAAAACTTGATGGCTCACTATACTACTAGGCTCTGGAAAGGTCTAATAGGATTTGCAACTTGATCATGTTGTTCTGTTTCAATCTCCATTACATCCATTAACTCTCTTCTCCCATCCACCTTGATTACAAGTGAGCTTAAATGCACTGAGGAAGACATAATCCTCCCTCTCCCAACTGCATCACATTAATAAGCCGGGCCTCCCCATGCTTGCTCTTGTGTTCATTGTCTCAAATTTAATGCTGTTGTACCTCTCCAAATTTGATTGCCCAACCTCCAGAATATTTTTTGATAATTTTTCTAATAGGTGATTGTAACGCAAAAAAATATTGATATATTATGTTATCAAATGTGTTTGCTGTATACATGAATCCGATTACTTATTATAATAATTAGTGTATACCAAGTAAGAAAGTTAAATTCTCATTTGAGTAACCACCACTGCTATTTAATTTGAATATAAAATGGTATGCACATCATGTTAATTTATCTGAGGGGGCCGATCCAGTCCTTTGTCGTTGACTGTTACAAATACACGTGTACGGCACGTGATTGCGCGGAGAAAGAGGAACCGTCCACTGTACAGTATGCAATCTAATTGTAACCCCAGTGAAAGGTGCACGCCGTACAGTCTCCCATGACGCAGGGGTGCTTTGCGATTCGTGCGGGACCCAGCTAATGCAATTTTCCACATCAGTCGCATCGGGACCGTTGGCCGTCATTAATTGTTACCACAGGGATCGACGTCCGTGCATTCTGAATGCCCAGCTGATGCTGCATCATGCATGGCAGGTGTCCTTGTGGGAGCTTCTCACCTCTCGTGAAGAGATACAAAGTGAAAATAATAGTAAATTTTTAAAATTTAATAAATAGGTAAAAAAAATAATATAATATAAAATAAATAATTAAAAATTTAATAATATTAAATATTTTATGTTATCGATAACATAATATATATGGAAAATGTTATGTGTACACCCGTAAGGGGTGTACATCTCACACCCCTATCCATCTAAGGGTGGGGGTGTGATGATGGGTCACTTGATGTGACCCGTAAAAAATATCGTCACTATTAAAATGGTGGAGATGTATGATGTACACCCCTTCGGGGTGTACATGTAGCATTGCTCTAATATATATATATATATATATATATATATATATATATATATATATATATATAGGAAAATACTACTTGTACACCCCATTTGGGGGTGTACATCGCATATCCCACCCATCCAATGGGTGGGGTGTGGTGAGGGGTCACTTCACAATTTGTGAAGTGACCCCCCCACCCTTAGATGGGTGGGTGTAAGATGTACACCCCCTTTGGGGTGTACATGTAGCGTTGCTCATATATATATATTCATTTAGTTTTTGTTTTTAGTCAAAATCAGTTTACTTTAAAATACTTTTTAGTAAATTGAGAGATTGCTAAAATGACTTTTCTTTGTTTTAATGCTATGACAAGCTTCACTAATTACAATGGGTACATTAACTTAAAAAATTGATATTTTTATTTTATTTTTTAAATTCTAACATTATCAATTTAAAATCTTTACTTATCCTAACATGAAAGTTTATTATGATGAATTTTAATTTAAACTGAATTAATATGTCTTGAAATAAAAAAATACTACTTATACGATCTATCTGAGACGTACATCTCACATCCCATTTACTCAATGGATAAGAATATGGTGAGAAATTACTTCACCACATTCATTATTATCCATAATTGCTCATCTTTGTCTTTCATTTTCATAATTACCCATCTTGTCTTTCTCGTGTGAGTGCATAGATGGACGGTTGAATTGTCCTTCTCACGCATTATTGAGAATTAAATTAGACAAACTGATCAGTTTTTGTTAATACCAGAGCATGCTGTTAACAAGCTGTTTTATTATCTTATAATTATTGTTTTTATGCTCCCATTCTGGTTCTTTTTATTGTGTACTACTCTCTTTAGAATTCATTTCCCCCATCCCCTTTTTGGCTCTTTTTTTTTTTTTTTTTTTTTTTCCTTCAAATGTATTTCTCCAAAAAAAAAAAAAAAAAAGGAAAAGAAAAAAAACCCTTAAATGCGTGCCAATGATTTCCAAGGCTGTGTTTGGTTCGAGAATTAGTGAGAATTAGTGAGAATTAGTAGTACCAGGTATAAGTATAAAGTTGAGTATAAGGTAGGATAAATGAAAAAAGTATTTGGTTGGGATATAAGATAATTCAGGTATAAGAAAAATAGTGTTTGGTTGGGATTGAAGAATAAAAGGGTATAAATAGTTGACTTTTGAGTAAAAAGACCAAAATGCCCTTTTACCTTTTTATGTGTGGGTAAAAATTGGTAATTATATATTGTATTATAACTTTTTAAATATAATAATTGTAGTATTTATAATGTAATTAATTAGATAATATATAAAATTAGTGTTAATTATTTATATGTAAAAAATGATTAATATGGCAACCAAATTTTAATTAATTTCTCTGATAAAATATTTAATTCGTAAAAATCAATATTTACTGTTAATTAGTGTTTTAATTAGTGTTCATTAATTTTACTTGTAAAATTTTGATTAATTATTTATTTTGCGTTGGGAACGAGGATGCGATACGGGGGAGAGATTTTTTAAGCCGGCGGCGACGAATAATTTTTCCGGGTAACATATAAGAATTTTAAAAATGAAAAATTAGTGTTAATTAGTGTAATTTAAATATTCATTGTAATATATCTAAATTATTAAATTAAATACTATATAAAATTTGAATTATATTGTATGCTAATTTTTCCCACAATAATCTTCATAATCATCATCATCATCTAAAATATTTAAAATTCGGGTAAATATGTAATATTTTCCATTAATTGCAATATTAGCAATTTGTAAAAAGATATTATTTAAAAAATTCAATACAACATTTATAAAATTAAACAGTAAATAAAGGTATTTCATAACAATTTTTTCTACAAATAACTTGCTCAATACATTACTATACTAACGTAGATAACAAAATATCACATATAAACAAAATTAACTTTTAAACATTACAGATAAACAATCCAATTAACAATACAATTAACATTGCAGATAAACAAAATTAATTATTAAACAAGCTAACTAACATTATATTACAATATTAATTCTAACTTCTGTTAATAAGAGAGGAGAGAGGAAGGGTGGCTTGGTAATAATAGAGGAGAGAGGAAGTAGGTGTTATTCCGGGGGGGGGGGGACTTGTACCCTCTTGTACCAGGACAAAAGGGAAAAGGGGGGGATTCGAATCCCCCCCCTGTTCCAAAGCGTTTGGGTACAAAGGGGGGGATAACCCCCCTTGTACCCGAACCAAACGGTGCCCAAGTGATTTCTATTGTTATCCCAAACACAGGTAAAAGAAAAAAGGAAAATTTCAAAAAAAAGACCCTCATGCGTGTAGCACATTTAGGGTCCGTTTGGTAACAGGAATTGGAAATTCTTGTTATACCGGGGATAGGTATAGATTCTGGTATTAGCTGGAATTGGTGTAAATTTGCGTTTGGTTCGTTTTATGAGTTATACCGGAATTAAAGTAAATTGTGTTTGGTAAATTATATAGGAATAAGGAGAATAGGAAGAATTGGTAAAAATTGTGTTTGGTTGAGTATAGAGGAATAAGAAGAATTGATAAGTGATAAATATGTATATTGACTATTTTGCCCTTTATGATATAATTTATAAATAAAATAATTTATTATATTAATCAACCTAATAATAAATTTAAAATATTATTAAAAATAGTAAAAAAAATTAAAAAATAAATAATAAATAATTAAAAGTACTTAAAAATGATAAAAAATTATATATTAAAATATTTAAAATTTTTGATTGTTTATCAATTTAAAAGCATTAATTAAGCAAATTTTTGATTGCTTATCAATTTAAGACTAGGTTTTATCTAATTGTGATTTTGGAGCCTGATACCATTGCCTGAGTTGTGTATTAATTTACTAAAATACTGCTTAACATGTGGTTTAAATGCAAGGTGAAACTAAATTATCAAAAGTAAAAATTGCAGAATTCATCAAAATTAAAGCAATTTCTGCATCAAAACTCATCACAACATAAGTACAAATATGCTTTTCAACATAGATAGATAAAACTGTAAAACAATATTCCCCGAATCCAAATTCATAAATAGCAGTAGTAATAATACAGCAAGCCAAATTAACCAAAGAGTCAACAAAAATTGAAATCAAAATCCCCAAAAATAATAACTCATTTACATACAATCCCATTGTAATCATATTTCAGTTCAATACACATCAGAAAAGTCCATTACATACAATCCCATTGTAATGATAATTCAGTTCAATACACATAAGAAAAAGTCCAATACATACAATCCCATTGTAATCATAATTCAGTTCAATACACATGAGAAAAAGTCCAATACATACAATCCCATTGTAATGATAATTCAGTTCAATACACATAAGAAAAAGTCCAATACATACAATCCCATTGTAATCATAATTCAGTTCAATACACATATAAGAAGAATCCTTTACATAAGTAATCATAATTCAGTTCAATCACATATATTACACATTTCTTACATTGCAATCAAATATATAACTAACTGCGATTATTCCATAACTCGTCTTTTATAATTGTGCGCAACGCCTCGCCTCTGTTTGACTCAGTAGTACCAACACTATGAACCGTTTCCTCGACATCTAATTCTACATTTGGTTCTTCCTCTATCACATCGTTAAATATGGCATCCGCACCGGAGTGTCGTCGAATAAAATTATGTATAACACAACATGCCATCGCAATCTGGCATTGGACTTTATATGGAAAGGGTGTTGCAACAGTCAAGATCTTGAACCGTTTTTTTAAAATACCGAATGTTTTCTCCACCACATTTCTCAACTGTGCATGTCGATGATTATATAGCTCGCGCGGACTACTATGAGTGCGAACCCCTGTGCTTCCCTGAAATTCGCTAATATGGTAACGCTCCCCCCGATATGGTGCAAGAAATCTGTGAGTATTTGCATAGCCAGAATCTACCAAATAATATTTGCCTATAAATTTTACAAAACATTTACAATGTTAAAATCTATATTCCCCATCAATAAAGAAATACAAAATAAAAAATTCTGTGTACAATATACCTTCAGGCACAGTGAATCCTTCAGTTTCGCATGCCCAACGGAGTACTCTCATGTCAGCTGCAGATCCCTCCCAACCAGTGCAGACAAATAGAAAGTTGTGATCAAAGGATACTGCAGCCATCATGTTTTGCGAAGTAAATCCTTTGCGATTCCGGAATCTCGGTTGCTTGCTCTTGCTGACAACCACCGGAAGATGTGTCCCATCTATTGCACCAATTGCATTCTGGCAATAAACATGAAACAACATGCAGGCAATTATTATAATGAACACTGGTGACATATAAATAAGTGAAGTAAAAAATATTAAAGCATACATACCTTGAATGGGTGAAAATTGACATTATCTCTAATCCGGGCATGCACCGACACATTATTCGCCGGAATTGTTATGTAATCGTCTTTCAACATCACAATCGCCCGAAGCACATTGTTGAAATGTCGACTGATAGTTTCACCCGAATGTTGAAATGTTTCAGCGATTACCCTATTAGCCACCCCATGTCCAACACAAAACATAAAAATTCCCAACTGTTCCTCAATTGTCATATGGCGTGTGTTTTGTAACAATCCCTTTTGGACTAGCTCATCGCGAAGTGCGATGAAAGTCGTTGTTCGCATTCGAAACTGGTCGTACCCACGATCTGGATGGCCATTCAATATATCACATATCACCTGGTGCCCTGTGAATGGCCGGGTTCGACACGGTTGCTTGTCGACAGTATGGGTAGATGTAAAGTAACCTTCCTCAACCAACATCGCTAATACCTCATCCCAATAGTCGTCATCATCATCTAAAAGCTCCCTTATTATGGTATTGATTTTGGAGGAAAACACATGACCATGACTCGTATCACCCATTAATGCTGTAAGTACAATATATATTCAACATTGACAAGCGCAACATATGACGTTGTAATATAACAATAATTCAAGCATGCTTGTTAATATAGTCGATGATTAAAGAGAACATCTAACAGCATTCAAACATAATTGAAATGTCTTATCAGCATATTACATGATGATTCAAAAGTAAATGTAACAACATTCAAACAAAGTCATACACATTAAAAACAAAAACTAATGTCCAGGAAAAAATAGCCTATATACAGACGATTGCATTGACACTTGACGCTCAACCCACGCTATTGCCATCTCGTCGTTCATTGTCATAAACAGTTCACGATTATTAAGATCTTTGAGTGCATCCCCGACATACAGTGCTTTTTCTGTAGTCATGCCTGGCATCGCATAGACTCGGCTCATGCAAATGGAAATTGTTGGAATACTACTTTTGCAGTCCTTTTCATATTGATACATTTCACGTGCCAGTTCAAGTTTTTGCTTGCCTAGATCAACAAGTTCAGATAATACACTAATACTAGCTTCTGGTTTGCGGCGGCGTCCCCCAGAGGACGCGGTAGGTTTGGGTTGAGGGTTTGTAGGTGGTGGAGAGCGTGGTCGTTTGCTTCCTGAGCTATGCCCGCTCCCGCTTGCAGTACCTCCGACATTGGGGATGTCAGGAGTTGAAGATGGATAGTCGGAGGTTTGTGTCGCCCCTGTATATGCATATTGAGGGGCTGCAGAAGCACCTGCTTCAAATTGATTTTGTGAGATATTAAAACCCGACATTCTTATTCCAAGATTTGTATCATCCTCACCAGGGGACGATGAGGATGAACTCTCAACAGTGTGGGTTGCAGGCATAGTGGATGCATATCCATATCGGCCAGTGGCCGTGGTTTTTTCTGTCAAGAATTCTAGATCCTTATACAGCGGAAATGGCCTATCTCGACATCTTGCATATGATGGATTTCCCTGTTGAATAGGAATAAGATATGTATAATGTCAATTAATCATATATTACGCGAAACAATTGTGTCGAACAAATTTTTAGATTTTGAAGATAGGGTCAATACCGCTATCACATCATCCCAGTCGGCTGGATCACCAGGTGTCGGGATATTGTGGATACAATCCCAACCCCATCCACTCTTGTTGGCTAAATAGTTATACAGAGTGAATGTCCGTTTTAAAACTTTTAGCCGATTTTTTAATTGGTCCTTCTTGAGTTGTAAATTGGTCCTAGCATTGAATGCCGCATTGATTCGAACCCACGCTACTGTAGTGAACGACCCATTCACATAATTCCCGAGTGTATGCTCTTCAATGAGCAAAGACATGAATATTGTGTCCATATTATCACTCCAATTATGTGTTCGGGTCTGAGGTTGGGCACGCTGCCCACAAGGACCCTCCTCAGATGCTACGAAATTAGAAAGTGGGTCGAAAGCCACACTTTTTCTTGCTTGATGCTTACCGTGTTTCTTGAAGGGACGCATCTGGAATAAGAGTTATATAATTTATTTGAAGCCACATTGATACTAATAAATAAAGTAGAAATAGAGGGAAATTGTAATTAAGCATTGGACTCACTTGATTGCCACATAGTATGGGGTAGCATTGGCTTTATAAGCCAGTGGCCGTCCATCTGATACTTGTGGCAATCGTCATCATCGTCCTTTAATGTGTGCTGGTTGTCACCATGTTGCAATTAAGTGTTGTTCGTGTGTATAATGCCTATCACCCGTTTTTAAATAATTTTTATAAAATATTTTTTGACTCAATTGATTGCCAATTGGTATGGGGGTGCAGTAATTACATGCCATTCCATCAGATACCTATGGCAATCATCATCATCGTCCATATCTGAAGCTACAGGGGATAGACTGCATACTCACACTTGTCAAAAAAATGGCAACAGGGAATAGGCCTCATACACACAAACATCACATATGCTGCCAACTAGCTGACAACCAACGCCCAACCATAGTTCATGCCAATGAAATGCAACAACATTGGAACACAGTGCTAATAGGCAAATCTACCAAATTGGCAATAACATGAGAACCAGCACATATTATGGCAATGACATGCACACATTATGCCATCAACATTATAAGAAGCACTGAATAAGGCACTGAGTAAGGCACTGATAGGGGGCACTGAATAAGGCACTGATAAAGCAATATTGAATCGAAGCACTGAATAAGGCACTGATAGGGGGGCATACCTTTGTGAAAAAGAATCACAACCTGTTAAGAAGCAAGAGGGGCCGCAGAGGGGGTGGCGACGCGGAGAGAGGACGCAGCGGACAGGTTGCCGCAGAGGGGCCGCGAGGGAGATCGGAGGGGGTAGCCGCAGAGGGTGCCGCGGCAAGGAGAAGGTGCCGCAGAGGGGGCCGCGGCAAGGAGAAGGTGCCGCAGAGGGGGCCGCAGAGGGAGGGGTGCAGCGGGGGCCGCAGAGGGGCGCGGAGAGGGGCGCAGAGGGGGCCGCGAGGGAGGGGCGCAGAGGGGGCCGCAGAAGGGACGCAGAGGGAGGGGCGCACAGGGGGCCGCAGAGGGAGGGGCGCAGCGGGGGCCGCGAGGGAGGGGCGCAGAGGGGCCGCAGAGGGGCGCGGAGAGGGGCGCAGAGGGGCGCGGCGCGGAGGGGGTGCCGCAGAGGGGCGCGGAGAGGGGCGCAGAGGGGGGCCGCGAGGGAGGGCCGCAGAGGGGGCCGCAGAAGGGACGCAGAGGGAGGGGCGCACAGGGGGCCGCAGAGGGAGGGGCGCAGCGGGGGCCGCGAGGGAGGGGCGCAGAGGGGCCGCGAGGGACGCGGAGAGGGGCGCAGAGGGGGCCGCGAGGGAGGGCCGCAGAGGGGGCCGCAGAAGGGACGCAGAGGGAGGGGCGCACAGGGGGCCGCAGAGGGAGGGGCGCAGCGGGGGCCGCGAGGGAGGGGCGCAGAGGGGCCGCAGAGGGGCGCGGAGATGGGCGCAGAGGGGCGCGGCACGGAGAGGGGCGCAGAGGGAGATCGGAGGGGGTAGCCGCAGAGGGGCCGCGAGGGAGATCGGAGGGGGTAGCCGCAGGGGGTGCCGCGGCAAGGAGAAGGTGCCGCAGAGGGGGGCCGCGGCTGCGGAGAAGGTGCCGCGAGGGGCCGCAGAGGGGCGCAGAGGGGCCGCAGAGGGAGATCGGAGGGGGTAGCCGCAGGGGGTGCCGCGGCAAGGAGATCGTGCCGCAGAGGGGGCCGCGGCTGCGGAGAAGGTGCCGCGAGGGGCCGCAGAGGGGCGCAGAGGGGCCGCAGAGGGAGATCGGAGGGGGTAGCCGCAGAGGGTGCCGCAGAGGGGCCGCGAGGGAGGGGCGCAGAGGGGCGCGGAGAGGGGCGCAGAGGGGCCGCAGAGGGGCGCGGAGAGGGGCGCAGAGGGGCGCGGCGCGGAGAAGGAGATCGGAGAAGGAGATCGAAGATCGGAGATCGGAGATCGGAGGGGGTAGCCGCAGAGGGTGCCGCGGCAAGGAGAAGGTGCCACAGAGGGGGCCGCGGCTGCGGAGAAGGAGATCGGAGATCGGAGATCGGAGATCGGAGAGGGGGGCCGCGTGGAGATCGGAGATCGGAGAGATCAAGATGGAGATGAAGATGGGTGCGGTTGGGGAGAAGGGTAAAGCAAGAAGAGGGTGAGAGGGGTGCGGTTGGGGAGAAGAGACAGCAAAGTCACAGCTTGCCTCGAACCCCGCGCCAAAATGCCTATTCCCCTAATTCCAGCATTTCAGTGAAATTTGAATTCCCGAATCCATACCCGCTATTCCAAGCAGCTTAGAACCCGGATTCCGGAACTTTGTGTCCCCGTTTGGGTATGGACACGGGGATAAGGGGGTATTCCCCCCTTATCCCCCTTACCAAACGGCCCCTTATAGTTACTAGCCGGTGGAAGTGCAAGCTCTGAAACCAATAGATTCAGTGTTGTTTTCTTCAAATAATCCCATAACATGCAGTTTATTCCACTTCACTATAACATTATAGAAAAGGCACTGCTTGTTTGAGAATAATATTTTTTTTGTGGGTTCATCACACAAGGAAGTCCCCAACCAAACTTTGCTATCATTGGAAATCATACTCATCTCGTTAGATTATTCAGTTAAATTGCACAAAATAGTTCCTGTAATCAACACATAAAAAGTCGAAAGCTGCGAGATGGTAGTTAAGAAAATACAGTTTCAGGAATTGAAACCAATGGCGACTATTTTGAGCTCACAGTTAATTTCCAACTAAAATTGATTAGTAGCATCTAAACATCCTATCACCACTGATATAAAACAAGAAATTCACACTTACGCATAACAGTGTGTTACTTACACTTGTAGCAGTGGATCCCTTCACATTTGTAATCTTAGTTGAGAGAGAGAGAGAGAGAGAGAGAGAGAGAGAGAGAGGCATACGAAATTCTAGTAAACCCGACTGCATGTTACCTGCAGGGAAAGTAAGAAGACATCTCCAAAAACCAAAAGAAACCAAGGTTATGCTAGTTGGATCAGGAATTAATTTTATATATAGCATATGTAATTTGTATTCTTGTTTGCTTTAGTATCATCCCTTACTCTGTTACATGTGGCCTATTAGTGCTACTTATACAGTAATAGACATTTGGGACCTTCAGTAAATTATGTCCTACCATTGGTTGCTCTCTTCACGGCAAAGAGTTGCCGAAGGAAAGAGAGCTTGCCACCGCGTGCATTGGATGTGGCTGTAATGGTGCCCCCACTGCTCGTTGGAACGGTTTTAGCTTCTTGATCGGTGTTGGCTTCTTGGTCAGGCGACGGCGGGGGTAGAGCGAAGAGGAAGGTGTTTAGCATGCGAATGATCTGGCTGAAGCACGGGCGCATGTTGGGGTCCTCGACCCAGCACGACTTCACGATGAACACGAGATCATCGGGTGCGTCCTCCGGAAGAGAGGGCCGTATTTGCTTTTGATTTTAAAAAAGAAAAAGAAAGAGAGCTCAAATCAGTAAAATACATTTCCAATTTTCATCAACAGTAATAGAGATATCTAATAAGTAACTTTAAAAGGTCTGTTTCGCCCAGCTACAGCTTCTATGGAAGTGCTGTTTGAAGAAAGAACTAGGAGCCAAATTGGAGCTTCTGAATTTGGGGCCTAGAAGCCCAATTGAACTTTTCATTGCAACAAAAGTTTGTTGCTGCGCCAAATGTCCTACTCTTCTGGAGTAGAGAAGCTGCTAAAGAAATTGGGCCAACCAGGCACAAAATTTGGATGACCGTAAGTAACATAAGATGTAAAGAATCATATTTCAACAAAATGAAGTACATTATCTATAAGGCATGAATCTAAGAAAACCCACTGAGTGATAACAAAACATACTACACTTTTGCGTGCTTGAAGTTATGCATTCTAATCCCAAAAAATTGCACAAATGAACTTTAAAGAAGAAGAATGCAAGAGACAAGAATGCTGTTAAGCTCAACGCAGCATAGAAGAACACAGCATCAGCATTTTTCAGAATAATGAGCATTTAGTAGCCATGTTTAGAAGCAGTTACCAGTTTGTTTCATCTTTAGTTTACAATTTTACCAAAAGGCAATAATTAGTGACTATCTTAAACAAATCGTTTGTTGCTGGCATTTATAGGATGGTAACTACTACAATGATCTAGATCATGTAAACAGAAAATAGGAAAATAGCTTCCGCCATTTTGCACGATAGAACACTTAATAATTTGTAATTGAAAGCTTATCCTCACCTTAAAAGCAGCAGCATATGCGGCCTGAAGGTTGGACATGCCTTCAAATGGCATTTTGTTGGTCAGCAATTCCCACAAAACAATACCAAAGCTGTACACATCAACCTTGTTGGTGTAATGCTTCTTCTCACCGTGTCGCAGAGTTACAGTACTGTACAACTGTAATTTCAGTAGATTTTAGATTATTAGCAGGGGCTTAGAGCCAAAAATCAAACCATTTAAGTACTAAAAATTGAAAATATCTTTTAAAAAGAACAAGGTAGTGATAGCAACACATGGCTTCCTAGAGAGATGAGAGGAAAGAAATATAGCTTGTAGATCATAAAGTTGACATATAATGTGCTTACAAGTAGTATTTTAATGTGTTTGGACTTTGATACATTCTACTAACTCATATTAAAGGTGAAAAGCTAACTTAAGCAAAGTGAAAAGAGGCTTACACATATATCCCAGCAAAATCAATTAAATATATACCTCGGAAAACTCCGAACCTCCAAACTGCAGACTCTTGCGAAAATACATTTATCTCAAGTTGTGGAGTCATCTAATTCATGGGAAAAGTCGGTTTTTTATTTAATTAAAATTTATTGAAGAGAAGCATTTCTGCAAGTACAGGGGTACATATGTATGAAAGGTACATAAGGACGTGAAATTTCAGCTATTGCAAGGATAAATTAAACAGATAATTTTGCAGGGACATTTATGTAAATATCTCTAAAGAGATTACTGATGCATCACCTCTGGAGCCATCCATCGGTAAGTTCCAGTTTCAGCAGTCATCATCTCTGTTACAGTTTCTTCTCTAGCAAGCCCAAAATCAACAAGTTTTACATTTTTCTGATTTGCAGTAAGCAACAAATTGTCTGCACATTTGAACTACTTTTGATCAGTGACATTCTTAGCAGTAATACACAATTTGTTCATAAGTCTACCAGTACAGTGAAACTAAGAAATTATGAACAACTAATTTTTGATACCAAATTAATTGCTAGACTTATTAATACATAATTTGTTCATAGTTTTTAGGAGCTAGAAACTATGATAAAACCAAGTTTGGTAGGTCTTTAAACAGACTTATGCACAAATAAAGTACTTAAGTAAAATGTCTGGATATTGACTGGTTTAGTCTAAGGGGCCACTAGTTTCAAAATACAAAAGTAAATGCTTTAGACTATTCTATTGGAAAGTGTCACTAGATTTTATGCCTGCTGGATCAAGATATAGAACAAGAAATAGTGGAATTAGCTAACAAGTAAATGCTCTCTATAGTGCATCATCAGAGTTCAATTAAACAAAATAGTGTTATAACAAATTATAGAGAATATAATACCAGAAGCATGAAGTGCATGCAACTTATGCTTTTGTCTCTACAAGGCATAATCCTCCAAATAACTCGTAAAACCTCGCAAATAAGACTGATCACACTATTTCACATGTACCAACGGTGTAAAAAAGAGAGAGCAATCTTTATTTGCTTTCTACATTTTTATCATATTTCTGTATTTATAACTAAAAAATCCTAACATGGAAGATATAGAGTAATTTATGCAAAATCACTCTCACTTTGATTCTTTTGGTATTTAAGTAATCTAGGTTGTTCCAATTCTGTATAACTCTTCTGGTATTTAAGAATCTTTCAAGACTTTCAACGCTCAGCATGCTGAAGTTAAAACTAAATGATAAATGTCTTGTGATTTGAGGGAGAAAAAAGAAAAAAAGAAAAAAGGATAGAAGATAAGTACCAGGTTTCAAGTCTCTGTGTATTATCCCATTAGCATGTAGGCACTCCATTGCATGAGCAATATCGAGTGCAAAATTTATTGCTGTACGAAGGTCCAGCAGTCTGGGCCGCATAGTGCTTAAATATCTCTTTAACGACATTCCCGTCATTAGTTCACTGGCAATCACCATGATTGGGTCCTTGCAGGCTCCAATAAACTTTATAAAAAAGTAATATGAATGTAAGCAAGACCAAATCTCTGGAGAAATATTAAAATACTAAAACGAAGTATCAAATCAACTAAGAAAATATGTTGCTCAGTGGACAGGAGCCAATAAATGATGATTTCAAGTTACTAAGCTGAGAATACACCTTCACGAGGTTCTGATGTTTCACTCTGGACATCATAGTTACTTCTCGAACAAATCGAGCTTCAAGTGTAGCCCTTTCTTCAGGAGTACTGCCGCCATTCAAAACTTTTATTGCTACGATTTGCTCACCATACCTGATTGAAATAATATCTAATGAGTAAAGACAATTATCTAATGCTAATCATTAAAAGCTGAGCAAGTAATTCTTTCTCAAGAATATTTTCAATTTGAACTTAAAACTACGATAAGTGCAAAATAAGATGCATTATCAGTTCATATGAAGCTCAATAAATATAAGGACAAAGATCATTAATGAATAAAATATTGTTTATGTGCTACTACAGTTTTTACTCTTAAAAAAATCATAGGCAAATACGTTTGTTTTGTGCAGGAATGAAGCAAAAGGGTAGGAGCTCAACCAAATGAATCAGGCAGAAGTGACCGAAAGGGTTCACAAACCCTATATAAATAACTGAAATTTCTACCATACGTGTACGAAGAACAAGCACATACCAAATATTAATTCAGATAGTATCCTCTTTTCCAGCCCAAACACAAAGTTTTAATAACTGTGGCATGAGAGCATGCCACCGACATGCTGGCACTGCACATGCCAGCTCGCATGCCATCAGCACATCTGCTCCAATGCTTAGCATGTCATAGCACAAGAATTTTGGAGATTTCTTCCAAAGAACATATATAACCATTAAAAATGCACTTGACAAGATTGCTCGTTATACCAAAATACTAAAATTCTCCTAATCTAACCCTATTCTCATCAAACTTCTCTCACCAAATGCTAAATGATGCTTCAATAGATTTGCCTAATATATTCATTCACTACCTATTAGTTTCATGCAACTTTTTTAAATTTAGTTTGATTTGCTTAAGGTACCAGTTATGATCTCACCTTAAAGGACTAGCCAGGAGCTAGTATCTAGGTTCTTTTGTCCTACATAGCAAGATATTCCTGAGCACGTTCAATTTGAGATATAATATGCTCCAAATACAGGTCCTCACAATCAGCTAGGAAACAAAGGATACTTTTTTTGACTTATAGAAGTAAACAAATTGTCAGAAATAATGTAATGGCAGTTCACACTCAATATAATCTGAAGTTAAGCTCTTCACAATCAACAATCCCAAAAAGAGGAAAGAGAAAATGCCCCAATATAACATCATGTGCAAAAGGAGAAAACTTCTCCACCTGAACTAAGATACAGAAAATTTCCCAATTTCATCGTGAATTAATAAGTACTCTACCAATCAACTAGTCAATTTCAGTTTAATCAGATATTCCTCAACATACCTTCCCTCGTATACTTTCCCATGAGCTCCCTCCCCAATCTTCGACCCAATGAAAAGCGATTTGGGGTTAAGAAGCAGCCTCTGATCAATCACGAGTGGCGGCGGAGCACGAAGAACATCCCCGCTCGTTCCAACGGAATCATCGGCGACTTTACTCATCCCCACCCGTTTAATCTCCTCCCCCTCTCTCCTCCCCTCCTTAGACTCCTCACCACAACTCATACTGCGGCGAGCTCGGCACGACGAAGAAACTACTCTCTCGGACTCCCCAAACATACACAACATACTAAATAACAACAAGATCGACAGCGACAACAAGACACCTTATCTCACATCGATCGGCTCCAAATCACAGCAATCACATCAAAAACCCTAATTCGGGCCCCATCCAACAAGGTTTCTCCGCTTACACAGGCGATGAAGGGCTCTACACAGAGGCGATTTCGAGAGGAGAAGCGATGCATAGACCAAACCAGAGAAGGTAAAGTTGGGGAAAAGCTCCGCCCGGCGATTCAGCAGCTTCCACGTCCACTAGGAGGCCCTTTCAAGTGTCACTTCGAAGCAAAACCCTCTAAAACTAACCCTAACCCTAACCCTAGATTCTTCTTCTTCTCCGTCGTCGTCGTCGTCTTCTTCCTCTATCTCTACGAAGTTAGGAGAAGTAGGGGGCGTGTTGGAGAAGGTTTTCCGATCATCGGCTTATTACTACGGCGGCGCGCGCACCCCTTTCTATGCCGCAGAGGATAATAAAAATAAAAATAAAAATAAAAATAAGGGCTTTTTGCATATGTGTACCTCAAAATAAGTGTAATTTATATCTCCTCTTTAGGATTAAGCGCTCCCATCAGACAAAATAAAGTTAGGTCCGAAACCAATAAAAATATTTGTTATTGCCTTTTATGGTATTATAAAAAATATTTCGTAATTGATATATCAGGATGATATGACACGATAGGATATTATTTATAATAATAAATAAAATATATTTTCAAAATATAATAGTACAATAATGTATTTTTTAAATAATAATACAAAAAATACTATAAATTAAAACACTTGATTTAAAAAACTCATAATCTCAACTCCTATCACAATAAAAGATCTAAATATTTTAATTTATTAAATACTTATAAAAAAATAATTTTAGCTAAAAATAAAAATATGACAGAATTATAATAAATCTTATTTAATATGTTTTTTTAGAAAAAAAATAACAGACTATCCGCTTAATTTATTTTAAAATAAGCTTAACTGAAGATATAAAATAACTAGTTTTCAATCCCGAATATCAACTATCAATTTTTGTTATCATTTATATTATTAATATTAAAAAATTATAAAATAATAATTATTTTATTTTTTACTATAATATTTTTTAATTTTCATTAATCTTTCTCTTTGTGCCAAGTACATTAGAATTTTCGTTCAACTCTATTATTTTTTTAGAAGGCATTAGAGCAAATACGTAATTAAGAAAAATAAACATGTAATTTGTATATTCCAAGGGTATGTACATACAAAAATTTTTAATGCAGGTGTGTGTACGCGTACTGTGGTGAAGCATACTGTGGTGAAGCATATTCGTGTATTTTGAGGGACATACGTGCGAAAATTACAAAAAATTTTAAAAAAAGACTCGGAAAACCAATCACGTGCTGCCACGTAAGATATAGAGAGAGAGAGAAAACGACAATTCGGGTTTTCCTGATCGTTTCCCGTCGCGTTCCGCGTGCGAAGACCTTTTGATTCACGTGACGAATGGGGACTTAGAGTGTGACGGATCATCACGACCGTCGGATCATGTGGGACCCTTTCCACGTACGGTGATCCAAGATATTTTTGTTCTGTGGGCCCCCTTAGCTAACTGTGGTTTGACTTAAAGGGCTACGTGGGGGCAGCTAGTGTAATCTGGGTGGGGCCCATCGATCGCCTTAACTTGAATTTCGGGAAACTTTCAAAACACCTTCTTTGGTTCAAAATATTTATAATTTAGTACCAGATGGTTCCAAATTTAATATTGTTTTCTTAAATTTTTTAGCAATTTATTGCTAAAAGTTTGAAAGAATAACAAGACACTACACTCTAAGTAAATAAACTAAATATAGAGCTTTCCAGCCCTCTTCTAGCTATTTTTTTTTCTTTTTTTTTGTCAAAGAACTAAAATAAAAACACATAAATATAATAATTTTAAATTATAAAACAGTAAATTATAAATATGTTATAATGTAGGGAGCATTTTTGATAATTCTAGAGTGGTTTAGACATTGTTTTCGGGCGCTCTCGTTGGTTTAATTAAAAAAATTGGGTCACGCGGAATCTCTCCGTGTTTTTGGCCGCGCGGATCAGCTGCGGCACTGGTCTCATTATAATGTACCCCAAAATATCTCTTCAGAGGGAAAAAATATTAACAAAACTCAAAATAGCGTGTTTTTTTTTTTTTTTTTTTTTTTTTTTTTTTTTTTTTTTTTTGTGGTTGGGAAAGAGTACACAAACGTTTTCAACGTGGTTAATAAATTAATATTAAAATATATATATATATTTTTTAAATCTGACTTATTAATTGTATTTTAGAAAATAGTAACTTTGAAAAAAGCGCGCAGTTTTTGTTGATTGATTTGTAGTTTGAACTTAAGCGTATTTGCTCTCCTGTCGTTTTCGTTTTCTGGTAAGTAGTTGGAACGAGTGATGGAAATTTTTCACCACGCCAAAGAATATCCGGCCCGGACCGGTATTGTCAATTTCTTTAATTAAACCGACCCGACCCGACCCGACCCGACCCGACCCATATATCTCATTTGGCCCGGCTCGGTCCGGTTTATTTGGGCTGGGTTGAGACCAACAATAGCATGGAAACTTATGGGCCGAATATAGGCCGCTTTGAAGAAATTTAAACGGGGCCGGTTAAATTGGGCTGGGCCGAGCCTAAAGTAACTCGAACCGGTTTATTATGTCATTTGTACATTGGACGGCTAGGATTAGATCCCGCTTATACAACCCCACCATATAAATAGTCGTCGAAATGAGCTTCCTCTCCGCTTTGAAACCCTAGAGTAGCGAAATCAACGGCTCCGCCGCTTCCTTCGAGGCGACCGAGACATCTACGACAATGGTAACACCAAAGCCCTAACCCTAGATCTCTCTCTCCTTCTCATGATCTTTATTAATGGAATCCTCTTCTCCGCCTTTTCTCTCTCTAGACCTTCAAGCGCAGAAATGGCGGGCGCAACAAGCACGGCCGTGGCCACGTCAACTTCATCCGCTGCTCCAATTGCGGCAAATGTTGCCCCAAGGTATCAGTTTCTTAATCACTGAAGAATAAAACCATTGATCTGCACTAGAGATCCAAATTAGGTGCTCAAGCTCTATTTGTCGTGTAATTTATCTTTGTGTTTTTGGGGTTCGATTAAGGATAAGGCCATTAAGAGGTTCATTGTGAGGAATATCGTCGAGCAAGCCGCTGTGAGGGACGTGCAAGAGGCCTGCGTATATGATGGTATGTGTTTTTTAGTCTTTCTAGGGTGTTAAATTTGTATATACTAACTAACATTTTCCTAATTGCTATTTAATCTACTTTACTTCTTATGCGAAAATTCTTACTATAGTACTATCTTATTTGTAGTTTCAATCTGATTCGTACAGCTTGATTTGATTTAAAAAGTATCCACTAATTCACTGAAGTTAGAATTTTCCAAATTATACTGTGGTTGTTTGCATCAAACAAAAGTGAGTGATATTAGATGATTACTAAGTTTTAGCTTGATTTTAGATCAATATGAGCCATAACCCCTTTATCGAATGTCGACAGTTTTTTTTTATTGTTCTAACCCTTAGATCACTTGACCTCAAGTTGTTGACGGGGAAAATATTATTGTTCCTTTTCTTTCCAGGTTACATTCTTCCAAAGCTCTATGCTAAGATGCAGTATTGTGTCTCCTGTGCCATCCACTCTCATGTTGTTAGGGTCAGATCTCGAGAGGCAAGGAGGAACCGTGAACCTCCTCAACGCTTCAGGCGCAGGGTAATTCCTCTATACTTATGATTTAGAATACTATGTTGTTAGAAAAATTCTGTTATTCATTAATTGCTTTTAAGTAAATATGCATTAATGGTTGGTTTTGAAAGTGGTTTTATCAGCAAAGGAATTGTTGGAATAAGAAAGAAATTTCTTGTCTAATGTGTTATCTTTTATTATAAAACTCGTTAATTACACGGAAATTCCTTTTCTAATATGTTACCTCTTTTACTTGTGTAATTCATATTATTTTTTGGTTTATCGCTTTTGCTAGGCGTTGCGTTCATTGGGTTTTTTTACTGTAATGGACGCGTCAACAAAAGCGTAAATTAACATTTCAAAATGGCACAATGCGGACTATTTTTCTACGACTATTCATTTTCCTAGTTGTTATTATCCTGCTTGTGCTCATTTCAATAATTTCTTCCATCTATCTATTGCACAAATTGGCCTTTGATGCTCTTTAGTGAGTGAGAAGTTGAGCATTTGTTTTATTCCCTACGGTAAGTGAAAATGCATACATGATTTACGAATCATACAAATTTGTGGAGGCATTTTTGCTGCTTTTATTCAAATAGGTGATTAGACAGCCCACGTCGTCTTATCTTTTGAATCATATGGAATGTTTTTTACACATTTTTCTGGCCTGTTTGCATGGGAATCAAGTGTCTTTGATTTTTTTTTTTTTTTTTTTTTTTTTTCTTTTGGGACCGGATGTCTGGCCCATTGGCTGATTTCCAATACCTCTGGGATTAATCGGTCTCGCATATGTGATCTCCATCCTCTTCACTTTGTCAGCTAATGTTGTTCCGTCTTTAGCTGATCATTAAAGATGGGACATATTTCAAAGGAAAATCTTTGAACGAAGCCCTTTCTTTTTGGTGAAGTATTATTCAAGCGAGGCCAATCTCATAACATCTCTGTCGTTCACAGTTATGTCATCTCAACACGACATTGGCAAAATGTTTTTCTAATTAAAACTTATTTGGCATAATTGTACATTTAATCCTTAATTTTATACAGCAACTTCAATTATGTTCTTAATTTAAATTATAAGAATTTAATCCTTGAGGTCTGCAATAGAATTGAGTCCTTCAGTTAGTCCACTATAGAGCAGGCGCCGTGTCATTGCTGGAGGTTGCTGGGATGGCAGGTTTTGAGGTCATCATTGTGAGCAGGGGTGATGCTAGCTAACATGCGATCTTTTTAGATCGGCTGGTTAACAAATGGACTTTGCTGTTTATACAAAACAAATTTCATGGTACAAATTGCTCTAAGGACATAGCGGCAACAGAACATTCCATCAAAAACAACATAATATTCTGTTAGATGATAGAATATTCTGTCAAGTCTTATATACTGTAATATTAGGCATTACAGTCAAAATTGTTGACACTAATGTTTCGATTGTAAAAAAAATACTTTGTATCCCAGGTTCATATATAACATAAAACTATTGTATTATATTTTGTAGGATGATACAGGGAGACCCGGGCAGCCCCCGCGTGCAGCTGGAGCTCCTAACGCGGCCCGCCCTTGATGTTTCCTTGTTCCATTCTTGATACAACTACAAGAGCAGTTGTTTCGCGAGGGTCAATTTTGTTTAGAGTTTCATGTGACTAAAAAGTGATTCTATTCTAGTTCGTCAAAGCCTGTTTTATCGCGATCATAATTCTTGAAGATCTTGTTGGATATTTCCCGGCTTTATTAATATGATAGCGTCAACCATATATGTAGGAGTGCAGCTTTAGTTATAATTTAATTTTGCTATAGTTTTTAGATTGTTGCGGGAAGGAATTTTGGTTATTGTTGTTGAAACTAGTGATTATCTGTTGTAGTGTCTGATGACTCTTTGTTAGTTGTATGGAAAGATTGTATTTTGATCAGATCAAGTTTAGTGTGAGGCAAAAAATTTTCCATCGAGGTATCTAAAACCACACAAAAAAAAAAAAGAAAAAAAGAATAGCTAATAGTTATCCACTAATTAAATATTCAAATAAGAAAAGAATAGCTAATAGTTTCTTCTAATGTGAAAAGCATCTCAAATTGAAAGCATTCGTTTATTTTAAATTCTAAATTTTGTTGAACTGTTCTTTGTCTGGGTAAATAGTGCAATATATATATATATATATATATATATATATGCAGACACAACGTGTACGTCAGTATGTGTAATTAATAATTAAGCAAGAATTAATTGTTAATCAAGTGTGGCCATTTTTCCTATTTCTAGTCAACCCCCAGGAATCTTTCAACCTGCACCGCACATGCACGAAACATCTATTTTGTATAGTCATAAAAAGGATGATTGACTTCTGAAAAAAAATTTTGAATATAAAAACAATTTTTAGTTCAATAGAATGTAGCCCAATCTTCTTTTCAATATTTGATTTTAATTTTTAAAATTAATTTTTAAGTTATAGTGCTCAAAATAAAAAAGCAACTAAAATCTGCTTAGTGAAATTTGATTTTAATTTTGAAGTCAAATTTTAAGTTTTTTTTTTTAAAAAATTTCAGATTCAAATTTTAAATTAAAATTTAAAATTTAAAATTTTTGTGCAAGTTCAAAATTTTAAAATTTAAATATAAATTTAAATTCAAATTCAAATTTTAAATTATTTTAAAATAAAATAAAATAAAACAAATTTTATTTGCAAATGGTAAATAATTTTTGCCAAATAATTTTATAAAAATTAATTTCCATCTAAATTCAGCTAACTGTTATACAACTTTCAATCAAAATTATAATTTCAAATTAAATTTAAGTATATAAAATTTATTTTTTGAAATTTTAGGCCAAACGGGCCTACATCTACAAAATGTCTAATATATATTGTCATATTGTCATTATTAGCTTAGCTAATAATGCCAAAGACCAAGGACCTAGGCCGGGTCCGTGATTGACAATTAAATAGACCGGGCCCATGATTGACAAGTTATTAAATTGAATTTGTCTGCACATGTTGGCACCAAGAGTTGTTATAAAATTGAATTTCTCTGTATACGTTGGCACCAAGAGTTGATACGTGCGCATCTCATTGCTTTATCTGTCCACACTCTTTAACAATGCCATTTCCGGGGCCTTCTTTCTTTCCTTCTCCCAACTTTCGGTACGTATAAAATAATTTATATTTTTGTTTGTCTCTTTTGGGGACAGGGTATTCCATTAAACTCATTTAATTGCATGCATAAACTAGCATATTATTGTTTAATTTATTTTTCATCGGTAAATATTCTTTACTTGAGTTCAATGGGAACTTTTGCATACATACACATATCAATTATTTAGATAGAAATCGAATAAGAGATGATCTGAACTCTGAGATTAAGGTTAGAATTGCCCTCTGAAAATGAATTGGTCTTTGGATTGACTTTTGAATGTCTCATGTTCTTTGAGATCAAGCGATTGAGCTGTGATCGGCTCAACAGAATCCTAATCAAACGAATAAACGGTAGCCGAAAATAAATAAACTCAACTGGCCTTGAATGAGCCGAATTAATTATTATTTTTAAAAAATAATTGAATTATAAGTAACTATGGGTGTCAACGAGCCGAACATGAACGAGCTGGGATCGGCTCATGTTCGGCTCGTTTAAATATAAAAATTCGGCTCGTGTTCGACTCGTTTATTAACGAGCCGAATACGAACTGGCTCGCGAACAACAAGTTTGATTTTTATTCCTATTATTAGGTGTAAAATTTAAAAAAAAATTAAAAACTAAAATTTTAATTTAATAATTAAAATTTACAAAAAATTGATAGTCTAAAATCTAAATAGTAATATATATATATATATATATATATATATATATATATATATATATATATATATATATATATTCGAGCTGTTATCGTGCCGAACACGAGCGAGCTGACCCCAGCTCGTGTTCGGCTCGTTTATTAAACGAGATGGAAAATTTGGCTCGTGTTCGGCTCGTTTACTAAACGAGCGATTCAACCTCGAGCTCATTTCGAATCGAACACGAGTTGACTCGCGAACAGCGAGCTGGATTGTCACCCCTGTAAGTAACTACTCATATGAAAAGAAATAAAAAAAACTGTTAATATAAGAAAAAAAAGCTATATGTTAAACTACTTTCTTGCATAAAAATATAAAGTGCCTTCTTGTTCAAAGAAGTAAAATTTTTATTACAGGTTAGAAAATAAGACCCTTATTATATGTTAGAAGATTACTATATATATATATATATATATATAAAGTAATCTTCTGTCCGTATGCGTTATTAGTCGGTTCAGTAGAGTGAGTGTGCTATAGTCACGATCGCAGAAGCTAGTCATATCCTACGTTTCAATCATTTCTGTCTAAAATTTCTTCATCATCAAATATTTTTTTTCCAACTAATCTCATGTTTTGATCATTTTCGTCTAAAATCTCTTCACCTCCAGATATTTTTTTTTCGACTCCTGATATATCACGTATTTTTATTTCTTTCGCTCATGCGTGGGCCAAATTATTTACCTCAAGGTGCATTTATTTTTGCACCAACACAAATGAATGAATACTACGCGCATGTTCCTTTTCTCAAATGTCAAATAATCAATTGTTTATATATATATATATATATATATATATATATATATATATATATATATATCTATATATATATAAAAGGGGATAAAAATATTGAGTTTGCAAGCAATTGCTAGTAGAATCTAAAAAGTTAAAAGATTAAGGATTTGATACGCTTTGATTACCTAGAGGTACCCGGTTGATTGCTACTGTTTCCCCTATGTATCCCCTTTTAATTAAGCCTTTGTTTGTCATGAAATCAAGTAACTTTTATGTTTTTTTGGCTTTCACGGGTCTTCAAAACATCAGGTACGTAGGTAGCCTCGGCCCGTAAATTAGGCAGTCCATTTTGTGATGGACGGTGCTTATTAGAAATTCATATGGGAATAGTTTCGTATATGGTTGGTATACAGTGTTGGAAAAATTTATTTTTTCAAATTAATTTTTTAAATTAAATAATTAAATTTGAAATACTAACATGCAATTTCTATTATACTGCTAATTTAAAAATATAGTAAGGATTAGATGAGCTCTGTATATGTCGAGCCGTGCGTTAGCATTGTCCTAGAAGCGAGATTATCCTTCCACGTGCGAGGCTCCGGCAATCACCCCTAGCGATACAATGATCACGGTCCACCCCATCGGCACGAGTCTGAAATGATGCGTAGCGAACCCAACATCTTTCAGAAATACAACAAAAAGGGAAAGCTCGAAATTAAAAAAGATGAATAGTAAATTTTAGTATTGCTAAAGCTAGTACTGTAGCTAATGCCATTAACCACCTTCTCTTGCTCTAAATATAGAGCCCAATATGGAAGCCCATTCTCTGCCGGGGGACAAGCTCCAACGGGTAGCTTTCTTGGGTAGCCCACAAAGTCCTTTTCAAGGAAGGCTCTTGGGTAGCCCAAGAAGCAAGTTCCTACGAAAGGAGTTAATGCAAAAAGAAAAGTCAAAATAAAATAAAATCAGGCTTTTACCGTGCACGCGTATTTAAGAGAAGCCTTACTCTTATTTTTTTCTAACAAATACATACGCAAGTAAGGCAGTAAATAAATTCACTATATATGTGATGAGTTTTCAATATGAGACTAATCATTATATATAAAGGGAAATGAGTTTGGGCTTCCAGACAAAACCCATTGATATTGGACCGTCCAAAAAACAAGCTTAAAATCATCAAATCCATAAAATCCAACATATAGTGACGAGCTTGGACCTATTAAGTGTAAGCATCTAAGGTTATATGTGTTTTATTAAATATGTCATATTTTTGGATCGGTGTAGACTTAGGCTGAGTTACAACTCTCCTAACAAGAGGCATCGGAGTTAATATTTTTGCAGTTTTAGGTTATTCGATTAAGTGGTACGGTTGAATCGAGTTACTAGCTCACATGAACGTGATGGACTAATGGAAAGATGCCAATTTATGTGATGCACTATAACAACTTAATACAATCAAAATAGTTGGGTCAAGGAAGCATGTGTAAGGCGTATAAACTAACTAACGAGAGGTGGTAGATACATCAGCTCATTTAGTGTAATTAATGTCTGAGGAGATTGTTAGAAATTTATATATAAATAGTCTCTCATCAAATAACAAATATACAAAATAAATAAATAATATATAAATACCAATGAGCTAAAAGCTAATAAACCTTAGTTTTTTTTGGTTGAATGTGGTCTGTTAAATCTATCACATTCTTAGATCTATCGGATTTGAGCTAGAGACTAAAATCAAATCTACCTACCAATTATCATCTTATGAGTGGAATGCATCGCCATAAAACTTTATCAACATATCTACCTACCAATAAATTAACTAAAATCAAATTGTTGCAGTCACAAATGAAAATCTCTACACTAGGCAAATTATAGACAGTGAAATTAAATTCTTTATTCTTAATTACAAACAACTTCTACAATCATTTATAAATTTAAAACTTAGTGATTAGATTTTATTCTTCGCTTTATTAATTACATCGAGCACCTCATGAATGATATATTTTTTTGCCAATTAAATACAGCTACGTAAGCAAATGTATAAATTATTGTAATAAATTTATTAGTATTACTCAAATTCTTGCGAGGTGCATATGTACGAGCTGAAGAGTGTTGCAATCTGGACCGTATGCACGGTTGAAGAACATACGGAGTCCAGTTCCGAAATCCACGGACCCGCAGCCCATTAAAGAGAAACCAGATGGGCGCATTGATAGAAGATTCGGATGGGATTCTGGTCTGAACTTCTCCACCAGAACCCAAATTAATGGGCCTAATATTACTAGTGGATTGGATCAATCACGTACATCCAAACCCGAAACCAGTTTATATAATTAGCCCACACATACGTGCCCTCGTTTTCGCCATGCATGCAAGTAGCTTAAAGAGCACTAATAATGCATGCCCTAGCTAGCTCGAAGTTGCGTTGATCAACCTACGTGTGAAAGGTATTTGGAGGGTGAGAGAGAGAGAGAGAGAGAGAGAGAGAGGGGGAGAAGAGAGATAGAGAGGCTCTCTCTCTCTCTTTCTCTCTCTCTCTCTCTCTCTCTCTCTCTCTCTCTCTCTCTCTCTCTCTCTCTCTCTCTCTCTCTCTCTCTCTCTCTCTCTCTCTCTCTCTCTCTCTCTCTCTCTCTCTCTCTAAAGAGTGATAGAGACTCTCTCTCTCTCTCTCTCTCTCTCTCTCTCTCTCTCTCTCTCTCTCTCTCTCTCTCTCTCTCTCTCTCTCTCTCACACACACACACACACACACACACACATGTACACACACCCGCTTCTCTCTCTCTCTCTCTCTCTCTCTCTCTCTCTCGAGAGAGAGAGAGAGAGAGAGAGAGAGAGAGAGAAAGAGAGAGACTCTCTCACACACACACACCTCTCTCTCCCTCACACACACACACACACACACACTCTCACTCTCGCGGAGATTAAGTTGGTTGGTTTCTAAATAGACACAAAATTGACTCATGCCCTTTCTTAATCTTATTCAAAAGAGAAATGAATATTGCTAAGCTTATTATCTCAAGAAGTTCCTTTAGATATGGATGACATAATCAGTTAATTAGCTGGTGCCATTTGGCTTAACTTTTTAAATCTAAGTTTATTCAACCACCGCAGTTGTTAACCTCATCCATATAATTGAGGGAAGCCTTCTAGGGCATGCACACTTTAAAATGTTACTTATTCTCAATTAATCATAATTTAGAAGCTACTCGGTCAACACAAATGCATCATTGTCATCAAACACAAATTATAAGAAAGCGAAGGATAAATATTCTAATCAATATTCAATAATATTACTGTAAAAGACAATAAAATCAAGTTACAAAATTATGTAAACAACTTAGAAATTGCAAATTTATATTTTCACCTATAAATTTGTACATACCCCATCCCACAAACAAGATTACAAGACACTAACTAAACAACAACAAAGCCAATGTCCTCCTAAAACCGTTTGGAAAACAAAGCCAGTATTGATCTATCGCCTATTATGAAGACATATATAAAATAGACCAAAACAACAGTAATGATGCCAACAACAACAACATCGATCCCTAGCAATCCTTCAGAAAAACTCTCACCTAGGTTCATATAGACAATGTTTTGGAGGTAAATAATCACAGGAATTATGTGTAGCTCAAAACCGATCGAGATTATCACTTCCGTTCATTCGGTCATGAAGTTTTGATAAAAGTCCACTCCTGAAAATTTAATTTTTTTTTTTTTTTTTTTTTAGAAAAAGACAGCATGCTGCCGCTTCATTTATAGATGTATAAACTCGGCTACAAGGGTGAGGCAACTAGGCCTCGAGGGTAGGGTAAAAAAAAAAAAAAAAAAAAAAAAAAAAAAGATATGATGAAGTAAGTTCAGACACAGAAGTCGGCCCAGAGCACCCGCCATTGAAATTTTTTTTTTTTTGAGAGAGAAAGGTAGCATGCTACCCGCTTCGTTTTAGCTAAAAGTATAAAGCAACTAGGCTTCGAACTCGCGACCTCGGATACCAACCACCAAGCCCCTTGCCACTTGCGCTAGGAACGATCGCTGAAAATGTACCCTTCGCCTAAGATAGCACAATGAAGAGCATCACCCCTGCCATGATCATAACTATTTGCAGCAGCAAACTAACAGAGTAAAAAATTTCAATGATCGAAGCCCACATTTCACCGTGCTGCGGTTCAAACATGAGGCCTATCCAGATCAGGCCAGATTCGATGGCCAAGAGCTGGAACAACGCGCAGATCCTCAGCCCAAAACTCACGTAGTATTGCTGTGGTGAGATCCCCACACTGGCCACACATATGGCTGCTAGTAGGCCACCATTGAATGAGACCAGCGTTGCAATGTTGCTCCTGATCACGCCTGCATAACGTGGATCATGGTATAAGGCTCGACCACTAGTTGAATCTCTCATACCAGTGCCGAAATGCTCCTGGGCGAAGTACACGAAGATAGGGACGAGCACCAGCAAAAACACCCCAATGACCAAACTTCTTAAGAACTGCATGGCGAGTGCAGCAAACGATAGCCCAAGGAGACCCAAAATAACAGTGCTGCTGTAGCTCACAATGCTTAAAAGGCTCCCTCTCCAAAAGGAGTAATGAACGGTTAGGGGGATGGAGGTAACCATCATAACAAAGATGCCAACCATGGAGGTTAGGAAGAAGAGACTTAGCCCAAATTGGAAACTTTGCACTGCTTGGAGGGGAGGGCTTTTGAAGGAAGCATAAATCATACCCGTTTGTACAGTGATGACCATAGTTGAAATAGTAGTAGAGAACTTGAAGGCCTTCTTTTGCTCCTGTCTGTAGCTGTTGAAGATACAACATATTAATTGAAAACGCCATTAACTTCTAATCTTTTAAAGGCTACCATCATCCCACAAAAATAATCTAAATATTAGCTTAGTCATTTCTGTTATCTATTAGTAAGTTTACCTGTTGAAAAAATGACCTAAATATTAGATGAAGTAATCCTTAAGCTCATGTATATATGTTTCAAATTAAAGAGCAAATTATAGCTTACGTTTTACATGAATATATATAGATCTTCAACTTTTCAAAGCAAACCTTATTTCTGGTAGTCTGATACTTTTTTAACAAATAGAATTAAAGGAACAGCGTGAGCTAATTTGATACATTTTCCTTAGAAGAATAAGAGCGAAGGCAAAACCTTTATTTAAAAAGAAAGGTTATAGGCTAACAGTACTATCGAAACTGATAAAAACACATGATATACCTTTCATGGTTGGCACTGTCGTCGTTGTCGCTAACATTTCGTGTAGCCATATATCCAAGGAAGCATATGATAGCTATCACAGGAATTACAATAAGCCTTATCCCTGCACTGTCTTTGTTCAAGAGTACTATTGAGAAACAGCTTGCCACAATTAAAAGTACACAAGATATGGTAATCATGCATATCAGATATATCTTTTGGTTTCGGCAGATTCGTTTATAATGCCCAAACAGAAAAACTGAGTACATTAACAGCAACATGGGGGATTGAAGAGTGGACCAGATGAGGAAACTGTAGGCTTTGATAACTGTGGAGGAATTCATGGCTCTTAAATCTTTTGCTCCGTTTAAAAATGCAAACAATATTGCAGAACCCATGATTATTTTCGCACCAGAGAAAGATATGATTCGCTTCAACTGGTCCCTGACTAAATTGGTTTGCTGTTCGTGTTCTCCTTCATTGCCTCCTACCTGTTGGTTTATCTGCATGCAGTTAGGTTAAACAAGTAAGTGTTTTGTATATATATATATATATATATATATATATATATATATATATATATATATATATATATATATATATATATATATATATATATATGAATGGTGTGCAAACTATCATTATAACAAAATTAGGTTATAGGAACACATTCTTGTGACACTTTTATGTAAATGTCCTATCTATATTTCATCTATATCCAAAATTAGATTATAGGGACACATTATAAAAATATGTCGCTATAAACCCTAGCGACGGCACATATAGCAACACTAATAATAAGTGTTGCTATTTTTGCTAGCAATATTTTTTTTCAAATTTTAGCAACACTTAAAAATGTTGCTATATCATAATTTTATTATAGTGTATAGGCCACAGAAAGTTAGCAAACATATTTAGAAGATAGAGAAGAAAGAGAGCTTTTCATTATATATAGATTAGGCACCCTGAGATAATTCATTAAGCAAAAAATTTACTATTTGCAAGCTCAAAAGTTTTATTGCGAAAATAAAGAACATAATTTGAGGCATATAAAACCTATAGATGCATCACAGGCTTATAATTTTGACAACAAGACGCAAAAGATCATCATACCACAAGCTTATAAACCCACATCCATATATACATCTCATCATGGCTGTAATTAAGATGAAAAATAACTAAACATTAACCCGCCAGTACAGTTAGCTCAGTTTTTGATTGGTCTTATTTCATGCAAAAATCTGGAAACACTTGGGTTTATTGCAGATATGTGATATGTTTTGGCAACTGTATGGTAGGGGTATGCATATATAGTTTTATGCAGTACCACCACAAGGTACCATAAGAAACAATACAAACGGTCACTTTATTTGGAAAATCTTTTGGTCGAAATCCATGGGATTTGCTTATGGAGAACTCCATATCGGATTTGTCCATAAGAGAGAACAAGAAATTAAGCATGTGAAATACTAAAGAAAAGAGAAGAAGTAGGTGTGATAAAGAGCTTAAGAAGATATTTTGTGAAGGGTTTAATAAGCTAAAAACGATACACAAGAGAGAGAGATCCATGAGTGCTAAAATATAGGGGTAATATATATATAGCCAACTAAAAATCTTACCTTTTCAAAAAAAAAAAAAATCGTTATATAAATTGCAGATTTATATATCATCTGTAACTGTTACTTGATTTTGGAAAATTTTATTTATTTATTTTTATTTCTTTGAGTTTATAAATCTCACAAAAGAAAATAACGAACAATTAACTGATGCGGAGCTGTAAAATATGAGATCGACAATCAAACAAAAGAAGCACTAGAGACAGAGAGAGATGCCCCATAAACAATATTTAGCCAATTAAAAACCCTAAATCCTTTTCAAAAAACTAAAAAAAATAAAAACCCTTATATTACAGATTTATGTATCATCTGTTACCATAACTTGATTTTGGAAAGATTGTTTTCTCTTTTTCTTTTGAGTGTATAAACCTCACAAAAGAAAAAAAAAAAAAAGAGAAAAAAAAAAGAACAATTACCTGATGTGGAGCTCATGTTCCACAAAAACAAAAAAGGCCTAAAAACCTAAAAGCAAAACAATTAGCAGCAGCAGAAGAACAAGACCTGCGCAGTGGTTGAAGGAAGTTCTCGAGACATTTGGTGAAATGGAGGCTTTTTGATTATATGTGAACACACAAAGTAAAGGAAAAAAGCTCCTCTTCCTCCTCCTGCTGCTGCTTCTCTTCCACTTCCTCTTCTTCTTCTTCTTTATCATGGTGAGAAATATATAACATATGACTTAGTCGCATGCGACAAAGACCTACTGAGTCGTCGCATAGCTCCAAAGCACAGTCTAATCTATGGAACGTGCCTCCCCTGGATGCCTTCGCAATTAAATTTTTTTCTTCCCCTCAATTGGTTGGTCGGTCCTCTAGCTACCCTTTCGAAACTTTCTCGGTCTTTCGACTGATGTATATAAAAGAGTAATGCTTTAGTATATCAACTTTTTACTATATGTTACAATTTACAGTTCAAAAAACAAACTGTTTCACATCTCTTTGCCTTATTACTTTTTAAACCAAAAGGAATTAATAATTTAAACGCAAGCTATAAACGATGTTTAATTCTTTACTAGTTGAGTTGAGTTGAGTTGAGTTTAACGGATTTAAAGCATCATTTAATAATTGAGAATTGTCAAGTCTATCACCCAAAATGGATTGTTAACCGACAATCATCCAATTCATAGCCCACCTTTTCTCTACAAGTCTCATCACTCCTTTTTTTTTTTTACTAAAGAGCAAAGAAGGATTAGTAAACTATAGAACCCTTGCATAAGGAATTGCAGATATTACAACCTCTTTTTGGTTGTACGTAGACTTAATTAATTATATGAGGATTTGAGCCTTTTTAATTTGTTTTGAGCCATGATTCTGTACTTATCTTAACGACATCTCACTGTTTTTGATTGAATAAATTAAGTTATTCTTCGATCATATATATATATATATATATATATATAACCCCAGAAAAGAAAAAGAAAAAGAAAAAAACATCCAGTTATAGGGCCTTGGGCACACCATGCACGGAAGTATATACGAGGACGTGTAGGACAAGGAAATCAAGCAGTTATATGCAGGTTGTTGGATCTCTAGCATTTGTTACTAAGTACATATTGTGGCAGCGTGGGATTACAATCCACTTTGGGCTGTAGGCCAAAGCAGGGTTGCTTAATTAATTATCCATGACAATTCATTTTTCTAGTTGTTCATATCCTTAATTCTGCTTCGTTATATATTTAGAAGATGGAGATTAGCAAACATATTTAGAAGATGGAGAAGAAAGAAAGCTTCGTTATATATAGATTAGATATAAGAGCCAGGCATTATATCTGCAGTTAGGGGTATTCATAAGTATTATGTGGATGAAGCTTGTCACAATTACAAGTACACAAGATATGGCAATCAAGCTTATCAAAATTATCTTCTGGTTTCAGTAGATTTGATCATCATAACGCCCAAACCGACAAATTGTGCACCTACAACAAGAAGATGGGGGATTGAAGAGTGAGCCAGATGAGGAAACTGAAGGCTTTGATCACTGCAGAGGAACGCATCGCTCTTATATCTTTAGCTCCATATATATAAAAAATGCTAAGAGGATTGCAAAAGCCATGGTTTCTGTCACCGCTGAGAATGATATATTTTTTAATTTTTATTTTTGTTGTTGTTGAAGGTACGTACAGGGGCTAGACCCTTTTAAGGTCATTATAAGGAAAAGTAGTAACAAACTCAAACGTTTAATCCTGAAAAGAAAGACAAATATGTACAGCAGGTTGAGATACAATATTTATAGATGATCACAAGCTTATAAAGCCCACATCCTTGTATGCATCTCAGCTGTAATTAAGGTGGAAATAAGCATTAACCAACTAATGTAATTAGCTTAGATTTGATCTGTCTTATTTCAACAACTTGGAAACACGGGGGTTCATGGCAGATGTTGCAGCTATATATTATGGTCCGGCGAAGACTAGGTCAGAAAGGAGAGGGAGAGAAAGGGTAAAGCTCCGGTCGTTAATGATGAAAAAGCTTCACAAGGTGGAGAGCTTCCGTTGCCGGCCGGAGCTTCCGATGTATCCTGCGTCGGCGTGAGACGGAAGGAGCGAGAGAGGAGAGCGCGCCGCGGTAGGTCCTGCGGTACTCGGGCACCCCGTCAATCCTTTGGAAGCGTTGGAGTGGCCAAACGATGGGGTTCTCCTCTGGCTCGGAGTGGTCACAAGCACAAGCACAAGGATGCGCCACAAGCGGACAAGTTTCTTGCCAAGGAATCTCTTGGCTTTTCGAAGACCACATCTTCTCGGCAGGTAGCTGCACATGGGCCCGGTGACCCTAGAGGCAAAAGGGGGCTGAGATCTGTGACCTGGGCAGACCACAGAGGTCTCCCCCTTTCCTCGTATTGTCGGGACGATGTTGTCGGGGTCGGACAAGACCTGACTGGACCTGGCCGAGAACCTTTGGACGGACCTGGGGGTAGTGGGGGTTCACGGGCTGCGCGTCCTTCTTTCCCTGAGACTCCTTATAAGGATGCTCTTCTCCGTCGAGCCCCACATCCCCGTATCCCCCCTCCTCCTCCGACTGCTTCCAGGCACAGCTCTGTCGCCCCGCTACTCTCGGGTAGGTGTTTCCGCTGCCTATCGAGAGATCACCTCATCAAATACTGCAGGGAGCCCCTCCGGTGTCGACGCTGCTTCAGGCTTGGACATCTCGAGGCCCGGTGTAGCCTCCGGAGGTCGCCGCCGGCACCGAAGATGTACAGGGCCATGGGTTATAGGCCTCCTGCCACAAAGCATTTCGTCCATCAATCCGAGAGCTTCCATGCCCGCCAGCAACTCTGCCGCAATGCTGTCCTCGCAAGTGTGATTGGCCCGGATCGCCTGGGACACTGTCCACGAGAAGCGATCGCAACGGATCTCGCCAGCAAACTGGGGGGCTGTCCGAAGACTTTCACGTGGCGCGGCACCGAGAAAGGGGATTTGTGATCCTTCTCCCCCACTGGGTACGCCCAGTGGACCTCACCCGCAGGGACGTCGTCCGGCTTCCTCGCTGTCGCCTCCGGTGTTTCAACTGGAACCCGTACCGCAACGCAGTGAGATCCATGCTCCGATATAAAGCATGGATCAAACTGGTCGAGCTCCCCTTTGAATGCTGGACGGAAAACTGTGTCGCCGCTCTCGTCAGCCCATTCGGAAGATACCTGCATGGCGAGGAGGAGAGCGTGAGCATGTCGGATTTTGGTGGCTTTTGCTGCCAGATTGCAGTGGATGACGCCGCCGACATCCCGGAGAGTATCTTAATTACGTTAGGAGACCTTACCATCACCATCGCGGTTCAGCTGATCCGCACGGCCCCTTTGGGGGGCGACGACCGTGGAACACCCTTCGCCGGTGGAGACCCGAACGAGGGGGCGGATCAGACGGATCCGCTCGGCCGGCCCATCGCCAGAAGGGTCAACCCCGCGGGTGAGGGGCCATCGGGTCCGAGATCTACGGACGGTATGGTGGCGGACACCTTTGAGTCGGGGGTTCCGCCGGAGCGGGGTTTTTTGGGGCGGCGGCGACTCGGAGGTGAGCGGCGGTCGCAAAGCCCCCTTGCGGCGGGCCCTGTTTGTGCCTCTTTCCCTCGAGGTCGGCGTAGGCTGGCCCCCCCAACAAAAGCCAGCAGCATCGGCCCCCGGCGGGTGGAGGGCGTGGTCGTGCCCACGGCGGGCGTTCGCCTCGTGAAGCATGACGCGGGTTCTCCGCCGGTTACCTCGGCAGGGGGACCCTCAATTGCTTGCGGGGGGTCCTGCCGCTTGCAGTGCTGCCCCCGAGACCCCCCCCTCGGGCTACCCATCTTGCGAGGAGAAGGTCTCGCTTCGGGGGGGCTTCCATCTTCGGACTGCGGGAGACCTAGGGGGGAGCGGGGAGTCAGAACTTTGACCCGCCCTCTGATTGGGGTGGCACCCGACGCGAGGTGGAGTCAAGGGTTGGATCTCGGGAGTGGGGGGACACAGGTCGCGAGGGACGAGCGCCATTTGGATCGCTGGAGGGGGCCCGGGGCGGACGGGCCCACGCTGGGCCCAGCAAGTGGGGGGCCCCCTACGGCCGGTGTTGTCCCCTGTATTTGGGCCGAAGCTGCGGTCTCTCCGGGCCCGGGCGGACTTGGCTTTGGCCTCTTTGGAGGCCCGAGTGTGGGGGGCAGTCCGGGGGCCCCCGGAGGTGGTCTGCTACACCTCGGCCTCGCACGGATGACTTTATTCTTCGCCCCGGTCGACCTCTATCCCCCCCGCCCACTTTGCCTTCTTTCCCACTGGGTTCACTTGTGTGGCTTGAACCGGATGACGGACAAGATGGGAGTGGCTGACCTTGCCGCTGCATCTTCTCGTCCTGCGCTCATCTGGGCGACGGGTGGATTTGGTCCCCCGCTTTCTGAGGGTTTCTTTGACAACTCTATGGAGACTGACAACCTGACGACGCCCCAAGGAGGGGGGGACCTTGCCGCCCTGGCTTGCCAACCTGCGTTCGTCTCTCCCGCTTCCACCCGCAGGAGCACTCGGCTTGCTAAGGGTAGCCACGGTGGCCCGCTTGCTAGAGCCATGGCCAGAAAAGCTTTGCTTCGGGAATCCAACCTCCTGCTGACCCGGGGCACCTCCACCGAACCCACCCAGGATAAAAGCGCCCTGTGCGGGATCCGCCTATCTGATGTCGAAGCTGCGGATCTCTTGGGGTTCGCTGGGCCCCTCCCCTAGGGCCCTCGTCCACTGCTGGGTGCTGTTTCTGGGAGTCGTCTGTGTGTCGTTATGTTTCAGATTTTCAGTTGGAATGTCCGGGGTTTAAACGACCAGAATAAGCGTGCGGTCGTTAAATCGGTGGTGTCTAAGCTAATGTCGTCTGTAGTTTGTATCCAAGAGTCTAAGGTGGAAACGGTATCCCGTTCTTTCCTTCGATCTTTTGCCGGTCCCCTGTTTGACAAATGTCTTTTCATCAAATCGGCTGGAGCCTCGGGGGGTTTGATCACCTGTTGGCCCTCTCACATCTTCTCCTGCAGCGGGGCTCTTGTTCGAAACTATTCGCTCACGGTGCAACTAACCCACATCCCCAGCGGGATTTGCTTCTCTGTTACCAACGTCTATGGTCCCCCGACTTGGAAGGGCAAACCGGAGTTCTGTCAGGAATTAGTCGACCTCAAACGAGATTGCAGAGGCGTATGGACAATCTGTGGGGACTTCAACTTAACCAAAAATCTGCAGGAAAGGAAAGGCAGTACCTGGAGTGGTCGCTCTATGGAGTTGCTCTCGGATCTAATCAGTGAGTTGGAAATGCTGGACCTACCGCTGAGCAACCAGCAGTTCACCTGGTCCAACTTGCAGAGTAGCCCAACCTTGGCTAAACTGGACCGTTTTCTGATATCCACTGAGTGGGATCAAAGGTTTCCCCTCTCTAAGGTGGAGGCCGGAGCGAGGATCACTTCTGACCACTCGCCGTTAATTCTCTCTACCAGCCATAAGCTTCCCCCCCCCCCGGTTCCGTTTTGAGACGGTCTGGCTCACTCGTGCGGATTTCTGTTCTAATTTACCGTTGTGGTGGAACGAGGTCCCCTCGAAGAGCTCTGGGGTGCTTACTTTCGTAGCCAAACTACGACACTGCCGAAAGCGCATCAAGGAATGGTGCTCCTCGAGCTTCTACAGTGTTCACCGCACCAAAAATTATCTAGTTGGCGAGATCCATCAGCTCGACACCCTGGAGGAACGTGCAACCCTTCCCCCTCATCTATTCGAGAAACGGGCGCAGCTCAAATCTCTCCTTAAAGGGGTAGTGGTGGACGAAGAAATTCTTTGGAGAGACCGTGCGAATCTCCGCTGGCTGAGAGAAGGGGACGCTAATACGAAATTCTTCCATGCAGTAGCTAACGGTAGGAGGCGGGCGAACAAAATTGGTGACGTGGTGGACAACGGGCGGACTATACGGAGAGAGGAGGAAAAAAGGGGTTATTTCGCCGACTACTTTAAGACGCGGTTCGCTCCGAGGGACCATACTAGGGATTCGATAGGAGACTGGACTGAACTTCTGGGAGGTAGAACTTTTAGCCGCCCAGAAGACCTGACCGTGCCTTTCACTTTAGAGGAGATCAAAAAAGCCTCCTTTCAATTGGGCAGCGATAAAGCCCCTGGGCCGGACGGTTTTAACCTGGCCTTTATTCAAAAATTCTGGGACGTGATAAAGTCGGACTTGCTTCTCATCTTCCAAGAGCTGTACAATGGATCTCTGAACTCCTCCCCTTTGGATTATTCCTACATCTGCTTGGTCCCGAAGAGAGAAGGGGCTAATTCGGCAAACGACTTCCGGCCTATTAGTCTACTTAATGCGGTGCAGAAGATCATTTCGAAAGTCCTGGCTAACAGACTGGAAGCAGTTTTGTGGTGACCCGGATCTCCGCAGGGCTTCTACAGTGCGATTAGCAGCTTCTGGAGGCCTATGTGGCATGTCGGCGGTGTTTCTGCACCAATTTGGATTCAAGTGATGGACTTCGGGTGTATAATGGATCACGTGAGTGATCGGAGGACCCCGTCGGATGTTTTGATGTGGTTTCGCGCGAAATGGTTATTAAAATTGGACTCAGCGCGAAATTTGAGTAAAGAACACTTCTCCGGGAATTTTCGGCAAATTTTAGAAGGGGAATTTGGCAAATCGGACTTCGGATTTGGATTCAGCGCGCGAAAACGGTCAAGATGGACTATTTACTTGTATTTTTCGGAGCCCGGATGACCCGGCACGGATTTCGAGGTGATTGGTACTGTTCCGGCCGCCGGAGGGGCGCCGGCGGCGGCGGCGGGCGGCGGAGCGCGGCGGCTGGCGGCGGCGGAGGTGCGCGGTCCACCGCGGAGGCGTGCACCCGGGCGCTGGCCACGTGGCGCCTCCCGGTTGGCGGGCGCTGTGGGCGCGGTCCACGGGATGGCGCGGGTGCACGGTGGACCCGGGGGTGGACACGTGGCAGATCGGGGTTGGTGCGGCGTTGTGCGCGCGGTCCACGGTGCGGGGAGCTGGTACCTCGGGCCGCGTGCCCGACAGGCACGCGTGGGCGCACGTGGGGCGCGGCGTGGGCGCGTTGACCCGAGGCTCCCGGTGTGGACGCCACGTGTCGTCGCTGGGTTCGGCCACGTGGCGCTTGGCTGTTGGCCCAAACAGCTGTTTGCTGTTTGGGTGTACACGTGGCGGCCTGGGGTTCTTCCGGGCGTGAACAGTAACGGGCCGGGCCCGCTACTGTAGCAGCCCGGAAGTACCGGGCGCCCGAAACTTTGGGCCAAAATTCCAAAGTTCGGATTTTCGGGCTGGGCTTTAAATAGCCGTCTTGTGAGGGAGTTTTGCCCCCTTTCCCGAGCTCCCCTGCCCATGGCCCCTTTAGGAAAGTTGTAGATCTTGGTGTTGTGCATCTTCTGGCAGAGGCCAGGATTTTTTGGAAGCCGCGGCGTCGACGACTTCGGCATCGGAGCGCAGTGTGGCGATTTTTCATCGGAGGCCCGTTATCGTCGCAGTTTGATCTGCGAGGTCTACAGAGCTACTCCGTCAGTATTTTTGGACAATTTCTGCGGCGTTGGAATCACGAGAGGTACGTCTTCGACTTTCGTGTTGATCATCTTGCTGGATTCAGAGTTTATGACACGGTTTTCGAGGCATTTCTAAGCCGCTGTTTTCTGGTGGAGTTTTTGGACAGCGGCCCCTTGCCAGAATTTTATCTCCGCACCCGAGTGTCGTATTGAGACGAGCCTATACACTTTTTGGATCTACTCGTCGCAAGGATTATCATTGTATTTTTCCGGGATTTTTCTGAGGCTTTCCCGAAGGTATACTATTTCCCTTTTATCTGTGTTTGAGTTTACAGTTGTGTGGTTGTGAGTGTTTGCGCACCTGTACTGTGGAATTTGTAACTCGGCCTACGGGGCTCGGATTTGGGCGTGCAGGTACCCGTTTCGAAGGTCTCGACGAGACGCTCGCTGTGATATTTTTATTGGAATTTTTGGAGTTCGTTTTACAGGTGAAAATTTCGCATTAAGGGGACTGTTCCCAGCAGATTTGTGATGCTTGGATTTTATGGAATTAAGTGTAACTTTGGGTTGTGTTTTTGTACCCAGGAGGTATTGATCACTGTTCCTGTATCGTTGGATTGGTGGGTGTGCAGAGATATCTGTTTCTGGACTGTCTCAGCTGTGCGACTCCGGACAGTTAGCATTTTCAGGTGGGTGGCCTTGTCTCCAAGATTGATGGACTGTGCTTTAAATCTGCTATAGTAGGACTATGCATGATAGTGAAATGCTTGTGCAGCATGTTAGAATGTAGGAATTGCTATTCCTTGTATTATCTGATGGTATTGTCATCTCCTTGCTTTCTACCATCTGTAAATTATAGTTATTGGAACTTGACCTAGCACCCCGTCATATGTTGCATGTGTAACCAGACTAGTAGAAAACCCTCACTTGGGCTAGGGTTATTTCTGTTTTAGACATCCACACTTCTACTTTCCTGGACATAGTGTTCTTCCTCGCCCGGGTAGTGGGCCGAGTGGTCAGGAGTTATCTTTTAGTGTGGGATGCATGTTACACTCGTGCTTGGGAGCAGAGTGGAGTCTGGTAGATGTAGTTGGTTGTTCATCTGTAGCGGGAGCTGTTTGGGTAGACGGCGGTCCCGAGATGTTTTATTTTTCTTGTTTTATCTGTCGCCGCTGTGCTAGTGGCAGCGGTAGATCAGTGTTAGCAGAACCTTAAACCCAGAACCTTTTTGGACACACATATGATTTTTGTCAACCAAATATTTTCTTCCAAGCATCGTAGGGTCGCCTGAGTCTGTTCCTGTTTGATTGGACGAAGGCATTAGCCCTTCGAGGCTTAGATATAAAACTTGGTTTCAACTGTTTTCCTAAGCAGAACTAAAAATCATTAAATATGGATTTCTTACAGATCAGATGGCTTCAGTAAGAAATGTCACAGTTTTTCCTATAAATTAACCACCGAGATGATTCGAGTGGTCTGGGTTCTAAGGTCTGCCTTTTCTTGGGACGAGAACAACGAGAGGCTATGCCTAGAGCCTGTTCTTGTTTGATTTGGGTTGTAGGTTCTAGTCTTTCGGTGTTCCCGGACCCTTCATTGGGTCAGTGGTTGAGATGTTCGGCCTGTTTGGCCTGTTGAGTCAGCTGTTCGCAGTGGATGCGATGTCGGCCTGTTGAGGCAGTTGTTCGCAGTAGATGCGACGTTTGGCCTGTTTGGCCTGTTGAGACAGTTTCTCGCAGTGGATGCGACTTGGTGCCATGAGTTGGCAGAGTGTGATCTAGAGGTTGTTTCTCTGATTTAGTGGTGGAGGTGGTTCTCCCACTTAGCCTTGAGGATCTTGGGGTTCTGGCAGATCGAGTCGTGGAGGTTTCCCGACTCAGCCATGGTCGTGCATTTATCAGATTGAGTCGTTGAGGGTTCTCCGACATAGCTGTGGGAGTGTGTTGGGCTATTCCTGTTCGAGTCGAGGTTCTTTTTCCGACTGAGTTGTGCTTTGAGCTTGGAGTTACCGATCTGTTTGATCGTGGATCATAGCCTGCATGAGCCACATTTGAGCTTTACAGAGATACTTGAGATGGGTTACTTTTTACTCGAGCGGGTCGCTCCCCTCGAGTGCCACTCCGGAGTAGGCGAGACCGGGTTGTTATACCGGCGTGAGATTGAGCTTTTCTATCGCGACTTGTCGTCGCATTTGTCCCTCTGGCTGTGCTGGTGTTGGCAGTCATGGACGTCCTACGTAAGTCCGCTCCTCCGGGACGTAACGGCAGTAGATCCTACGTAAGTCCGCTCCTCAGGGACGTAACGGCAGTAGGTTGGCGCAGGCTTGACTGGACCCGAGGAGGCAGTCAGTTCAGATTGAGTGATCAGAGATGAGAGTTAGTTGTGGCATCATGTTCTTTCTGTCCCACTCTTTGAGCATCTAGATAGAGGCATAGTAGCTGTAGAGTTTACTTTTCCCAGCTTTCCTTACAGCACTGCTTTTGTTACTTTATGCCTCTAGTGGACTTAGTGGGCAGACCGTCGGGCTTGTTGGCGGCACCCACTGAGAACTACTTGGGACGTAGTTCTCACACCCGTCGTGGTGTCTTTTCCCACAGGAACTTCTACTCCAGTTCCTGTTGTTCCTGTTGCTGATCCTTCTGACCGAGGCGAGGGAGTCGCGAGCTAGTTCCCTACCCGTCGTTGGAGTGTAGCGGTACCCCTTCAGAGGAGAGCTTCAGTAGATTAGTTATTTTATTTTCCTCCTTTGAGAGACTGTTATAGTGAGGATTGTTATGTGTTGAGAGCCTGTACACTGATGTATTTATTGGAGATACCTCCCGGTTGAGTTCTGAGTTTGTATATGAGGATTCTGCATGATTATCATTTTTGGGAGACGAACATTGTTGTGTTATTTCCAGTTGTACAGTGATTGATTTAGTTATACAGCAGATTTTTATTTATAGCTCTGATATCTGTTTAGCTGTAGTACTTCTCTTGCAGGTAGGACGCTTCACCTATGCGGGTTTGGCATAGGTGGCGGATCTGTTGGCGAGCCGGGTCGCAGTTTCGACCCCGGGGCGTGACAAGTTTTGAAGGAAGTCATCTCACCCCCTCAGTCTGCTTTTCTGAAAGGCAGGTCGATCCTGGACGCCTTTGCAACAGCTATCGAAGTGATTAACTGGTCCTCCAAATCTGGTATGGAGGCAGTGGAAATTAAAGCAGACTTCGAGAAGGCGTTTGACATGGTGCTTTGGGACTTCATTTTCTTGGCCCTCTCGGGGCTAGGGGCAAACGACACTTGGTGCAGCTGGATCAAGCAATGCGTTTGTAACGCCAAGGTGTCAATCCTTGTGAATGGAGTCCCAACGAAATGGATAAAGACCTATAGGGGTCTTAGGCAAGGGGACCCGCTTTCCCCCTACCTATTCATTTTGGTAACGGAATGTTTAACCAGAATGACGGATCGGGCCGTTTACAACGGTCTACTTTGTGGAGTGGGTCCTACCCCAGCCTCAAAGGTTTCCATTGTTCAGTATGCAGACGACACACTTTTCTTCTGCGGTGCGAAGAAGAAACAGATCAACAATCTACTCTTCATATGGAAGCTTTTCGAATGGGCCTCTGGATTGAAGGTTAACCGGGAGAAGACAGAACTATTTTACCTTGGCAGACAGTCCAACAGAGGGAGGAGGCTTGCAAACATCCTGGGATGCAAGCTGGGTACTCTACCGATTTCTTACCTTGGTCTCCCCCTTTCCGATAAACCAGTGAGAAAAGAAGACTGGCGGCGTGTTATCGGCAAAGTCGAGTCACGGATAGATGGCTGGCAAGCCAAACTACTCTCCCAGGGAGGTAGGCTAGTCTTGGTGAACTCTGTGCTTTCGAACCTTCCACTATACTATCTCTCCATGTTCAGGGCACCCAAGTGGGTGATTAGAAGGTTGGAGGCGCTACGACGAGCTTTTTTCTGGAAGGGGGCATCTGCCACTGAATGAGGGCATTGCCTGATAAACTGGAAGACGGTGTGCAGGAGCACCTCGGAGGGTGGTTTAGGAGTCCTGAACTTGGAGAGCATGAATTCGGCTCTACTGGCCAAGTGGTGGTAGAGATTCCTCACAGATAAGAACTTATTGTGGGGACCACTCATTAAAGGGCTCTACTACGTCCGGAGGAAGCCGCTGAGAGAAGGCTCCTCCTTCAGGCCGCTCTCTCAGTGGTGGCGCAATGTACTAGACACGAGAGAGATCTTCAGATGTGGGCTGACATACTCTCTAGGAGATGGTCATAGCGTTCGTTTTTGGTTGGACATTTGGGTGGCTCAGGCCCCTCTTAGCACTCTTTTCCCAGCTATCTTCTCCGCCGTCAGGGGGAAGTGTAGTAGGGTCTCTGAGTGTCGGGGGGTGAACTGGTGGAAGTGGGGGCATATCCTACGGGGGTTTACTCCGGGTACCCCGACGGAAATGGAGTTGGTCGACCTGCTCAAGGAGACAATCGCGGAGTTCTCAACCTTGCCGTAAAAAAATATGGTACGCTGGAGATGGACACACTCAGAGTGTTTTTCGGTGAAATCTCTTTACCTCTTCATCAAGAACGGAGGGGTGTCTGACCCCCGCTTCAAGGAAATCTGGAAGATCAAAGTCCCTCTTAAAGTTAAAATCTTCTGTTGGTTAGTCCTAAGATCTAGGGTCAAGACCAAAGACAACCTGCTCAAAAGGGGATGGACAGGGGATGGCTTTTGTACTCTTTGCCTAGACGAAGCGGAGACGGTGGGCCACTTGTTCCTGAACTGTCATCGGACCAGAAGCATTCTGCAAGCCTTCCATCTGAACGTGGCAAACCGCAACACTCCTCTGACGGTTGCTTCGGTTTGGAGTGACTCTTGCCAGAGAAGTGCATCCTTTCGTGCTAAAGAGCTCTCCGGCCTTGCCTCGGTTTGGTGGACAATATGGCTAGAACGCAATAGGAGAATCTTCGAAAAACGCAAGAGGACGTCGGGTGTTATCCTTAGGGAAGCTCGTGACTGTTGGAGCCGGTGGGCACTTAGTGCTGCACCCCTTTAGTTTAGTTTTTTTTTTTTTTTTTTTTTTTTTTTTTTTTTAGGCCCTGTTGCCTACTCTTGTTGCCTAGTTCATCCTCCATATGAATGAAGCGGTAGCATGCTACCTTCCTCTCAAAAAAATATATATTATGGTCCGGCATATAGTTTTTATCCTGCACCATCATTGAGTAGTGTAAGATGTAAGAACCCAATGCAAATGGTTATAAATTATAAGTAAATAATGAACCTAGCTAGCTTCATGCGCTAGATGTAGCAAATAGTCTTAATTAACGATCCAGATATAAATAGAAAGGTCGCTTAATTTGGATGCATTCGGATTTTTCCATGGTGAAGCCCTTCTGATAGAAGTCGACTCGCTTCTCTCGAAAGATGAATAGAAGAAAGATCTAATAAGAGATGATCGGGGCCATGAGCTAAAAAGAAGAAGAGATTAAGCTTGTGAAAATACTAAAGAAAAGTAAAGAAGAGCCTGTTGTATGAGCTCGAGAAGCTTTCATAAGCTTTTAGTAACAGTATTAATCGATCTGCTGGTAGAGGAGAAACATCAATCAAATATACAATCTAACTAACAGCAAAGAAGTAAAAAAGAAGAAGAAGAAGAATAGGATTCATGCCTGTAGATCACGAGTAGCTGAAGTAGGAATTTCCTCGGACCACATTTGTTTGGGATCAATGATTTTAAGAAATATATGAGCAGTGCATGTACACACAATGTGGAGAACCACAAACTTTCGAGGAAGCGGCAAAATCTGATGATTGGTGTAAAGCTATGAATGAAAAAATTGCAGCGCTAGAGAAAAATAATACATGGGAGCTTGTTGAACCATCCACAGAAAAAAAAAATTATCGGGCTAAAATGGATATACAAGACAAAATATAAACCAGATGGATCGATCCAGAAATTAAAAGCACGTTTAGTTGCAAAAGGTTACTTACAGCAACCAGGTATTGATTTTAATGAAACCTTTGCACCCGTAGCTAGATTTGATACTATCCAAACTGTTTTGGCTTTGTCTGCACAAAATAAATGGAAAGTTTTTCAATTTGATGTTAAATCAGCTTTTCTTAATGAATTTTTGGATGAAGAAGTTTTTGTTGAGCAGCCGCAGGGTTACAAAATTAAAGGACAAGAAGATAAAGTCTACAGACTACGAAAGGCGTTATATGGATTAAAACAGGCACCAAGAGCCTGGTATAGTCGGATCGATTCACATTTTATTCAAAACGAATTTTCTAGATGTGAAAGTGAACCCACACTTTATATCAAATCTCGAGGTATGGAGATTTTGATTGCTTGCCTTTATGTTGATGACTTGATTTACACTGGAAACAATACAGATTTGATCAATAATTTTAAGAAAAATATGATGATTAAATTTGAGATGACTGATCTTGGCCCCATGAGTTATTTTTTGGATTTAGAGGTAAAACAAGAAGATAATAAAATTTTTATCTGTCAGAAAAAATATCTTGATGATTTACTTGAGAAGTTTAATATGAAAAATTACAATCCTGTGCAAAATCCAATGGGTACGAATATGAAGCTATCATTGGATGATGGAGAAGAAAAAATTGATTCGAGTTTGTACAGAAGTCTGATTGGGAGTTTACTCTATATTGCTAACAGTAGATCGGATATTATATATGCGACATCTTTGTTATCGAGATTTATGCAAAGCCCAAGTAAAATTCATTGGGGAGCGGCGAAAAAGATATTGAGATACTTGAAAGGAACAAGAGACCACGGACTGTGGTATACTAACGCTAACGATTTTTATTTTTTTGGTTGTTTTGATAGTGATTGGGCAGGTTCGGTAGATGATCGACGAAGCACGAGCGGGTTCGTCTTCAATTTTGGTGCAGGAGCAATATGTTGGTCTTCCAAAAAACAGCAGTCGACGGCTCTATCATCTTCTGAAGCCGAATACATAGCGGTTACGACTGCTACATGTCAAGCAATCTGGATGCGGCAAATCTTAACAGATTTGAAGTACGAGCAAAAAGATCCAACTGTAATTTATTGCGATAATCAATCAACTATCGCAATGGGCGAAAAATCCAGTTCATCACAGCCGAACCAAACACATCGAATTGCGACATCATATTTTATTCGTGAACAGATCGCTAACGGTCAAGTCGAGTTGATACACTGCTCTACCGAAGAACAGATGGCCGATATTTTTACAAAGCCGCTACCATTGGAAAAATTCATATTTTGCCGAGAGAAGATCGGTGTGAAGAACATTAGCATTACAGAAAATGCCTATAACCTAATTTTGTTGTAGTGACAGTGGTGAATTTTCTCTCCTCTGGCCTGTTACAGAAAATTCATATGACCTGCATTTTTTTAAAAAAAAAAAAAGAAGATAGAAAATCCATATGACTAGAACACATTGCATAAATTATCCAATTCAAAATAAGTTCGATTGTTAATTAAAAAGTAAACCATTCGAGATATTTTGTTGGTTGTTCTAGATAAAATTTAATAATACAAAATTTTATTAAAAAATATAAAGTCCCACACACACATGCATGTAGAGGGTTGGTTAATTACGTACGAGTGGCTAACTATGCATAGAAAGATTCTATCCTTTAATTCGCTTCCAAAACAAGCTCACGTTGCATCATGGCGACAAAAGCACCACTTCAGAATTTTTTTTAAAAAAAAAAATAATTTAACAACAAGTTTTTAACTAAAATTATTTTGACAATTAAAAATAAAACCACAAGCGTTTCTCTTACAGCCCCGGAGGAGATATAAGTTTTGATTTGATCAAAAATTTAAATATCTCATAAAATCTTTCGCTGTTCTCGGACTGTTAGCAACGAGCACACAAACCAAATAAAATCAGTTGGCGATTACAACACAAAAATAAATTCAAAATTATCCTACAGACAAAATTAATAACATACAAATTTATGTAAAAAAAATTTTGCAGGATAAAAAATCACGAGCGAAAGAAAAATTAATTAAAGTTTTACTATTTCGGAACAAAGGGAATAGAACAACTTTATAATCTCAATCCCCTCCAATTTCCGAACAATTAAAGAGTCCGGAGAGTTTGAAATTCATCATAATTTAATAGTGTACGTGACTTTCAGCAACGGCACTCTAATTGTTCCTTAAAGAGTAGTGAGCAAAATATTCATGCACATTATTAGAAGAGCAAAAACTTATTTTATATATACAACGATTGTCAAACGGGCATTTCCAAATTCGATCAACTTCACTAACTTATTTTAAAATAATTAGTATTTTTAAAATATTTTTAAATTTTTAACTTTTGTTTTCTAATTTTACGACTGGTTTCATACTTACAATTTTTTTTTTAAGGAATATTTTATGTATTTTATATCATTTCTCATCTGTGATAGCTTTTTTTTATTTCTAATTTTCTCACTCATTTATGCATCCGGGGCTAGAGATGTCAACGGATAGAATTCGAGGTAGATTTTCAAAAATTCGAATTCGACTACCAAATTCGAAATTCAAATCCGATAAATTTAAAAAATTCATATCCAAATTTGAATCTGACCAAAAATTTAAAATCCGAATCTAAACCCGAATCTGAAAATCTAAATTCGAAATAATTATTTTTCTTTTGCTCTTTATAATATTTCAAAACATATTACATTAAATCTAAAATTTTAAAATATAAATTTAAATATAATATCGAATATATATATATATATATATATATATATATATATATATATATATATATATATATATATATATATATATATATATATATATATATATATATATATATATATATATATAGTAAAGTTTATATAATTTCAAAAGTATAAGCCCAAATATGCTTGTAAATTTTTTATCATTGAATTTATATTGATATTTGTGCTATTATAAGGTCAATTAAAAGAAGGGAAAGAAAAAGTAAATAGCACAAATTTCAATACAAATTCAATGATAAAAAATTTATAAATATATTTGGGCTTGTACTTTTGAAAATATATATGCCCTACTCTCTCTCTCTCTCTCTCTCTATATATATATATATATATATATATATATATATATATATATATATATATATATATATATATATATATATATATATATAATTAATTCGGATAATTAATTCGAGCTAGAATCGAATATAGTAAAATTTTATATTCGAATTTATATTTATTTAACATGGTGTAGATATATTTGGTTAGAATTGGAATTCTATAAAATTTCATATACTTATTCACATCCCTATTAATTCGGGGCCAGCATGTTTATATTGTACGAAGATGGAGCAGATCCAAAACGCAAGAGAGATGGTTGGGTCTCGATTTTGGTGACCATACGTGGCCGCGTGAGAGAGGGCCCATTTTTTTTGTTTTTTTGTCAGAAATACGCCAACTCGCATGTGCCGTCGTCCTCTTGATTTTGCGCGGGCGAGCGGAAATGAATCTACGTAAAAAACAAAACAAAAGAAAAAAAAATTAAAGGGAATTAAAATAATAATAAAATAAGAGTCAGGGTTTCTCGCTTTAACTCACGAGTTTCGACGAAGCTTCCCACAACTAAATTTTTATAGAACTTTAATACTTATTATATTATTATTATATATTTATTTATTAGGCCATCTCGCTTCAATTTTATTATTTTAATAGTTGATCAAATATAATTGTTAGTTTGATCTTTATATATGATTTTTAAAAATTAATATTTTGTGAGACTTTTTGATGCATTGGTCGAGAATAAATAAGTCACGATTTTAATCAAGTGCGTTTTATGGTATATATAGTAATCTTGTGTCCGTCTGTGTTATTAATCGGTTCGGTAGAGAGAGATAGTGCTATAGTCACGATCGCAGAAGCAAATGCCCCATGTTTTAATCGTTTTCGTCTAAAATTTTTTCATCTTCAAACATTCCTTTTCCGACTAGTCTCACGTTTCGATCACTTCCGTCTAAAATTTCTTTATCTTTTTTTTTTTCTGACTCCTGTTGTATCACGTGTTTTCATTTCTTTCACTCAGGACCAAATTATTTACCTCAAGGTGTATTTATTTTTGCACCAACACCAATAAATGAATACTAGGTGCATGTTCCGGCCTTTTCTCAAATGTCAAATAATCAATTGTTTATATATATATATAAATATATATTTCAGTCAGTCAGTCTCTCTCTCTCTCTCCTAGGAATTTTAATTTGTCGGCTCATGAACCCCCCATCTGTCTCTCTCTCTCTCTCCTAGGAATTTTAATTTGTCGGCTCATGAACCCCCATCTGTCTCTCTCTATCTCTTTCTCTCTCCCCTTTTTGCATGCCCCTAATTACTTTTAGTATCTTTACTCATGACCAAATTCGGTCCAATTATTCTATTAATCATGTGAGAAATGTTTATAGTGTACTCTAGTACAAGATAAGGATAAATGTTTGTCTTGAAGTTAATGAATTGGTTTTTAATAAATTTGACTCGAATTCCGTAATGAATTAATTTGAAAGAAAATTATTTTTCCAACTTATAAAGCAAATGGACTACTGTACGCGGTTAAAGATATAAGCAGAAGTAGCACCAATTTATTAAGTCCTAAGAATGCCCCCATCGAGTTAGTATACGCGTAAACGATATTTTTATCCTTACCAACTTGATCTTGTTGCGCCCGGTAACAAACATGCATAAACCATTTCTCGAAGTATGTGTCAGGTAGGCTAAAGTCTCAATAGTTAGCTCTAGATCTTCCAATCAAAAAACAACGTCGATGAAGACGTATAGGTGCACTATTACGTGGTGGGGCTTGCAATTTTCTATGAATTTTTCATTTTTTACAGTCAACCTTGACCAAAAGATAGATATTTTATATTTACAAAAGGAATATATAAATATATATATATATATATAGAGTTGGGCTGGAATGCTATTAATAGCACCAACCCAACTTTGCCATCCATTTTGTAGCCATTGGATTGCATTGAAATTCGTGCAAGTCCTTTAATTAAAAAGAAAAACTCTTTACTTTTTACTCTTTTTTTTTTACTTTTTCTTTTCTTTTTTTTCATTAAAGAGCCTACACGATCCAATGGCTACAAAATGGGTGGCAAAGTTGGATTGGTGCTATCAATAGCATTCCAGCCCAACTCTATATATATATATATATATATATATATATATATATAATTTTATTTGTACAGCTAATTAAGAAATATATATATATAATTTTATTTGTACAGCTAATTAAAATAGCACTTTATTATTGTAGATAGACTCTTCTTTTATAATCGAGATATTTTGTTGATTGTTCCAGATCAAATTTAATTATATAAAATTTTATTAAATAATTTATTAAAAAATATAAAGGTCGACACGTACACATGTAGAGATGCCTGATCAGATGGGGGTTTGTTACGCGAGCAACCAACTCACGCAGGCCGCCCGAGTGGCAGACTTTTCACTTTGAAAGAGCTATTCTTTCGCTTCCAAACAAGCTCACCACTTCAGTAATTTTTTTAAAATTAAATTAACAAAAAGTTATTTTTTAACTAAAATTATTTATTTTGACGATTAAATATAAAACCATACACATTCCTTAATTTATGTTTTGTGTAAGCGTTTTCTCTTACAACCGAGGAGATATAAGTTCTGATTTAATCAAAAATTTAAATATCTCGTAAAATCTTTCACTGTTTCTTACACAATCTCCTTCAATCCTCTCTAATTTTTCACTATTTCTTACGCAATTTCTTAATTCCAATCCCCTCCGATTTTCAAACAATTAAAGAGTTCCAAAACATCTAAAATTTATTAAATTTTAATAATGTACGTGAGAGCAGCCAGCAAAAAATTCATGCAAGTTATTAAAAAAGTTAAAATTTATTTTATATATAGAACGATTGACAAGCGCCTATTTTCAAATTTGATCGACTTCTCTCACTGTTTTTTTTAACTGATTGATATTTTTAAATAATTTTAAATTTTAAAATTTTGTTTTCTAATTTTAAGGCTGGTTTCATTTTTGCAATTATATTTTTAAAGAATATTTTAGATAATTTTTATTATTCCTTATCAATTATAGTTTTTTTTTTTTTTTTTTTTGATATTCTCACTCATTAATGCATCCGTGGCGCAGCACGAATAAATAGATCGTGGGATCTCGATTTTCCAAACGGACTACACGTGGCAGCGTAAGAGAGTCCCGCCAATTCAATTTCTGTCGTACTTGACTTTGGGCGGAAGACAGAAGCATCGAAATGCGCGCAAAAAGCGTCTGGTTGTCAAACAGAAAAGAAAATTAATTAAAAATAATTAAAATAATAATAATAAAAAAAAAAACAGGTGGCTCTTTTATTATTCTTCAGAATAAATAAATAAATATATATATATATAAAAGCGAATGTTTTAAAAAATAATTTACAAACAAAAAAATAATGCTAATAATGTTAACACTATTATATAAAGAATCAGCTTTATATATATATATATATATATATATATATATATATATATATATATATATTTTATAAGCCGATTCATTTGAAAAGAATTCATTTGAAATTTTTTTTTTTATATCGCTGTTGAATTTATTTTCGTATCCAGAGGATTATTCCTCTGTTGAATGTGATTATAATTTATTTTCTTCTATAGGTCTTTCTCTCAAGTCTCAATGTCACCTACACCCTCGCGCGACAAAGGAAGCTTCCCGTGACTAATTTCTTATTCAACTTTAATACTTATTTATTTATTTATTAATAAATTTTAGTTGCTTAAATTTTATTATTTTAATAGTGGACCAAAATATATATAGTTGCTTGTTTGAACATTATATATGATTTTTAAAAATTAATATTTTGTTAGACGTTTTGATGCATTGGTCAAGAATAAATAAGTCACGATTTTAATCAACTGCTTTAATTTTATGGCATGTTTTTAAGTCAATTTAATTTACATCGTTTGTCATCCTTTTACTTATTTCAAATATAAAAATTAAAATTTCATGCTGATTAATTTTAGTCAAGTTATATATACTCAAGATTATTTTTTATCATCTATTCAACATATTATCATCCAATTTGTAAGAGAAAGATTTGAACTGAAATTCTGATTTTTTTTTCACCGCTTATTTGTATTTCCTTTTTTTTCTTGTAAAATTATATGAAATATTAATCGTTGTACTTAAAAACTTAAATTGTTAGAGTACGGTGTTTATATATTTTATATTTAATACTCCCCCTCATATATGGGCGTGAGACTTTTTTATAGATCCAAAACTTTGGCTTAATTAATTAAATAGAATGGAATTAAATAACGCTAGGAGTTTGACTGGACTCGAACCGAGCACCTCCTATTTAATATCATGTGAAATTATATGAAACAACTATTATACTCTTAAAGTTGGACAAAATAATTTAGACTGTATAATACAATTTAAATTTAAATTTTCTTTCAAAAAATACAATTTAGATTCTAAAATTATAATAAATTTACTCCGTACATTTTATATATAAGATCAAAATAAATCTGAACTTTGAGTATAGTTTGAATTTGAATTAGTTTGGATCAATAAAGCTTGATAATAAAGTTTTAGTAGAAAACTCTAAGACAAGTGGCAAAGAACTTGGTATTGATATTTGAGGTTCCAAGTTCCAAGCTCAGTTAATTAGGGAAATTGTGTGAGACATAGCAGTACTACAATGCCCACAGCTGATCCAAATTTAAATAATCGGGTCAAGTAGCGAGTTGGATCGATCATTTGAGACATTTTTTTTTCGTTCCTTTTTTTTCAAGTTTTTTGAGAGAAAAGACATGGAGGGTATTTCCCTTACAAATATAATTGATTCAAAGTGAAAAAAAAAAAAAAAATTTAAAGATAACATCATTTAATAAACGGAGAGATTAGATAGGGATACACCACACAATTACTAATAGGCTTTTATGACAGTGACAACGTTGGGCCTTAATTTGGTACAATTTATTCAGCCTTAAATTAAAACCTTGGATTCTATATACACCCAGTTTTGTAACTCTCTAGCTAACCACAATTGTGCCATAGGCCACAGCTCCAAATGGTCTAAGACTAGAGATGATACCAATTTGAAATTATAGCCCAATTTTTATGTTGCTGCTCACAATTGGCCCATAACATAAAATGGGCTTCAACTATTTTTTAAATCGGCCTTCGTGCTAATTAAGTCTACAATACATCAAATATGAGTTTTAGTGGGGGGTGTGTTTAGAAGCTCTTTATGAATTTTTAGTAAAGAAAAAAAAAGAGGAATAATAAGACCAATGAAGAAAAAGTGGGTTTTTGAATGGGTTTGTTGTAGGATTACAATCCACTTTGGGCTGTAGGCCGAAGCAGGGTTGCTTAATTATCCATCACAATTCATTTTTTCTAGTTGTTCATATCCTCCTGATCACGTTTTTGCTGCTTTTATTCAAATATGTGATAGGTGATTGTGCAGCCCACTCCAGTCATATCTTTTTGAATCATATATATATATATATATAGGCTTAGATAGGATAATACATTATGCTAAAAGAGGGAAAAAAAATTAGACAAAAATACTACTGATTGAAGGATTAGCATCTATTATTAGATAGGATATGATATTACATATGAAACCACCAAAAGAAGAAAATAAAAAATGTAAAAACTTAGCATTTGAACAAAAGCTTAAAAATAGATAGGATATGATATTACATATGAAACCACCAAAAGAAGAAAATAAAAAATGTAAAAACTTAGCATTTGAACAGAAGCTTAAAAAACCACCACTTTGTGTTGAGAGTGGGATTTGAACCCACGCCCTTTCGGACCAGAACCTTAATCTGGCGCCTTAGACCAACTCGGCCATCTCAACATTCCTAATACAAACTCTTCCTATATTTATAATAATAATACTCATTAATCCATACAATTTTGGAATCCCATAATATTTTTTTATTAATATTCCTCTGAACAGAACAAGTAGAAATTCCCCATGGATTAGAATCAAATTGATGGAGGTTACGTCCAAAAATGTTGAGGGTTATATGGCAATTTTACAGTGGGGGAGGCATATAACAACAGCCTTCATGAACAAAATCCCCAGTTACATTTGATACATTTGCTGTACAAACATTAGTTCCTACTGCACTAGCATGTTATAGAAATGCAGAGTCGTCATTTCACACGGCTACTCCAGCTCACTCTCTGAGACCTCCTCCTCCCGCAGTTTGAATGAATCAATCTCTGCGAAATACGCTCTCTGTTTCTCCACAAAATCTGGTGGTAAAATCGGCTTCCTCGAAGCTTCGTACGTTTTCTCACGCTGCTTCTGCATAAATTTCAAGGACAAAATAAACATTCCAATGCATTAAAAACATTGTACAATATGAAATGTGTAACATTAAAAATTCATAATAGCGTATCAGAAGAAACATATGTAATACTAAGGCTGCGTTTGGAATCGGGATAGGCTGGAATTGGTTATACCGGAGATAAGGATAAAGTACGGAACTAGAGCTTAAACTCGTTTGGGATGGTTCCAGGGATAAGAGAATTTGTGTTTGGTGTAATAATGAGGAATAGGAGGGATAAAGAAGATAAGATGGGTAAATTACCTTTTTGCCCCCAAAAGTTATTATGTGATAAAAGTTGTTAAAAATTGATTAGTTCGTTTTAATTAATGAATTAATAGTTTAAAAAAATAAAAGTAAAATTATAATCGTAATTAAAATATATTATTTAAAAATAATACATTTAATTTAATATTTAATTTTTTCAACTTAAAATTTAAATTTTAAATATAAAATTTCAACATTTTAATTTGAAGATTTACATTTTTATAATATTAATTTTAAATAATTAATTTTTAACAAAAATTTTTAAAAATTTTGCAAAATTTGTATATTTGCTAAATATTTGTAAATTTTCGCCCACGAGCTTTATTATGTCATTAAAATATTGTAAACTCGTTTTTCTCGTTTTAATTAATGGATTAATAGTTTAAAAAAATATAAGTAAAATTATAATCGTAATTAAAATATATTATTTAAAAATAATACATTTAATTTAATAAATAATTTTTTCAACTTAAATTTTAAATTTAAAAAATAAAATTTCAACATTTTTTCAAATTAAAATTAATGGATTAACGGTTTAAAAAAATGTGATAAAAGTTGTTAAAATCTAATTATTTCGTTTTAATTAATGGATTAATGGTTTAAAAAAATAGAAATAAAATTATAATCATAATTAAATTATATTATTTAAAAATAATATTTAATTTAATATTTTATTTTTTCAAATTAAAATTAAAATTTAAAATATAAAATTTCAACATTTTAATTTTAAGATTTAAAATTTTATAATATCTATTTTAAATAATAAATTTTATAATATTTATTTTAAATAATAAATTTAAAATTTTATAATATTAATTTGTGATGATGAGAGTGTATTGGGAAGAGATAAAGGAGGTGGGATGAAGGAAAAGAGAGAGAGGAGAGAGGGATTTGTGATGATGAGAGTGTATTGGGAAGAGAGAAAGGAGGGAAGAGGAGAGAGAGTGAGGAGAGAGTTTTTATTAAAATAATATGTTGGGATGAGATAAAGTAGATAAGAAGGGTAATATGGTAAAAAATTTTATAGTAAAATAATAGGATGGGATTTGTTATACCAGCTATTCTCCATGTTCTGGGTTAAGCAATACCAGACGGTTCCAGGTGCGTTTGGGAGAATAAGGGGGATATCCCCGCTATTTCCGGTTCCGTTCCAAAAACAAACGGGGCCTAAGGGTTTTAGTAGCTCCCTGACAAACGACTCATCTCTTTTGGATACTAAGGTGCCTCAATTTCCTTCTCACTGAACTGAAGAGCCTATTGTAATTAAATGGTCTACTCTCGTGAAATACTTTATTTATTAATCTTGGTTTGTCATGCATCAAAGAAAAGGAGAAAATAAGTGGGCGACTCCCCACTGTTAAGAGCCCACATCCCGCGTAGGCTTCAAAGATAAAACCTTCTCACAATTATGGAAACAAGAATTCTAAACTAAATGTGAGAACCGACATGAAATAATTATAGCTATACAGATGACCAAGTAATGATACGATCTATATGAAAATTCTTTTCTTACAGTTAGCAAATAGAAGTCTAAGATACCGTAACAGCGCTATTTGTATGGTAAAACTATACAAGCATATTAACACTTGCTGCTTAGAAAGTCATATGAGATTCATCTGGACAATTAGACCTATATCAACTAAGCTGACATTTACATTCAACAAATCATTGATACAACATTTTTATGCTCCCTGTATATCTGCAAAATAAAAAATTCTAAAAAAGACTAACAGAGGTTTTAAATCAGAAATATCTTAATGTTGGAAATATTTAACGAAGCCTTCATATAAGCTATAGTAATCATACCCCGAAAAAGGCCTACATTATTGCCATAGTTTTTAGAAAGATAACAATGTTTTTATTAACTGTTTATCACTCAAGAGCATTGCTTACGGAGAAGCTTTTATCTGTAGATATTTTCAATTTCAAGAAAGCAGCGAAAAGCATAAATTTGCCAATTTGGCGTATTCATTGCCAACAGAGAATATCAGTAGGGCAATGCATGCTTATACAACAATTTAAATTAAGATGAAGGGAAAAAAAGCGAGGGCAAACCTTTTTGCCTTTTTGACAGGGAACTGAGGATGACATAGGTCGAATAGAGCTGCCATCTCCCACCATCGAGTTTTCCCTAGTTGAATGATGTAAAATATACATAATTCTGTTAATGCAGTTACAAAATTACTAATACTAAGAGACATCGTGATGCTCGCAGGTTTTATTCCTCAAGAGCTCCTAAGTATCAAATAGCCACCTTTAAAGTATAAAATACCACAAATGCTGCTGTAACTTACAGACACTCTAATATATGCCCTTGCTGGAGGGTGTTTGTGATATTTTAAACTTTTTAGGAAGGTGGATATGATGTTACAGGTAGCTGGACAAGCACGTTTGTTATAGAAAGAGATTTTGGGCAGCCAAATTCCCACAGGCATTTTTGCAAACTGTTCAAGGAGGAAATTTGGTGTCATTCATAGATTCCACCAGATCATTCCGGATGGGCTGCTTTCATGCACAAGCAGAGTATTTAACAGAATACAAAAAAAAAAGAAAAAAAAAAAGGGGTGAACAACAAATATTCTCAATATTAGGGAAAGCATGAGGTATGTATTTCCAAGGTTCTCTAATTGGATAATAACTATGAGAACCATCCCTAATTGCATTTACGCAATTCTCACCACCTTGCCTCTTGTGTTCAAATTTAATAAGGCATAACCGGAAGCAAACGTAGTTCTTTGATTTGTACAAATCAAGAATACTTACTTAGTACTTTTGACTCTTCCAATAGGAGGACAACTTGATGACCCTGAGAAAACTGCTTTGCTTGTGGACTTTCTTTTAACTGTCGTTCGCCGTGTGTAAGTTGTAGAAACCACTACTTCATCAAAATCTGAAACATCGCGAACTGCAAATAAAAGTGAATGGTTTTGACAACAGTTTAATTATTATAGTATTCCATGGTGATGGTGAGAACAAGATAGACAGGAAGATATACTTTTGGGTGCAGAAAGAGACAAATCAACCTCATTAAATGTTATAAGCACGTGTTCCGAAGGTATAAATTACCAATTCAGAACTAGAAAAATTATATGGAAAGTCGACCTTGGATCATAAGTTAAAATTGTCACAAGTTGTAGATTTTTCAACTGATTATCACATATTTTACAAAAAATTCTGAGTCTTTATATAAATAGACATAAGCATAACTATAATGCAAACATGCACACGCGCTAATATATGGATATATAACTGACCAAATCATGCAAGAGTAGGATAGAAGAGCGACCAAATCCTCAAAAATTAGCTTTTAAAAAAAAGGCAATTCTCGTCACATTGAGTACAAATTATTCTCAGCTAAATCAAGCCTATCTATTAAAGTTCATAAAATGCCTAATCCATGAATCTTCTACACATCACATCACTAAATCATCACCCCTAGCAGTCCGAAGAACACCAATGGCACCATAATCCGGTTTTTACACTTACTCAATCGAGCATTAGCAATTAATTCCAAAAATGCAGTTAACAATACAACATATCACGAACGATTATCCAGATCCAAAACTCCACAAAACCCTAAAGAGAGGGGGGGAGCTCACCAGAATCCGAGGAGCGGAGGCCTTTAGCTGTCGACGTAGAACACGAAGAAGAAGTGGGATTGGGGGATGGGTTAGGATTTGGGTTGGAGGATTCGGCTTGCTGATTCGATTTGGGGTTGGGTTCGAGGAGAGAATGGCTACGGGTAGAGGTAGAGGTAGAGGAGGATGGGGCGTTGGTGAGGTCGGAGAAGGGTTTCCGCTTCGTCCTCGACCTTGTCTCGCTCCCATGGCTCGCCATTGATGGGTTGTAGAGAGCGCTCGAGAGCTCGATAAAGAGAGAGGAGGCGGGAATTTGGGGTTTGAGAGAGAAAGAGACTGGATTGTTGCAGAAGGAAGAAGAAGAAGAGGATTTGTGATGGGCTTTCAAAAGAGATAACTATATGTTAGCCCATTACTGGCCCATTAGTATCCAGATATTGGGCCGGACCTCGGCCCATTTAAGCCGATATCGCTATCTCTGTTGTACCGGAATTATTGCAAGAACTCGGTTCACCACGTCATATGTGGACCACTATGAGCAATTGACCCTCCATTCCATCTCTTATTCAAATCGCCACTACTATTTTGAAAAAAGATATTTCTAAATTTCATAAAATTTAAAATTACATACACCAGGTCACATTTTATTTTAAAATAAAATAAATTATAATGATAAAATGAAAACACACGCAAACATAGACCATTCAGTATATGCACCACCACCTGAAGAAACTCCCATTGATCATCAGTAAACAATGTTCCTAGGAAATAATCCCAGCTAAACCGCCAAACATGTATCCCTGTAACTACAGGATAAGTATTACAAGTACAGATATAAATGTTAAGAACATGTAAGAAATATACATATAAATCAAATATACATGGAAAACCATGAAAAGGAAACTCGCCAATCCGATTGTTCCTACAATTTTATCATACACGAGCCGGGAATTTTCATTTCCGTCCGCCAATCATCGGTTGACCAGACGCACCCGACATGCCAGTCGACGTGTTGCTCATCTTATTCCCACTTCTTACACTATTTAAATCAACCAAATCATCGAATAGCCTATCGGGCATATAGTAGGGCTTCGAGTTGCCGCTCGCCTGAGGTTCTCGTGCTGTAGTCTGTACATTATTGACTCCCGACGATCCAAATGTTGTGCCTGATGATCCAAATGAATTGTATCGCTGCATGGGCCGAGGTGTGGGGACAGTAGTAGAAGCTGGGACTTGATAGGAAGAAGTTGACGGAGTAGCACTAGGGTTCGAGCTTCCGGGATAAGCCCACGGCGGGGGAGGATAGCTATATGTATAATAAGGTTGAGGCTGAGGTGGTGGAAGAGCTTTTTGAGCCCAGGGTGCGACATAACTGTTGTAGGGATTGTATGCTTCGTTTTGTGCCAAAGGCTGGGGGATGGAAGGTTGCCCAACCCCGATTGAGGGAACTGAAGTTGGAGATTCATTTGGGATTGGTGCTGGAGAAGGATTAGGGTTTTCGGATAAAGTGATGGCCAAGAAGTCGATCATGTCTTGTTCTTTGTCGATAGTTTTAACTGGAGCAACAGGCGGGTCGAGCGGGACCAATGCGTTGCTCGCAACAGAGGATGAGGCTTCGTCAGAAGCGCTTGGGTTGGTGTTTAAAGAGGTAAGGTCGCTCTTGTTGGATGAGACTTCATGATCATCATTATGCGGAAACTTGTTTGCTCCCATGTTCCTGCATATAGAATCAAACATCAGATTTAAAAGAATTCAAATGACAGAAATTAACAAGTGTTCATCTAACTCGGCTTGATTTCTTGAACAACTTCTCTATTCCATAATGTAGAAAATTCTTTGAAGCCTTTGCAGTTGTCAATGAGCTAAAATAAGCCTTCCGGATTTCAAAAGCAGAAGCTCTAATTTGGTTCCTCTACTTAAGCCGTAGAAGGAACTTAGATTAAAAAAGCTAGATTGCTCTTTCTTTCAATAGATCCTTCAAACTGCACTTTTGCAGATGGGCGAAACAAGCCCCAAAGTATTCCAAAATAAGCTTTGGATACCTTTGAGCCAACTGGGCGAAACCATCATCGTCATCCACTTCATCTTCAAACTTCTTGATTGCAGGAGTGGTAGTCTTCATAGGTGCCGTTGGCATCGGCCGACGCACAGGTGCTTCGATTGGTAAAGGTGAACCGGCGGCTATTGCATCATGCTTTGCAAGTAGACTTTGTAGGCTATCATTTAAGGCAAGGCCTTCCCCCAAGAGCTCCTCATCGCTGTCAATTAAGCAATATATGAATGTAAGCAATATATAAGTGAAAGTAATAAATAAATAAATAAATATATTTATATTAAACATCACTTTTGTATAATAGATGATGAGTTATTTTGTTGCCTAAAATCTTCTTTTATGCACTGAAACACCCTGGCCGATCTTGTGATAAATCCCAGAGTTCAAGCCAGGGTTATTCTAGTCCATGAAAGGATTTCTAGTTGAAAATTACCCCCCAAAAAAAAAACAAAACAAAATAAAACAAAATTATAGATCAAATTTCCAAAATTGAAAAAGGGTGGTAGATTTTTATCAAATGAGCTTGTGTTACTTAATATAAAACTTCACCAGTATATAGAAAAGATAATCATCCATAGAGGTCTTACCCTGTTGAACTAACCAACTCCATTATCTTCTTTTGGTTGGTACGACACTGATTGACAAGATCCACTATTACTTCATCTTTCACAGACTGAAAAGTGTGGCAGGAGAAGGGAGAAGTTAACTAATAAAAATTGTGTACATGTGAGATAAGACTTATTTGCAATACTTGTTATAAAAAATTTAATGGAAAAAGAATAACACAATACCTACCGCCCGATTATTTGGGTTCACCTCTCGTAACATATCGTTTAAGAGCTCCAACACATTTCTGATGTTCTTCAAGTGTGATAAACTAATATAAGAGAAATGAATCAAATAAATAGATTATAAAGGACCATGCTTTTAGACGCATAGTATGGAATAGCTTAAGAAATAATGCATTCATATGAACAGGAAGCCACCTCAGATTTGCCACATCGGATACCATTACTTCATTAAGATTTCTAGAAGCATTGCTCGATGAATCATAGGGAGGTTGATAATATCTTGGTGAAGTTGTTGAAGGTCTACTAGGAGTAAATATTGGCGGGGAATTTGGTGGACGGTCAGGGAATGCTACTCCGTTTCTCTGCATCACATTTTATGAATAAAATAGTTGCATTTTGGGTTCATTAAGTACTTGTTATGACGAGATTGACACTGGCACGATCTTTGCAATAGCAATGAAAGATGTAACTTGAGAAAATTGAATTTCGCAAAATACAAAAAAAAAGTGGTGCTGATCAAAGCCACAGCCAAGAACAGATTAAAAAATTTAAACATCACTAAAAATACCAGTCAGTACTAGTATTCTTGATAAGAAGAGAGCATCTGATTAAGTAAACAAAAATGTAATTTCCAAGGCTAAAAAACCATAAAATACTACAGTTTGTGTTGCTAGATTTTTAATGAACACACGGATTAATTTGGTAACAGTCATATTAAAATAGAAACTAACGGATGCTAATTAAGAATAATAACAAATATAAGGTATGATTACAGTTTCTCAATAAGACACAATTAAATAAGTGCTAATTTCTACCATTTAAATGTCTCTACCAAGGTTCATCATTAGGAATAGACATCTATTTGAAGCATTCATATTTTAGAAACTAAAACTTAAAAGAGTTGGCAGGAAAGCAAGATAACATTTGCCGACCTTTAATTCAACGTATGTCCAGTAGTACTGGGGGTGCTTCCCTCCAGGTCCAAATGCTTCTTGCCAAGAATCCAAAAGCAACAGAGTTTTATGCCTCACTTGCCCATCAGACTGTGAAGGGTATTGAGAAATTAATTGATAAGAAATAGTAATATCTGGACATTCAAAATTACGATATGCAGATAAACTTATCCCTCTGTGTTTACAGCCACTTACTCGAACCGATTCATCTAAATAGACCATTCAAATCCTACAAAGTAATAGGATTTATGCACATTCATTGTGAATGTAAAAAGTAGTTTAACTTTTGATTATTTAGCACAATTTTGTCAGATAACGCCCACCATTTTAAATAAAGGGCATTTGAATTGAAGGACTAGGATAGAACTCAGAAAGGAAAAGTGAAACCTCAAGAAAAGGTTAAAAAACAAAAATGAAATGAAAGGCCCAAATGGAATTTCAGAAGTTGTTTATAAAATTTTAATCACCTAAATGGAAAGTATAGTCATAACAAATGACGACTTTATGATGATGAAGAAGGAGATGCAAATGATAAGGCTTACCGTTTTCATGGCAATATTAATCATCTCTTGGAGAATATCGCGCCCGACAACTTCAGAATGAACATAATCACCACAGTTCTTCATCATTGTCTCCAAAAGCTGCAATGACTCCCTTAGTTATTACAAGAAAATTGAGCTGTCTGATTTAAAAACCCATACACTACTGTCAGAAAGGAAATTTGCATGATCAATTACAGTTCATCCAATAATAATAATATAAGTTACTAGTAATACCAAGATCAGTTTTTTATTTTTCCTCGTTGAAACCCTCAATCAGAAATTTGCATTTTAATCACACCCAAAGGATCTGTGAATGAACCATCGAGCATTTGCAAACATTAACATACAGTTTGATAAATAGCTTGGTCCATACCGTTAAAGCGAGAAACTGAACTCTAGGGTTTTTACTTTGCAGCCGCTTCTTCACAGCTTTAACCACATCTTTCGTTTGCCTGATTCATGTACAGCAGCAGAAAACATGAGCGTTGGACTCGTAATCTAACTAGTCATGAATCTAACCTCATCAAATAGTGCATACAAATCAACTCGGAGATTATATATCATAAGAAATATGCCCAGAAATATCAAATAGTACATAAACAATCAATTAACCCCAAAATTACAATTTTTTCATAATGAAAATTCTTTTTTAATTAATGAAAACCAACACCCGCCCCAGAAAAAAAAAAGGGGGGGGCAAAAAAGGGTCGACGAGAGAACCGATTTTGACCGAGAATTAGAATTTATTCTCGGGCTAAACCATTATTATCTTAGCACAAATTACAAGTTTCCCCTAAATAAAAATCCTTTTTTTTACCAATATAATAACTGCAATCACAATAACCAAAACCACATCACAACTAATCAAAAAAGGTCAACGATTTTGACAAAGAATCATCTTACCATAACCAATTAATTAACCTCCAGTACCATATCTTTTCCAGGTAAAAATCTTTCTTTTTCGAATTATATCAGACTATGATGATCACAATCAACAAAAGGCCTATCACAATCAATGAAAACCAAACCCCACAAACCAGAAAAATCAACCAAAGCCGATTTTGACCGAGGATTAGGGCATCATCCTAAGGTTTGAGAGAGAGAGAGAGAGAGAAGGTGAGTTCGATACCAGTTGTTGGAATTGATCAGGTCGCATATCTCCATGTTCAAGGGCCAATCGGGGCCAAGCAAGAGGTTGCTCGTCGCCTTATCGACGAGAACGCTCGCCGACGCCGCCATCGCCGCTTCTCCTTCGAAGCTCCAGAGAATAAGAATCCGAAGAGGAGAGAGAGAGAGAGAGAGAGAGAGAGAGAGAGAGAGAGAGAGAGGGGAACGAGGAGGAAGAAGAAGGGGTTTAGAAGCTTTTTAATATATTGGGGGAGAACTCAATAATAAGAGGAGGAGAAATAACATTGACGATTTTACATATATACCCTCGCAAAATCATCTACTTGTATGGACTATATTGCACCACCAGTTAGGCAACTTTATTTTTTGTTCTGTAATAAAACTTTTTAATTTTATGTTCCAAATCATAAACTCTTAATAATATTTTACTTTATCCATGCAGGAATCAAATCCATGCTAACCATATTTGTGGATTGTTACGTTTACCATTAATTTTAAAACTTCAAATTATTTATTTATAGGTCTCAATAAATATATAATATATATAAAGTATAGCTCATATGATTTTAAAAGTCCAAGAGAAAATTTTTTATTATTGAATTTGTATTGATATTAGTGTTTTTATAAAATCAACTAAATAAAAAATAAAATAAAAAAGTACTAATTTTAATACAAATTCAATAATAAAAAATTTACAGAATAACTTGAAATTAAAATACATACAAATTAAAATATCGTAAAAAGAAATTTAAGTACAGCTAATACGATTTTTTTTATTTTGAAACTGAGAAAGAGAAAAAGAAAAGGATAATAAGCTGGAAAGAATAGAATAGAATAAAATGTATGGAATAAGAGTAAAAACCGGCTGAGGATGGATTCGCGGGTTTGCTAATTCCACCCGACAGCTTCTCCGGTCAATATATAGGTTTTGTTTAACGCCGCCATAGTTTTAGATTTGACATTTGACTTTTCCTTAAAAAAATTGATTAGTTATTATAAATTCAAATTTTAAAATAAAAAAAAAATTAACAAAAATTCAGAATTATTTATTGAGCAATGCTCCTTACACCAGTTTAATTCTCTCTGTTAATTTATTACAGTAAACGGCTGTGATTTAGTAAAATTAAAATTTAAATTCGAAACGAGCTACTCACAGGGTGAGCCTATAATCTAAAAACCATTTTAAAGATAAATTGAAATAATAGATAAAATTAAATTCAGATTTTTTATAATTTAAAGTTAATTTTCAACCGTTGAAACCTTATGTTTAAATAGTTAATAAAATTTATTTTTTAACTATAACATAAATTAAATCTAAACTTAAAATTTAAATTTGATTCTCTATTTTTGAACTTGATTTTGTCTCAATATTGGATTAACAATTTAAATTTAATTTTAAAAATAAAAACCTTTTAATTAAATAAATAATAAAAATTAGATTTATAATCACATTATAAATTAAATTTTAATTCAAAATAGATTAATATTTTTGAACTTTCATGTTATTTTAATATTGAATTAGCTATTTGAATTAAAATGCATTACTCATTTAAATATGAATTTTCTTTTTAAAAATTAAAATTAAAATTAAAATTAAAATTTAATTTAATTTATATTATTTTAACTATAAAGTTTTAATTGAAGTTAAATTTTAAATTTGAATTTATAAAACTTTACTACTTATCAAACTTACCACTATTTAATTTGATAAATAATAAAATTAAATAAGAAAATAATTTTTTTTTACGTTATTAAATTTAGTAATTGGATAGTATATGTTTTCTAATATTACCTTTACAATTATTTTGATTTGTAATATATAGTCAATCATACTAGCGAATGCATAGGAGCATTACTCTTATTTCTTATGAAATAAACAGCCGTGAACAAATAATTTGGCATGAACTTGAGCTCAGCTTAAAGTCATAATAACTCACCAAGAGGTGATTTTTAACAAAGTCATGAAAGAATTAATTTTTTTTGACCACATGTAGATTGTCTGAAGCAGCATTCGTGGATAGACACCCCACCACCGAGTATCATATATCACTGTCATCTCCAGCATTATATATATGGGAAATGATACTTGTACACCCCATTCGGGGTGTATATCACACACCCCATCCATCCAATGGGTGGGGTGTGATGATGGGTCAATCGATGTGACCCGTAAAAGATATCGCCACCATTAAAATGGTGGAGGTGTATGATATACACCCCTTCGGGGTGTACGTGTAGCATTGCTATATATATATATATATATATATATATATATATATATATATAGTCAGCTGAAATACTATTAATGCTATCAAATTTTTAATTCTTGGATAAAAATATATGCGGTTGAAATTATAATGATCTTCTAAAAATTTTACTTTTCAACCAATCACTCACTAAATTTTAAAAAATCACTATTATTTAAATCGTATATTTCTTAATACAATAGCTAAAAACTTGATAACACCAATAATTTAATGCTATCGATAGCATTCGAGTCTAATTATATATATATATATATATATATATATATATATATATATATATATATATATATATATATATATATATATATATATATATATATATATATATATATATATATATATATATGAGCAATGCTACATGTACACCCCGAAGGGGTGTACATCATACACCTCCACTATTTTAATGGTGACGATATTTTTTACGGGTCACATCAAGTGACCCATTATCACACCCCCACCCTTAGATGGGTGGGATGTATGATATACACCCCGAAAGGGGTGTACACATAGCATTTTCCATATATATATATATGAAACGAACACTTTTGATGCGGTAAAACAAACTTAGTAATGAAGTACACAATCTTAATATTGAAGAGTACGTCCCCATTTCTTTGAGTATAAACAACATACCCTTTTGACGTCACATTTTTTTTGTTCTCTCAAGTTACTCGACCAAGAAGCAAAATCAAGAAATTAAGCAACCAAAAAACCTAGAAAAAAGAGCTTCTGACAAGTGTGGGAAGCTGACATAAACATTGAGATTCCAAAAGCAAAGGCAGAGATTCAAAACTTCTATTTCAGAGTTTCAAGAGAAGCTGCTAGGATAAGCAAGCTATACTCAACCAGCTCTTCTGAAAAATTCGTAGGAGACGAAGTCGATCATTAAGTGCAGAATCAGAGAAAGACCGAATGTCGAACACATTTGGCATTGCCATAGTACCAAGTCGTAGTAGCGTGAGGAATTATTATTAAGGTAATTAAGTTTCCGATTTTACAATCCTTGAACACTCACCATAAGGGAAAAAAGCAGAAACAACTTCATTATTCAAACATGAAATTAAGTGCTTCTAAGGGTGCTTCAACAATATCTAGCTAATGTAATGTAGCAAAGCAGATACTAACATAATTAACTACTGCAGCTCAGCAATGAGCACAGAGTAGCTAAGTATACAATAATAACGTGAAGAGCTCAAATACTCAATCGTCCTGGTCCTCTCTGTGGATTTCATCAAGAATCACGATGAGGCCCGTGATGAAGACGTAGTCGACGTTCGGATACACTGTCACGCCGAATGTATCCCTCCCGAGTAACACGTTCTTGACCGTGTACTCACGGCTTACCTGCAGCATCAATATTTTCGCGACGAATTAAAGCGTGATCTTGAGAATGAATGATACAAAATTTAAGCATAGCTTAAGCAGTTTGAGGCTTCTGGAGAAATTCGTTTTGGGTTTGATCAGAGAAGCACATGCATTTTGAGGGACATTGGCACTAACCTGGGCAATTATGGTGTCTGACGAACCGAGGTAGATGGTGAGCGATCTCTCAAAGTAGCTACCTCTGACCTTAAAATCGCAAACTCGCTGGCTAGTATTCGCAGCTAAAAAGACATCCAATTCGGTCTTAAATTGGATGATCGACGACTTCTTCACGGAGAAGACCAAATCTTTCTCATTGGAGCTGTCACCTCTGAACACTTTCCACCGATCGTGAATACTTAGCACCTACATCAGCATTGCATCTAATGCTCAGTAAGAGTTGTAACATCAGCATGATCAGCAATCACCCTAATTTTAGATTATTTCTCAACAGTTAAGCTGATGAGCATAAAGAAGCATGATCAAAAGGTAAATGAAATGAAGTTTAATGAGCAAGAAATTGATTTTAAAGTACCTTAATTTCCGCTTCTTCCTCAAAAGGGTTACCTTAACTTTTTGATAACTCCAAATTGAAATAAATCAACAAATCCGATTCTCTATTTTAAAAAAGTCATTCAATTTTAAATATTCATTTTAAAAAAAAAAACATAAAAATCCAGTTTTTAATTATTCTGAATGCTCTAAATCATATTAAATTAAATGTATGTATGGTCGAATTTAAAGCTTTATTATGAAAATCGACTTATGAAGATCGATGTCTGTCTGGTCGACTACCTTGGCTTGCATGGAGAGGAGGGGGTTGCCGGCGGTGTCGAGGAGGAGGCGGCGCTCGCGGAGGGCGAAGAAGACGCCCCTCACCTTCAGCAGAACGGCGCCGTTAGCGTCCGTCACCACGAAGTCGCCGTCCGTTAGGCTCAGAGCCTTCTTCGTCACCGTCAACTGAACCGCGTACGGCGCGCAGAACATCGGCCCCACCACCGCCACCGCCCCCGCCCCCATTAACGGCGCCGCCATCCTCCCACCACGTAACGGCGTCTATATCGGATAACGGCGACGGAACGGAAAAGATGGACTCGGCTTCGTGCCTCTTCAGCAGGTTCGTATAATATATATAAATATATATAGAGATATAGGAGAACGAAATGGAAAAAGAAAAGTAAAAGGAGAACGAAATGGGCAACCTCTTCTTCTCCACGCGCTTGTATCCCATCACAGGTGGCGATATTTCATATATACTTATCGTGCGTGATTTGCCACCTTATTTTTTTTATTTTTTTTTAGATAAACATAAACTTATATTATTTTTTTGAGAATACATGTCATAGAGAGGCTTTTAAAAAGAGAAAATGCTAGATGTACACCCCAAATGGGATGTACATCTTACACCCATTCTATTTTAGGGATGGATGAATTTTACTCGTCACATCGAGTGACGAGTGGATGAATACCCACCCTAAAATAGGTGGGTGTAGAATATACACCCTACCCTATTTAGAAGTGTACACCTAGCACTTCTCTTTGAAATATTCTCTTGCTTACTTCTTCTCACTTTTGAAATATTCTCTTGCCTACTTCTTCTCACTTTTGAAATATTCTCTATTCCAATGTAGGTGTGGACTTTAAAATATCTTTGTAGAGCATTTCTTAAAATAAATAAATATCTTTAGAACTGTATATTAGGATAAAGTTAATTTGTTCCGTAACATCCGTACGTAACACGTTTTTGCACACATATATTCCGGTTGGGTTTGGGCTTTAGGTTGACCGACCCAATTTGAATTCGAAATTTTTTAAATCAAAATTAATTCATGTTAGGAGTACACATCTGGGATATAAAATATTTGTATGATAAATACAAGTCACAATTTTTGCAACTTAAAATCACTGTATCTCCTGCATATATATATATATATATATATATATATATATATATATATATATATATATATAGAGAGAGAGAGAGAGAGATCGACTACTATACTCTTATGAGTAAAACCTTTTATATTAATAAATTTTTGATTCTTGGATAAATGAATGTGCAGTTATGATTATAGTAATCTCTAAAATTTATACTATTTTACCAACAATCCACTAAATTCTAAGAGACACTATCATTCTAACCGCATATTTTTTTATTTAAGGATGAAAAAGTTATGAGTATAAAAAAATTTATACTTATAAGAATATAGTAATCCTATATATATATATATATATATATATATATATATATATATATATATATATATATATATATATATATATATATATATATATATATATATATATAGTGAAACAAGCACATAAAACTAAGATAGCAATGAAGTACACAATCTTCATATTGAAGAGTACGTCCCCATTTATTTTTGCTATAAATAACATACCCTTTTGACGTCACATTTTTTTTGTTCTCTCAAGTTACTAAACCAAGAAGCAAAAGCAACGAATTAAGCACCAAAAAAACTAAAAAAAAGAGCTTGTCAATAGAGTGGGAAGCTGACGTAAACATTGAGACTCCGAAAGCAAAGGCAGAGATTCAAAACTTGTATTCTAGAATTTCAAGAGAAGTTGTTCATATAAACAGCCATACTCAAACTGCGCTTTTCAAAAATTTTAGAAAGACGATGTTGACCGTTAAGTGCAGAATTTTAAAAAAAAGACCGAAATGTCGAACACATTTGGCATTGCCATAGTATCTAGTAGCGAGAGGAATTATTATTAAGGTAAAGTTTCCAATTTTACATTCCTGATCACTCACCATAAGGGAATAAAGCAACAACATTTATATTATTCACACATGAAATTAAGTGCTTCTAAGGGTGCTTCAACAATATCTAGCTAATGTAATGTAGCAAAGCAGATACTAACATAATTAACTACTGCAGCTCAGCAATGAGCACATAGTAGCTAAGTATACAACAATAATGTACAAGAAGAGCTCAAATACTCAATTGATCTAGTCACCTCCGTGCATTTCATCAAGAATCACGATGAGGGCCGTGACGAAGACGTAGTCGACGTTCGGATACACTGTCACGCTGAATGTGTCCCTCCCGAGTAATACGTTCTTGACCGTGTACCGACGGTTTACCTGCAGCACGATCTTGAGAATGAATGATACAAAATTGAAGCATAGCTTAAGCACTTTGAGGCTTCTGGAGAAATTCGTTTTGGTTTCTCAGAGAAGCACATGCATTTTGAGGCAAACGGGGACTAACCTGGGCAATTACGGTGTCTGACGAACCGAGGTAGATGGTGACCGATCTATCCAAGTAGCTTCCTCTGACCTTAAAATCGCAAACTCGCTCGCTAGTATTCGCAGCTAAAAAGACATCCAATTTGGTTTTAAATTGGAAGATCGACGACTTCTTCACGGAGCAGACCAAATCTTTCGCATTGGAGCTGTCTCCTCTGAACACTTTCCACCGATCATGATTACTAAATAACTACACCAACATACCATCTAATTGCTCAGTAATAGTTGTAACATCGGCCATGAACAGTAATCACCCTAGTTTTAGATTATTTCTCAAAAATTAAGCTAATGAGCATCATAATTTCGCAAAAAGTGTACTGTTACATAAAATTGAAGTTTAGTAAAGTTTCTGTTTTCAGGGCTGTTGTAACATTTTATTATTAAATAAAATTAATTTTGATGAAAGGCTATTCCTTATAATCTATACCTTTTATATGTAACTTTTGAATCTACAACAAATGAGATTTAACGCATGTGTTCATTACTAAACTTACATATTTATTCCTATAAGTGCTAGTGTTTAAATTTGAAAGTAAATAAGATGAAACTTTTGCCTTTAATGTATAGTAATTTATAGGCTTGTAAAGCCTATATATATAGCAACATTATTCATACTTCTCAGCCCATCAAATAATTGACATATTATTTTCTCTATATCTAAATGGAAAATGCTATGTGTACACCCCTTTCGGGGTGTACATCATACACCCCACCCATCTAAGGGTGGGGGTGTGATGATGGGTCACTCGATGTGATCCGTAAAAAATATCGGCACCATTAAAATGATGGAGGTGTATGATATACACCCCTTCGGGGTGTACATGTAGCATTGCTCAATCAATATTTTGCTGTATCGATTCGAGAGATTTGATAACTGTAAAGGACTTAAATTTTTTAAAAATACTAAGACTTTTGTACTTCGATTTATTCGACTCGTCAACACTTTTTATTTTCATTTATAATCTAATTTTTATTTTTATGTATTAACATTAATAAAGGGGAAATGATACTTGTACACCCAAAACGGGGTGTATATCACACACCCCACCCATCCAATGGGTGGGGTGTGATGATGGGTCAATCGATGTGACCCGTAAAAAATATCGCCACCATTAAAATGGTGGATGTGTATGATATACACCCCTTCGAGGTGTACATGTAGCATTGCTCTTAATAAAGACTATAAAGATCATTGCCAAACAAATGATTGCTACTTCTCAATGACAAACAAGTACTGAATTGAACACTAAGCTTTTTAAAACTAAAAAGAGCTACAAAGACGCATGATCAAAAGGTAAATGAAATTTAATGAGCAAGAAATTGATTTTAAAGTACCTTAATTTTTGCATCTTTCTTAAAGAGTTGCTTAACTTTTTCGATATCATCTACTTAAAAAAGGACCTCAAAGAAAAAAAAAAACCTTTGAGAAAACAAAAGACTTCAAAATTAACAACTTTAATTAGACGATAATTTAGAGCAAAATCAATAACTCCAATTTTAAATAAATAAACGAATCTAATCCTCTATTTTTAAAAATCATTCGATTTTGAATATTTATTTTATATTCTTATTTTTGGCGAACTTAACAATAATTTTAAAAAATCACAAAAATTCAGTTTTTAATTATTCCGAATGCTCTAAACTATATATTAAATGTATGTATTGCCGAATTTAAAATTTTATTAGCAAAATCGACTTATAAATTCAAAAAAATAGCCAAGTTGTTATTAAACTTTTTTTTTTTTTTTTTTTTTTTTTTTGAGAAATAGATAAGTATGTTACCGCTTTATTAATTATAAAGATGAACTAAGCAACTGAGACAGATCTCTTAAAAAAAATTATTAACCAACTAATTAAATAGTATGTTAGGTACGAATTATTGACAATAATATATATTAATAAAAAAATAACTGTCTGCTCGACCTTGGGTTGCATGGAGAGGAGGGGGTTGCCGGCGGCGTCGAGGAGGAGGCGGCGGTTGCGGAGGGCGAAGAAGACGCCCCTCACCTTCAGAAGAACGGCGCCGTTAGCGTCCGTCACCGTGAAGTCGCCGTTCGTTAGGCTCAGAGCCTTCTTCGTCACCGTCAACTGAACCGCGTACGGCGAGCAGAACAGCTGCCCCACCACCGCCCCCGCCCCCGCCCCCGCCCCCATTAACGGCGCCGCCATCCTCCCACGTAACGGCGTCAATATCGTAAAACGGCGACGGAACGGAGAAGACGCAGTGAGTTTTGTGCGTGTGAATTGGCTATAAATATTTCTTACACCACGTACCTATCCAATGCTCGATCTTTTCGGAGGCAAACTCGTAAATTTGTGAATAAAATAGGGACAAAATTGCAAAAAGAAAATGAAATGGAAACCTCTTCTGTTCAACGTAGTTGACTCGCAGGCCCCCGATATTTCCTATGATTTGCCACCTAATTTTTTTATTTTTTTAAATAAATAAATTATTTCTATTGTTTACTTTATTTACATTTTTTTTTTTTTTTTTTTTTTTTTTTTTTTTTGGGTGGGGCATGCGTGTTTAGCTTGAATGGGAAGCTCCACCCCTCCTTTTATAATATGTTGTTCAATGTTACTAAATCTTATTTATTAAAAAATTGTGCTATTTATTTAATTTAATTATTATTTCTGTATAAACTCTGTCGAGTCCCAGCAAAACCTATGGCCAACAAAAAAAAAAAAAATATTAGTTAGAAAAATAAGCAACAACTCACTATTAATGTTTTTTTTTTTTCAATTAAGCCATTGATTTTTAATAGTATGATGATAAGGGTTTTGACGAAGTTGTATGATCATATACAAAATATGTAATAGGTCCCTACAAAGAGTTGAATATTACTACTCTTCCTTTTAAGTTCTTGAATAATTAGTTTAAAGCTGAGATTAAAAGACAATAATTATACAACGACAACGGGCCAAAAAAAGGCCCATTTCACTTTGAGATTGGGCTGGTTTCGACAAAGCTCATGTGCGAGCCCAAAGTATATTCCGGTTGGGCTTGGGCTTTAGGTTGACCCAATTTGAATTCGAAATTTTCTTAATCAAAATTAATTCATGTTAGAAGTACCAATTGGTTGGTGCTATTGATAGCATTCCAGCCGGACTCTCTCTCTCTCTCTATATATATATATAGAGAGTTCGGCTACTGTGCTTGTACAAGCACCAAGCAATTGGTGCTTGTAAGTTTTCTACCGTTAGATCTAACCCTTTGATTAATTCTATACCTTATATCATACTATTCTACCAACCACCCACTAAACCCAAGAGGCCCACAATCATCCTAACCACACATTCCTACATCTAAGGGTAAAAAACTCACAAGCACAAATAATTTGGTACTTTTACAAGCATAGGAACTCAATTCTCTCTCTCTCTCTCTCTCTCTCTCTCTCTCTATATATATATATATATATATATATATATATATATATATATATATATATATATATATAAGAAATATTCTGGTACTTTCTTTCATAAATAATAAAAATATTTTTAATCTTTAATTGACAAAGGATAAAAAAATAATTTTATTTATTAACAGATTAACATGTAACTTTATATAAAAGGTACTTTCGTAATTAAACATCACAAAAAAAAACTTAATAACAACTACACATCTCTTAATCCAAAGGGTCAAAAACTTAAGATAACTTTATATAAAAGGTATTTTTGTAATTAAACATCACAAAAAAACTTAATAACAACAATGACTTGATACTATTAATAGTATACTAGTCTAGATCTCTATATATATATATATATATATATATATATATATATATATATATATATATATATATATATATATATATGAAGCAAAATTGGCGGGAGAGACATTTTTATGGTTGATACATAGAATTTAATTAAAAGTGTTGATCCACTTATCCAAACCCGAAAAAAAGAAGAAGAAACTAGGGGCTCAATTAAATAAGTTCTTTATTTGACTTGAAAATTGGATAAATATCCTTATTGGGTAACGGAAGCAAACATAGAATAGTAATAGTACTGGGCACTTAATAATTGTTATTATACCACTTTAAATTTCTATAGTTATGTCCTTGTCTTAATGTATAAAAAGTTGATAGGAACATAAATTTTATGACCAAAGCGTTTGTTTGATTTAACATTGATCTCTACTGTTTAAAAAAGTTGGTTGATATATATTTTTCACTCTAGAGCAAGCTGGTGATTCAAATCAAAATCCCACTTTGTTCGAGAATAATCGACTCTCACTAAAATAGAATACAATGTTTTGTACGGATAAGTATATATGTGATGTGTTACCATTCAATTAAATTTGCTAAGTGTAACATTCTTCTCTTTTCTTGCCCAAGTTCCACCTCTCTCCAGGGATTGAGTTTTTTAAAAAATGGTTTTTTAAATTCAAAAAGTACATTAATTTTCTTAATGAATGTGCTAAACAATAACTAAGTCCACTCCCATCTCTTTCATAGAACCTAAACCTTAAATTAACTGCTTAATTATTATTCGCTTGTTGATATTCTATGTGTACTTTAAATTAATTTATGTAAATTATTATAAAAATGTACTAGCTAGCTACGTACTAGATTGATGATTCTTAGTTAAGGAGTAATTAACCTGTTTAATTAAGAAAAAAAAAGGTAAGGTTTAAATTATGCCATATATCCAACGTTTGTTTACCCCAAATATATTTTACATGCATGCATATATAAGAGTCAAGATTCTATTCTTCTCATGAAAGAAGAAAAAAAAACATGCAACAATTAATTTATTTACTTCTCAATTTATTGCTTTGAGAGTTCATTCACTATGTTTTCATTGTACAAAAATGTGACTTATTTAATTACCAAGTCTCATAATTTATAAGATTTTAAAAGTAGTAGTTACAAGGTTTGGACGACTTGGAATAATTAAGTCCATCCATTTATTTCAAAAATTCGAATGAACCAAATAAGTTTAATTAATTAATAGAGGAATATGCCAAGTGCATGCATGATCTCATGATCAAATACTCTAAGAAGCAGTAGTTAGATGCTTAATTATAGCGAATAAAACGTCTAAAACTTTTATTTTGTTAGAAACGTGAGACAAATTTGCAAGCCTCGAAAGCAAAATTCTAATTAGAAGTTATCACCAGCTGCAGCAAAAGCCTATTAACTAAAGAAATGTAAATGGAGAAAATATTACCGATTCTAATTCAAGTCCAGGTCTATAAAAAGTGAAATATTAAAAATAATGTTCTTTAATAATTTAAATTTTTAAAGTATATATAATAATTGTTTCATATAATTTCACACTTCGTATTCAAACACAACATCATTATCATTAATAAAGGTGGAGATATTTGAATCAAAATTCGAAAAGAGCCTTTGGGCATGCCCATCGAACTCTAACTAGGCCCACTTTTGCTGAAGTTTCGATCTAAAACTAATCATAAAATTATCAAAATTATGGTATAACAAACAAAAAAGTTACAATATTATAATTAAACAAAGGAAACGATCGCGCGAAGAAAAGAAAACAAACAATTTACATGATTCACTGGCTGATACAGGCGGATTGAAAATTTCACCATAAGTAAAAAAGCAGAATAGAAAAGAAGATAGAGACATCTCACAAAAAGACCTTAGTTCTCGAACAAACCTATTGCCATTAATCTACCATGAATCACCATAAGAAGGGGAATATGCACCATAAGTAGGGTCCACGAATTTGAGATACATCTAAATTATGTAGGGAGAGAGATAGAGAGAGTTGAATGCAAAGTCATCAGCACAATCATAATCATTTCAACACCACATATTAATTAATTTTTATTTCAAAAAAAAAAAAAAAATATTGCACCATGTTGCTTTAAAAAAAAGGATCAATGATGCTTGGCATGATTGGTCAACCATAAAAAATGGTAGTTGGCTGTCCCATGCTATATAAGTTGAATGGTGAATGAGCATATATTTTATTACAGGAGTCCATTTTATAATTTTTGAATGGATAAAGTACTTTGAATAGCTAGAGCACTACGTACCCAATACAAATATATTCATTATATAGATGGTGAAGTTACATAGCTACCATCTTCTTATTTTTCTATAAACTTATACTCAAGTATCATAATATATTATTCTCCTCGAGGGGAAAAAAAACATAAGAAAAAATATTGGATTATGGTATGAAGTGCAAAGGGATGAATTAAGCTAAAGCAAATTAACATTAAGATGCGCTGTGATTTAATTAACTAAAGATATCGGTAGTGAATTCTGGTGATTAATTAGCTATATATATGTACTCTTGTTTAATGAAATTAATTTATGCAGCAATTATATATATATATATATATATCGAGCACCATCATTAAGATCTTAATTTTTGCAACATGATTTATCAATCCGAGCTAGCACACATCTTAAAAACAGATGAAAAATGTGGTAATTAGTATTTAGTATGATGAAAAATATGATGAGATTGCTTAACTTTTGTAGAGAGCAATCGCCATCAAATGTGGTGGTTAATTAGTGCTTAGTGTCTAAATATATATTCAACAAAAGTAGAAAACAAAAGCAAATCTAAACAATGGAGCTCCAAACTCTCTATTTTATGCAACACTTTCATGTACTTCTTTTTAATTAGCAAACAACACTTCTAAATAAGCTCATATTTGAAAAACCCGATAGGCGATATAGAGAGAGTAAACAAAGAAAAGGAGATCACAGGGGAATTTTCTACAAATATGTAATTAAATTAAGAACTTCATGCATGGGTGCTTCCTCGATCATGGTCATGATGCATGTATATATATATATATGAATTGAACTATAACTTACAAGAATCAAGTTCTTACTATACTCATCCCGCTGGGCATGTCGGCCTAATTACACATTCACGGTGATCGCAATGCGGGAGATCGATCAGCTGCTGTAGATTAGGTGGGGTGTGCTTGGTGGAGAAGATGGGCACATGAAGAACTATCTAATATGTACTTAATTAATCTGTGATGAAGATGTTAAGTAGATAGTAATGCACGTGCCCTGCTTCTCCATCCTGCACAACTCACCTCCTCATCAACCCTTTTTTCACAAAAAGAAACTACATATATAGCTATAGCTAGCGCGTGCGCGCGCACATATATATATATACATATAAATATATATATATATACACACACACACTTTTATTTACCATGTGTAGAACATATTATGCCACTCACCATATATTTATAAGGGTGAGTTAGGGCACAACTCTCTCTCTCTCTCTCACTCTCTGGTTTCATATCTTTTAATATAATGGTAGGGCCCAGGCCAGCAAAAAAGTTGAGCTAGGGACCATGGTGCGAGACCAAATAAGTTTTTGATATTCACTTTATCATGTGGCAATATGAACATGTATGCATATTCTAAACTTTGGTAGTGATTTATAACGACTCAGTTCACTAACAATAATAATTTGTTAAATTTAAATCACAGCTTAAAATATTTAAGTTCAGTTATTATTATTAATGTTATATACTTATATATTCATTCGATATGGGACTAACATACACAATCCAAAGTCATCAGACAAAGTGAGACTTGTCTCGCTAGCCCTGTCATCTAGATTCAGACTCAGCCGAGACTCGTCACACACTTTCGGCTAGTGATTGACTCTAATACCAAATGTAACGACCTGACCCACTAGCAATAATAACTCGTTGGGTCCAAATTACAGTCCAAAATACTTAATCCCAATTATTATTACTAGTGTCCAGATACTTAAATACCCAATAACAATCCATTCCAATCCGATGTGAGACTATTGGGATGTCACATGATTATAACGATCCAATTCACTAGCAATAATAATTTATTAGATTCAAATTATCAACCCAAAATATTTATACGTAGCTATCATTATTAACATGAGTGGCCTCATACATCTTCAACTAGAATTCATTTCACCTCCGATGTGAAATTATTGGAACATTACAAATTCTTCCTATTTAGACTTTAACATTCTCGATAAGTTCAAATCGAAATCAGATCACAAATATATATCAAAATTATCAGACGAAATGATTCATACGGGTTCAGAAGGTGGTTCCCATAAAATTCATGATATAATATTTTATCTCACATAACACTTAGCTCTCACACTTTCGACTAATATTCGTTTTTGATATTAAATATTACGATCCGATTCGGTAACAATAATAATTAGTTAGAGTGCAGTGGTGAATCTAAAATATTTAGATTTAATTTTTATTACTAGCATGTGTACCCTCAACCATTTTTTTTTTTTTTTTTTTCTTTTTTTTTCTTCAAGGCACATGCATCAACCCTATCAGCCTGTGACACATACCATCAATGTGTGATTATTGGGCTTGCATAGGTCACTAAAGTGATGGACATACAACCCATTGGGGAAGGGGTGACATGTGTCACAGGCTGATAAGGTTGATGTGCCTTGAAGCAAAAAAAAAAAAAAGAACAAAAAGAAAAAAAAAAGAAAAAAAAAAAAAAAACCTAACTGGAGAACTCATATTAACCAGACTTTACAGTTAGATATATTTAAATATGAAATAATTTTCATCATGCATCTAGGCGATTCTCAAGAGATGTATGCGGTATACCAAAAGTATTCCTACGGAATCAAATTTACATAAATCGATGCTGTTTTCGTGACTCAAATCCACACGAAAGCTAAATGTTTTGGTTGAACAATGCGATATATATCGATATCGATCCCTAATTAACTACAACACAAGAATCCATCTTATCAAATTATTCGAACTTCCGAAAACTCAAAGCATATTATCTAAACTCTTATATATATATATATATTTTATTATTTTATTTTTGTTATTTAGTTTATTTTTTTATTAAATGAAGCGAATAGTATATTATCTATTTTTCAAAAAAAAAAAAAAAAAACATGCAGTAGGTTCTTGCCATTGATTTTTGTTGACTTGTGGTTAAATACTTAATTGGTAAACAACCATTTAGAGTGGAAAGCACCCAGTATATATATATAGAGTAATGCTACATGTACACCCCGAAGGGGTGTACATCATACACCTCCACCATTTTAATGGTGGCGATACTTTTTACGGGTCATATCAAGTGACCCATCATCACACCCCCACCCTTAGATGGGTGGGGTGTATGATGTACATCCCAAAAGGGGTGTATACATAGCATTTTCCATATGAGCAATGCTACCTGTACACCCCGAAGGGGTGTACATCATACACCTCTACCATTTTAATGGTGGCGATACTTTTTACGGGTCACATCAAGTGACCCATCATCACACCCCCACCCTTAGATGGGTGGGATGTATGATGTACACCCCGAAAGGGGTGTACACATAGCATTTTCCTTTTCCATATATATATAGTTGCTGCATACACATAGTTGCAATATGCAGGATGATTCATTGATCTCAGTGTAGTTTAATTCTCTAGCTACCACTATATATGAATATGATACAAAAAGGTGGGCCAGGTACTTTTTTTAACAAAGCTACAACCACCTTATTTATTAGCACTGGCGATGGAGAAGTACATGATGAGCATCTTCCTCCCTCAATTTACTATTAGCAAAGCATTTCCTTCCTTCCTTGAGATGACAAAACATTACGAAATCCATTTGTCACCTAACATTTATGCACAAGTGAAAGAGGAGCCAAGAAAATAACTTTAATATATTCAAAATTATATCAATTTTAGTCACGCGCGCTATTTATTGATTGAATTTGATCACTGATCTACCCCTTGTAGTAACAAGTTACAGTACTTGTTAATTACAACTTTTTGTTTTTCTAACTAGGCATTAATTACCATGTTAGAGTGACTAGAGTGTGATCACCATGCATCCAAGATCACTTGTAATTAACTTAACAAACTAATTAACATGCTAATGATATATAGGGAGTGTGATCTTTGGACAACTGTCGACCCAAGTTGAGACCCATCCCCATCGATCGGATCTTTATCTATCTAACAATTAATGAATGCCATCCGACAATTTGATCAATAAAGATGTACGTAGGTGCTAGGTCCTATAAGTTCATTGAAAATTAAGGGGCACTCTGACACTTGGCCATGCGCCTCCAATCAAAGTGATAATAGATTAATCCTAATGATCTAATTAAAGTGATTTTATTTGCTAAAGCTAAGTCAAATTCGCGGATACTTTTTATGTGGTTGCTCATTTTCTTTTCTTAATTTTTTCAAAAAAAAAGTTAGCGAGTTACCCGCTTCATTCCTGATTAGGTTGATTAGATTTTGTATTGTGTCTTTTGATTAAGTTAGGTTTCTTTAGCTGAAAATTTCTTATATAAATAAGTGTTAAGATATATAATTGAGGACTTAGAAGGTCTAATGGATGACAAGAAGAAATAATCTTTGACTAGTAATTTCTTCTACTATAAATTAAGGACATTTTATTGGGACCCCTCAATCAAGCCTAAGCAAACTCTATATTAAGTTTAGAGCAAACTGTTTGATGAGTACATCAATCCACTAGCACATCATGACTAGACTCCCATGATCTATTGAGTTGAATCCATCATTACATAGATTCTCATGATTACAAGGGATCATATATTGATCAAATGGTGGGTGAGTAAATTCTAGAAATTAGGGGGATCGAAATTACTATGACTGATAAGGAAAATAAGGTAGATTTGTATTTTTGAGACACAAATTAAGTTGAAAATATATATGGTACGTACACTTCAATTGTAACGGTATATCGTCTAGCTAGAGTAGCTACCAATATTCTCTTGTACAAATTCACATATAATCTCATGTATAAGTACAAAACTCCACTTAGAACAGTAAAAGTTTAGATCAAGTACTGAGCTACTAAATAAAAGAGCAGACAAAATAACAAAATGTTAAGTAAATAACAAATTTTTTGGATGTTGGCATGTGAGAAATGTTAGATGTGTTTCGAAATTAAAAATCGTCTTGATTTTATATTTTCGATTTGCCGACAGTTTTGCAGTGTGACGATAATTTTTTTTTAAAAAAATTGAATGTTTATAGTAGAAACGGAGGGCTCGTACCGATAATTTAATAAGAGAAATCAGTTAAAAATATTTGTTCTCTTTTACTTTGTCATAATTAGATGGAGCGATTGTATGAAGAATAATTTGTATTTTTTTTTATAAAATGATAAAAAAAATTTCTTTCACCCACGATTTTTTTTTTTTCTGTAAAGAGTTTTTTCACATAAATCTGCATTTTTTTTTTCTTCTATTGTGCTTTTGTGATTGTTTACTTTGTGATCGCAATTTGATTTTGTTTCTGTTTATACGCTCGTCGTAACAAAAAAAAATTTCATGTAAAAAAAAAAATCAAGAGTATACGCACTTGATATATAATCAAGTTATTTAAACTAATTAGATGTATAATTAACCATGATTTAGGTCATGTTTGGGCTTCACATGTCGTACCAACCAAAAAAAAATAAAAATAAATCATTTATCAGCTTTACATGGCAATGACTCTACAGTGGAATCCAACTAAATGCATCCAAATGAGACCAATATTGTAAACTTAAGAATCTAATAATACAGCTATATATAATCCTGAGGGAAAAAATTGTGGGTGTAAGCATTATTGTGTTAAAGAACCTTTTGTGAACACATTAATGCTAATGCTCTAGTAATCATTACTTCTTCATGATTAGATAAAGCAGTGAGGCAACAATTAAGAGAGCTGTTTTGGTTCCAATCTTAATTATTACTTCTCTTTTTTCCTAATTGGTGGATCTTTTAGTACACTACTACTTGTTGAGTGAAAGTCTTAGTGGGGTATTACAAGTAAAGTTGATTTCTCCTTTAGATTGCGTAAGTATATATGTCAACAAATTGCAATTCCTATAAAATTTATTGGCAGGAAATTAAAGCTGGGAATGCATACATGACAGTGAATGCAAAATAGAGTTACAGTTGAAAGGATCACAGTATGCATATATGTTATCTCTAACTAGCTAGCTAGTGTAAATTTTAAGTACTATTCTTTGATCATTACATATTATAAGATTGATCCATGGAGTAACATGGCATCGAAGTCAGTTCTATATATATCTCTCTCAATTTCAACGGGATGGTAATTATAGATTTAATATCCCATATTTACCATTCAATAAGTTAAATTAATTCTTATCATTTACATTTTCTTTTGTTATCTCTCTTATAAGCTCACTCATCGATCATCGTAGTTTATGTTACGACGAGTGTACAAATAAAAATAAAATCAAAGACGACTGCAAAATAAATAAATCTCAAATATATAACAAAAAGTAAATAATATGAAGATTTATATATATATAAAAAATTTAAAGAAAAAATTAAAGTTAAGGACAACATAATAAAATTTTATTATTTTAAAAAATATATATAATAATATTTTTGGTATAATCATATAATCTCATTAGGACAAAAAAAAAAAAAAAAAAAATCTAATTCGTAAAAATATAACTGTTTATAAATTTCCAAACACATCTTACTGTTTATTTAATCTGTACTGTGCAGGTGAACAGCTGTATAAAACTACGAAAAATGCTATGTGTACACCCCTTTCGGGATGTACATCATACACCCCACCCATCTAAGAGTGGGGGTGTGATGATGGGTCACTTGATGTGGCCCGTAAAAAGTATCGCCACCATTAAAATGGTGGAGGTGTATAATGTACACCCTTTCGGGGTGTACAGGTAGCATTGCTCATAAAACTACCATTCCGGCACTCTTCTCTAGGAGACATGGACCAGCAGAAAAGATAGAGTGTCCTACAGAAGATGATTGTAGGGGACATTGCCTGATCAGAATGGCACTGAAGTTGAGAAATCCAAGACATGAACCAAATGATTCTCCTATAATTTTTTCAGCAGACAGTCCTTGTCCTTGCCTGTAGTTGCCAGTAGCAACTTTAGAAAAAGAAAAAAAAAATTAGATAAATATTGCATGTTGTGTTTATATTTTTAAAAAATAAATTTAGTTAAAAACATAAAATATTTGAATATGAGACTTTAAATATTAACTATTAGATTATTAATTTGTAACTTGTGATAGAAACGATCAATTTTTTTTAGAGTAAAAGATAGCATTCTATTAAATTTATTCATTTTTTCTATAAAAATAAATTTAATTAAAAATGTGAAGAAATCAGACTTTAAATTTAAATTTTAGTTAAAAATGTAAAGTAATCGGACTTCGAATTTAAAATCTCGAATACTAACCATTAAATCCTTTACCACTTATTCTGAAGATAGCCAGTTATAATTATTTTTCGTCAATCTAATATTTTTGCTTGTTATTGCTAACAAGGGGAGCAAGTGACACAAAAAAGATGCATGAGAGGAATAGCCATCATCAGAACAACATGCGTGGGACTCATTTGGCCCGCCAAATGAGAAGAGAGCTTCAAAACGGTTCAGAATTCACAATTTATAAGTTATATAACTGTTACTGAAAACAACCGGCGGAGACCTTGTTCTATGTTTCATGTTGATAGGTCTCTTTCTCTCTCACTCTCATACACAAGCACATCTAAAGAAATTTGGAGGGCAATTAAGCATAGAGAGAAAAGTTTGGAAACAAGCCTAAGAAGTGCTTCATGAACTCTAGGTTGGAGCTCAAGGTACCAATACTAAGCTTTTGAAAGTGTAGGTGAATGAAGAGTCCCCATCAACACAACCCTTCTCATTTGGACTCATCCCTAAGAAGGCTAGTTTGGAATCTAAACTAAACCAAAATGCCTATCCAAATAAGCAAATAAGGTTACTCGGCTTTTGTTGGTCCTTTCTTTTCGAATTCTTCGACCCGACCCGCTTTATGTTGTCATTTCAAAATTTTGGAAAATTCCGAAAGAGATCTATGTAGGCCCAAAATTTTCGTGTAGCTTCCGACGGAGGCCCGCCGATACAATACGATGTGAATATGAGGCCCACTATTGGCCTACCAATAAAACAAGTTTGATTAATTAGTAGGTGAGGTAGTTAATCATAGTGAAATTAATGGTTGAGGGTCCATTCACTATGTTATGCTGAAGTTTTTCTTTTTTCAAGAAAATATAATTTAAGTGCTTGTTTGCTACCTAGCTAAGATTAGATAAAATATAATAAGATAAGAGAAAAATATTGGAAAATAGAAAGAATTTACGGTGGTGACTACTTTGAATCTAGTTCAGTTTAATTCCAATTTATCAGACGATATTTAATAATTCTATATCAGTATAATTATTTAACCCGTCTAGTTTCAGTAATCTTAATCTCTTAAGATCCCCAACCCCTTCCTATTTTACTTGATCCTAGATTGCAAATGAACCTAAGAATATAATTAAGTATATATGATCAATTTAATAAAATCTCATTTTCAAAGTAAAATATAAAACATTTGTCAATTGCTTTGACCATATGATCATTTTTTAGTACAATAATGATCAAAATAGAATTATTCTCTTACATGCTTCTAGTAGGGTCCATAGTTTAATTTTCAAACCTAAAAGTAAATGTATTAAACCTGGCTCCTAATATTCTAATTCCTCCCTCTTACCACTTATTCCCTTTCCAGGTATAAATATTACTCACTCGTGTGATAACAACTCACATGCGTGAGGGAACTGTTGAATTAACTATCACACTCAAAAGTGTAACACCTTTTTGTTTAAAACATTATTTTAATGTACCATGATTCATATTTAAAAGCCCCTAATGGACTTCTAAATGTAATTAACTTGGCTTGCGATTTAATTAATTGCAATTGATTTGCTAGTTGTAAATGGGTTAGGTTGATCCAAATTGATTTGACATGCGAGTAAATTTGCCTATAAAGTACCTTTATAAGAACCAATTATTTTCATTTAAAAAGGAATATAAGAAAAAGGAAGAGAGAAAAAGAGAAAAACAAAAGGAGAGGAGCGTTGTGACGAAATAACTTTGTAATTCTGTGCATTATTTTTTCTAATAATATTAATTTTTAAACAAATATATTTTATCAAACACTTTTATTTTTCACAATAAGATTAAACAAATCCTAAAATTGCGATATTAATTAATAATGCTCGTTTACAAAATTCTTAGTAGGTGCGGGTCGTTTGCAATGGGCCTAGATGTTAAGTATCATAGTTAATGATCAATATATGCATGGTACATTAACACAGTTATTATTATATCCTCGGGCCTAGATGTTAAGTATCATAGTTAATGATCAATATATGCATGGTACATTAACACAGTTATTATTATATCGTCGATGGCCCCGTTAACCTACTTAACCCGCTCCAAATCAAATCAAATGTACGAATTAGGTTTGGATCTCAATTATCAGATTCAACTACTTTAAATTCAGTATGATCAACTTACTCTAATCCAAACGGTCCCATATATTTTTTAGTGGGTGGACTCAAACCAGACTTAATTTGTAGTGCTAGAGTAATCGTCTTTCTTTTTAATAGTATATTCGAATTTAAATATACTATAAATCCGACCGTTAGCACCTTTGAACTTTCAAGTGGATTCGAATCTCGAGGTAATGAGATGGCTTGAGGATTTCAGTCTCAAAATATCTTAGTGGCCAACGTTGACTCGAATCAAGTTGTCTGGAAAAGTCAACGTGAGAAAAAAAAATCGTACTTGTGGGCTAAACTAGAATTTTCTATTTTGGGCCGGGCCATATAAGTTGGGCCTCCACAGACCGGCCCAACCGACTTACACGCGTCACTCTCTAGTAACTGCGTGATACAGTACCGTTACACCGAAGAGCGCCTCACGTGGGCATACGCCCAACAGTGGGGCCCACACCGCTGTGGGGGAACTTGAGGAAGCGTTACGTGCTCTGCCGCATAATAAATAAATAAATAAATAAATGAAAGAATAATAAATGAATAATAATATTGTTTTATTATTCCTTCGGTGTAACGCTTTTTGTTCGTCACGGGTCAGTTAGGCGCAATCAAAGGTGGAGTGGAGGCCCACCGACACATTTAAAATTTTTTTTTAGGGGTAATTTTTTATATATTCCTAAAAATTTTTCTGTTTTTAAATTTACCCCTCTTCTAATATTAAAACTACCTTTCTTACGTTACAACTTCTTTCTAAAATACCCCTGAAGTTAAACCGTTTGGAGTTACCGTTATCTGTGTGAAATTACTATTTTGCCTTTTCAAATATACCCTTCTATCATAATCAATTTTTTTTTTTTTTTTTTTTTTTTTTTTTTTTTTTTTATGTACCCTTCAAATTTTCAATAGTTTTGATAGATAGGGATAAAATAGGTATATCTATAGTTTTCAACTCCGATTATTATTTAACTCTAGTTTAATCCTAGTTAACTTAATAAAGGGAAACGGTATGGGTATTTTTAATAACGGTGGAACGTATGAAGGATATATTGGAAAGAAAAAAATAAGAAGGGTAAATCAGATATTTCTTCAGATTTCAGGGGTACACAAGGTAAATTATCTCTTTTTTTAAAGTAAATATAGATAAATATAAATACTAGTATAATTTTATAAGTATACCTATAAATAATAATAATAATAATAATAATAATAATAATAATAATAAATATTTTCATAACACATTCACAGTTTCACACTCCTCTCCTCTGCTTCGCTCACCACTTCAGCAACATCTAATTGAGCGTTCACTTATTAACATTACCCCAAAATCCCACTCAAACAAATAAACCAAAGAAGAGGAGAGAAAAGGGGAATGTAAAAACGAAGCAAAAGTTGTCTATCTTTCTCTCTCTCTCTCTCTCTCTCTGTCTTGTCATCGCTTTCTCCTTCTCTCCTCGTCCATTAATGGCGGAAACGTAGTAAAAAGAGAGGAGGACGAAGACGACCCCAGTTCTTCCGAACTAAGTAGAAGAAAGGCGCCCTTTTTCTTTCTTTTTTCTCTCTTTTCTCCTGTAAGATGCCGATGATTCGGTACCAGATACGGAATGAGTATGGCTTGTCGGATCCGGATCTCTACCGCGCGGCGGAGAAGGATGACCCCGAGGCCATCCTTGAGGGCGTCGCCATGGCCGGGCTCGTTGGCGTCCTGCGTCAGCTCGGGGATCTCGCTGAGTAAGCTTGTTTTTAGCTTTAATTTGGGAGTTTTGGTGTTTATCTGTGTTTTCTATTGATTTTTTTCTTCTTTTGTGCTGGATTGGTGGTAAAATTGGGGATTTTGTTGAGAATTTGCAAGGGTTTGGTAGTGTGCTTTAGCAGAATGCATAAATTGTGGAAAAAAGATGGCTTTCCATTACTATCTAGCTTAATTGGGCTCTTTTAGTTTAATTTGTGCTTTTTTTGGGGATTTTGCTGTTTGTTTGTTGGTAGAATTGGGGATTTTCCAGGGAATTTGAAAGCAACTGGGAGTTTTAGGATTTTTGGGCTACTTAAAGCATTTTAGTGGGATAAAATGTGTGTGAGGAGCTTTTTAATTTAGCTTGTGTTGTTGGTTGTATTAATATAATGGTAGAAAAATGTTGGCTTTCCATTTCTACCCAGCATAATTGGGCTCCATTTAGTGCTTATTTGTGCTTTTTTGGTGTTGGGTTGGTGGTGGAAATGGGGATTTTGTAGGTAACTTGGAATTGTTGGTGATTTTTTTAAAACTAATTTAATGTTATTGTTAACATTTTCCTAGGATATATGAATGAACAATGCTTTAGTTTAGCATGCATCCTTGTTAGCATAATTAAGTGGGGAATTGTTGTTTTCTTTTTCTATCTAGCTTCATGCATGCTTAATAATTGCCAACTTTTAGATACTTAAATCACCACACAAAATGAGAACCAGAGGGCTATGTGTTTTTGGACAGCTTAATCGACATTTTGAAGAGTGGGCACCAAATTGGTACTTATATGAGGGGTAATTAGATTGGCAGAGAAAAGTTTCTATCCAAGGAATTAGAAAGAGAAACCAGGAATAAAAATTAAACACAAAGTTTTCCTTTTTCTGGCTAGCATGAATTTAATGCAGCTACTTAAAGGGTGGCATTTTGGTTAGCGATAAGTTCCTGTTAAACAAGCATGTCGATTGTGTCAATTGCAAACTGGAAATGAGATTTCGACGTCCAAATGCAGAAGCTCCTATACGGAGCTTCTAACTTTGCTAAAAAAAGATCTTGAGGGGATTTTATTATAGTACTTCCCATAGTAACATTACGCAAATAACACTTTGTCGAACAATACTGCACTCTACGGCAGGGTCAAACATATTCTATTCTAGTTTTAGTAAGCTGTTATTTAAATGATGGTTTGCCCCTCAAGGAAATACAAAGAACTTAGTTGTTAACAAGATAATTAAGGGAGACCCCACATCCTGAAATGCGGCCACCTTCTTTTTTTTTATAATTATTGAGATGAGGTGCACGTCAAGTACTTGGATCTCTACTATAACGTTTTATTCTCTAGTTCTTAGTTAAGCTACCACAAAACATGTTTCCTGATTCTTTCTTGTCCTCTTTACGTAGTCCTTTTGATATTATTGTATATATGAGTGCCATTCTTATCTGCATTATTAAGTGATTTATATTTATACTAGTTTATATGTATATGAATATTCCTTGCTTTTTTTTGCAATAGATTTGCTGCAGAAATTTTTCATGAATTGCATGAAGAAGTGATGGCCACTGCTTCTAGAGGGCATGGATTAACGCTTCGTGTACAGCAGCTGGAGGCTGAATTCCCATCTGTCGAGAAAGCCATCATCTCTCAGATTAGTAATTCAAATGTTGAGTACAATGATGGTTAGTGTCCATTCTTTTTTTTTTCTTCTTTCTTCTTTCCAGGAAAAATCGTGCTAATTACCCTTTTGATATTGCTGCTCCGTTTCGACTTTTCAGATATTGTTCTCAGACTAGAATATGCTGAATGATTTGATTTTCATTTCTTTTCTGCTTCAAGCTAAATATTAGTAGTTTATATAACGGACTTGCTGCGAAAATGTAATTGAACATGGTTTAATGATGTGCGTTTGGTGTATATGTAGTGTTGCTTGATGGCTATCTCATCTCTCATAATTCAACTATTTATGAAGGATCAAATTGCAAGCTATTGAATTATCAAGCTAACTTGGACTCAAATATCTTTGTGGTTTTTTACATGCTCTTTCTTTTAAGGATTCTTACAATGACCTTTTTTTCAGGTATTGAATGGCATGCGAATCTTCAAATGGGTCAGAATTTAATCACACAAGGAGATATGCCCCGCTTTATTTTGGACTCTTACGAAGAATGCCGTGGCCTTCCCCAGTTATTTACACTGGACAAGTATGTTGCTAATACTTGCCTTTTAGTTAACTAAAATGCAGGAAACCCACCTATAAATATCACAATTTCAGAGTGACTGTTTAAGTGAAATGTATGGTGACGAAGTCGAACTGTTGGCGTAGTAAAAGGGTTATCCATACAATTTACCCTATTTCATGGGTACAAAATGAAAATTATGATACTTATAATGGGTTTCCCTCTATCCAACCTTTTATTTTTTATCATATCATTTCTCCTAATCATTTCTTGTTCAATCATGTAGGTTTGATGTTGCCGGTGTTGGAGCATGTTTAAAGAGATACTCCGATCCATCTTTCTTCAAGATGGAGTTGGCCTCCTCCAACGCAATGGAAACAGATGTTCCAAGAGAAAAGAAAGTTCGTAAAATCAAGGTAAACTGTTCAACAGCAGATTTGTATCCTAAGGGTCTTTGACATATAAATATAATCACAATATTTGTTTGCATATGTTTCCTGTAAAATCTTCTTTTTTTTTCCGGATGTTACCCTCCGAAGGATGTCAGATGATTACTTATTATTATGCTTGATACCTTAGAATATCTCTGAGGACATTGTGTAGCTTAATTTTTTTTATTTTTTCCTCTGAAATTATGTCCATAAATCTTTTTTCCTGAGGACATTGTGTAGTTTAATTTTTTTTATTTTTTCCTCTGAAATTATGTCCATACATCTTCAATTTAGGCTTAAATTAAAGGCAATTAGTTCTATTAATGCGTAATTTTTTTGAAAAATTCACCTTATTCTTGTGTATTTCAGAAGAAGGCACTGCGCTGGAGGAAAAGTGAAACCCTTGAGTCTTTATTGGTCGCTCACCCTAATTCTATGTAAGTGGTTCTGCTTAAAATTAACAAATTCATCATGTAAATCAAACATATTTGTAATGGAAATGCTTTAATGACGCAAGTCACACAAAAAGACAATGCAACTTTATAGTTGGCTTCTGGAAAAAGCTGCTTGTCCCTTGTATCCTACAGGGGAAAATTTCATGCTATCGTGCTAATTTTCAGTAGGGGCTTTTACAAATATATCCCTCTATAAAAAAAAAACATCTACTTGCAAATACCCCTGTAAAATCTGTACTATCGAGAATGCAGTTTCTTTCGAAAATACCTTAAGTTGGCGAGTTATCCAATTGGTGGGGTATTTCTTTAAGCATGAGGGCTTATTTCTTAGAAATTAAGTTTTTCAAGGTGTATATGTAATTAAATATTTTATTGTAAATATCTCTTTTTATCAATTTTTTTGTGCTCCCCTTTCATGTTTATGTTAAATTTAAAATTTGTTTTACATGCAGTTCACAGCCAACTTCTTCGGGAAAGCTTCCAACTAAAGCTGCAAAGTTGAAAAATAAGCACTTCCTGTATTCAGAGAAGAGTAAAAGAAGCCGTACTGAACAGCTTCTTCTAGAAGTCATTTCATCTCAGCAGAAAATTCTGCTTGAAGATTCTATGAGGCAATCCGCTGTGAAAACAAAATCAAATGGTCCATTCAAGTCGGCTCCTATACTACTAGAGACTGTGAATGCCAATCCCACTGAGTATGGGGTACCCATTAATGAATTGGATACTGGAAACAGAAATGATTTTGAATTGTCCGAAAAACAACTTGAGCAATTTAGTGAAGTGGAAAAGACAAGTAGGAGTCCTCAAATTTCGGAGCAAAACAAAATTGTTTCCAATGCAGAAAATTCAATGGAAAGTGGTGCTGAAAGCTATATTTCTGCTGAGATTGGCAGTGAGCATGAGAATTTTGTTGATGCCCTTAATACTATGGAATCAGAAATTGAAATTGATTCTGAAAGCAAAGCTGTAGAACCTCATGGAATCAATTCCGAGAAGAAAGAAGAGCAGGAAGAATTGCAAGCTCAAATTTCAGAATCAGCTTCAGAGAAAAACTCGAGCAAATCATCAGGGTTGAGTGATTTATTCAGGAATGGAATCACAATCTCTTCTGATTCAGATTCTCAAAGTGATTCCACCGCCCCAGAACCAACTGGTGAAATCAATGTTGTTTCCAATTTTGATACCAATTTAGAACGTCAGCTTAGCAAATCTAATGGTGAGGCTAAAACAGAGCTCATTGAGAATGAAGCTCGATTAGGATCTGGAGACCATGATGTGATATCAAATTTTAGTGAAGTCCAATCAAGTGATAATCAGGCAATTGAAAGTTTGGATGGTAATAATAGTTTAATTATAAGCTCTCAATCAACTTTTTTACTTATTTTATTCTTTGCCGATTTCTTCAAATGCTCTTTAATTTATGTGATCCCTTTACTTGATCGTGCTGGCAGGTTTACCTTTTAAGAGTAAAGATCATTCTGAACAGATTCATTCTACAGGGCACACAGAAAATCTTACTCCTGAAGCTACTGCTGAAACACTAGACCTTCCAAATAATGTGTCACACACACAAGCCCAAAGTACTTCTGAGGAAGCCCTTCTAGGAAGTCGATTTGAAGACTCGTTGCATTCATCAACTGTATCCATAGTAGAGGACCATCCAAAACCAGCTAGTCGAGAAGTAGAAGGGCGTGCAGATACGAGCATGTCGCTGACCAATGTTTCTCCTTCCTCGGAAATCGATTCTGATTTTTCATCGGCTGATGACTTAATTGCTGAAAGGGAAAATGATGTGTTCCAAACAGATTTATCTCATGAGCTATACCCTTATCATGAGTACACTATTGAAAATGAGAAAGACTTCAATGGTAAGTTAATTTGTGTCTGTAAATTACAGTATAGCTCCCCAACTTTTTTAGAAGGTTTCAGTTTGATCCCCAACCTTAATTATTACAACTGGGTCCTTACATTTCATAACTTTGGTTAAATTTGATGGAAATGCCCTTGTAATTACCATACGAGAAGTTTAAAATCACATGCAAGTTATGTGGCAGTCAGGTAACAGTTAAGTGAATATTTCTGCACTATCTGATATAGGAGTTCAGACAAAGGAAAAAGTGTACAGTTAAAAGCAAAGTCTGGGACCCAATTGTAACAATTAACAGATTGCGGACCAAACTGAAACTCACCCAAAAGTTTGCAAGATTCCTTTTACTTGCACATTTCATGATGCTTTCTGCTTTCAATTACTATATCTGTCTCTTCTCTTGCAACTGAGATAAATTCTCTGAAAAAAATTTTATGTTGCAGAACGAGATTCAGAAGACATTGATGTCCCATCTGTCTTGCCCGATCATTTTCCTCAAAAACAAACTGGAACTATTATTAATGAGGCTCGTTCGCAAATTACTGAAGAGCAATCGCTCGGAGAATTTGTTCAAGAATCGGAAACTTGTTCTGAATCACACCTTGATGAAAAAGTTTTACTGTTCAATGAGCACTTGCCGCTTCCTTTAGATGTGCATGTTGGGGAGCCTCAGAGGTCATTTACAGAAGATACAACATTGGACAATTTTATTCAATTTGGTGAAGTTTTAGATGGTGCTGAAAATTCTATAGAAATCGATCTAAATGATATCTCATTGCCTTGCCTTCTACCATCCGATAATCTTGATACTTGTAAATCGGCAGATGAATATCCAGAAAATAGTTATGAGAAGAATATTCAGCAATTAGAAGAACTATTTTGGAGCAATGACTTACTAATTAAAAATTCTGTTGTTGCAAACGACGGTAATTATCATGATATTTCTTCTTTCTCTACTTCAGAATTACAAAAGGATTCTGCTCTGAGTGCGGGAGATTTGAATCAGCCTAATGTGGAGATCACTGAAACATCAAGCTCTAAGAATGTTGAAAAATTGGATTTGGAGGATACTTTTTCTCTGTGTCTCTCATCTAAGGAGGAAGAATATCCATCGACTTTATGTACAGCTCAGCATTCTGAGAACTATGATGATGATTTATTTGATAATTTTGTTGCCAAGGACTATTGTCCTCATAATGAAGCTCCGGTATATTTGTTAGACCAAAATGAAGAAGATAATACTTCACAAACTTCGCTCCAAGATGATGATAAGCGAACAAAAGAGGATTTATCTCATTCTAGTGATGACCTTTGGGAGCCTGCGAGCCCTCCTCGAGCGGAAGCCTTCAAGTGGCAAGCTAACAATGAATTGGATTTTACTTCTTTAGATCAAAAGGATGAGTATATTGGATTTGATATTTCTGCTAACAAAGAGTCGGATTTGGCTTCTCTAGATCAAAAGGATGAGTATAATGGGTTTGATATTTCTGCTAACGAGGAGTTGGATTTGGCCTCTCTAGATCAAAAGGATGAGTATATTGGGTTTGATATTTCTTCCATGGGCCTTGATAATAAGTTATCAAAACAAGATAGAGGACAAGACTCTCATGTCTTTTCTAGTGAGGGAAAGATAACTGAATCGGATGTATCTCCTTCTGAGAACACCGAATATAATGTCGGAAAGGAAGTCTCCCTCTCTTCTGAGTTAGATTCTCATATCCTTGATGATAAGCCATCGGAACAAGTTTCAGAACCAAAGTCTCATGAATTTTCAAGTGTGAGAAAGATGCTTGAATTGGACATATCTCCTTCTGAGAATGCCAAAGTTGTAGAAACTGGAAAGGAAGTTTCTCTCTCGCCTGACGGGGATTCTCAACTTGATTCAACCTGCTCCAAGTCTCATGCGCTTGATGGTAAAATATCAGAACAAAATTCGGAACATATCTCTTCTAGAGAAAGAGAAATTGTTGGATCACATACATCTCCGTTAAAGAATGCCAAACTAATGGAACTAGAGCCCGAAGGTTCTCACTCTTCTGACTTTGATTCTCAACCTGATTCAGTTTGCTCCAAATCTCGAGTCCTTGATGATGATATATCACAACAGGAGTCAGAACCAGTGCCTCGTATCTTTTCTAGTGAGACAAAGATTCTTGAGTTGGATATGTCTCCTGTGGGGAGTGCAGAATTTGCAGAACTAGAAAGGGAAAATTCATTCTCTTCCTATGATCCTCAACATGATCCAAACTGCTCCAAGTCTCAACTCAATGATGAAATATCAAAACAAGATTCAGAACATATTGCTAATGCCCAACCTAGTGAGAGAAATGTTCTTGAATTGGACATAGCTCCTCCTGAGAATACCAAATTTACAGAACTAGAAAAGGAAGTTTCTCTCACTTCTGAGTTTGATTCTCAAATTCTTCCAACTATCTCCACTTCTCATTCTATTTCTAGTGATAGAAACAACCTTGAATTGGAATTATCTCCTCCGGAGGTTACCAAATTTAGAGAACTAGAAAATGAAGCTTCTGTCTCTTCTGCCTTTGATTCCCAGCTTATTCCTTGCTCTAACTCTCATATGCATGACGATAAACGAACAGAAGAAGACTTGGAACAACAATCTTCTGCTTTTCCTAGGGAGAGACATACCGTTGGATTGGATATATCTCTTCCAGAGACAGACGTTTCCCTCTCTTCCGACTTCAACTCTCAGCTTGTTCCAAGTTCTTTGGTGCCAGACATTTCAACAGTTGCATCAATATCGTTTCCAAGTACTCTAATGTCCAGTTCTGGGAAAGCCACCGAATTATCATTCAAACTACGAACTGATGAATCAAATTCAAATCTTTCGTTACAGAATTTTGAAAAGCTGCCACCTCTTCCCCCTCTTCAATGGAGAATGGGAAAGCTTAACGGGCATTTCTTTAAACTTGTCGATGAAACCATTCCGCCAAATGAGGACAATGAGCTTTGTTTGCTGCCAGAAGATGTATCAGTTCAGACAACAAATCCATATGAATGTCAACCAATTGTACAAGTTGATAATCTTCAGCACGATTTATCAAAATTAGAGGAAGAAAAACCACGGCAAATGAGGTTATCTGAGCTACCACCGATTGTTGATTTTGAGAAACCGCATCCATCAATCCCATTCACAACTAGTGCTGAGATGAGTTCTCAATATTCTTGGCATAATGGTTTAACTGTAGATAGAGAAACAATGCAACCTGAGAACCCCTTCTTGCATAATTATGGTAGAGCTTTAGAAGGTGAAATTGGGCTTCTTCAGAAGCCATTGTTGTTGGGATGGGGCAGCGTGCCCCAACTGCCTATTCCTGCTTATGTTACTTCTTTAGATGAGAATCAAATGTCTCTGTTTAACATCGTACCAACTATGGAAGATGAGCAAATCAATAGGAGACTTTATTCAATCCGCAATCGGCCAAGAGACCCACTCATTGAAGCTGTTGCTGCTCACGACAGAAGCACGGTAATTATCACTTGCGAAAAATGCTCGCAACTCTTGAAATCTATGAGCAATTAAAAGTTTATTGTTGCTTCGTTCTTCCATTCTTTCTTTCCTCCTGTTCCCTAATGCGATAAATGATTGTCCAGTTGAGGAAGGTATCTGAAATGGTTCAGTCTTCGGATAAGCCAAAGTCGGATGAAAGAAATTTATTGCTGGAGCAGATCAGAAATAAGGTCAGTATGCTGGAGAATGATGCCTTTTTGGCAAATGGACTCCCGCTATCATATTATTCATTTGGAAACTGGTCCTGAACTTTAATATTGTCTCAACTAGCATATTATTTGATGTAGAACAAATTCCTTCAGAACTTAACAATCTCTAGTGCTTTTCTGATGGAATATTCTGTAACTTATATTCTGTTACTTGATGGAAGTATTGGTAACTCTTTTGATTGGAACTGTTAAGTACTAACAGAATACGACAGAAGAAATAAACTCAAGTTCAGGGACCTGTTCCTTATGACCTTATAGGAGGCGAAGGGATGTTCCTACTATTATATTCTTTTTTAGATCTCTATGCTGTTCTTATTTGTTGGATTTTTTACTCTTTTTCAGGCTTTCAATCTAAAGCCAGCTACTGTAACAACACAAAGCACTAAAGGCCCTTCAACAAACCTAAAAGTCGCTGCCATCATAGAGAAAGCTAATGCAATTCGTCAGGTTAGTCTATTAATTATATAAAAATTCTCTCTCTCTCTCTTTTTTTTACTTTGAACAACTTTGGGCCCGATTATCCTCACGTGGAGTCATGGGCCAGAACACCCCTGGCCGTAATCTTAGTGCGGGATTCATTTCAATCTGGATTAGTGGCATTGTAGTCCATAAAGGGAAATTTTGGCCTAAAGTTTCAGATTTTTTTTTTTTGAAAAAAAAAAGAAAGAAAAAAGTGCTCAAGTTGTAAAATTGTATGAGTAAATCATCTTCGTGGAAACACCTTTTCATTTCTCCTCTCTTACCTGCATATCATTTAATAGGCTTTTGCGGGAAGTGATGAAGATGATGATGGAGATAATTGGAGTGATTCATAAGTCGTGATAATTTCGTGGCACTCTAGGATTTTCGTTCTATAGAACTATGCTAAATTATGGGGAATTTTCTACCCGGAGAATCGTATCATCGAGCAACATCATAGATAGATGTTGCGCCTTTAGCTGAAGAATCGAATGAGAGTGTAGGACAACAAATTCATACAATAGTGTATAATATTCTTTTTTTATTATTATTTTTCCTCCCCTTTCTTTTGGTTTCTGTTGTAATATGTTGTTAGTAGATAGTCTCATGTTAATTAGCTGCAGAAGCTCTAGTTGGTAGTCAAAAGTCTCAAAGAGGCTATATGCTCTTGTAGTTGTTTTAAGTTGTAAAAACTATATGTAATTTTTGGGATGTAGAAAGTGGAATGTATATCTAAAATTGTACCTCACAGAACTTTTATTCCTGCCAATGCAAGCTTAAGTGAAAAGTGCTTCCCAAGCAAGGTTGTAAATTTAATTGTCTCCAAACACTCTTTCAGGTGATGGGACTATGGATATTGTTAATTCGGTCGTTAACAATTAACAAATTGTTAATTCTGTCTAAAAAAATAATTAATTGAGAAGAATCACAAGTTAAGAGGGTGTCAAGAAGAATAAAAGTTGAAGAAAAATGGATCCCTCAGTCTCTGTGTTATTCTCTTTTTGGTGTGTCAAAATGGAAGTCTAAGAGCATGTAAGCATCTGATTCTCCTTGCTGGAAGCAGAATCACTGCATTATTTGTCCATGTGTTCTTCATGGACTTTTGCATTAGCAGCCAAAATAATCAGGGAAGCTTCTATTCTGACTTTTACTGTAACCAAGGTATATTTGATGGCCTTCTCTCTCTTTTAAGTTAGGGTGAAATGTATGGTTGGTCCTTGTACTTCTGAAAATTAGCAATTTAGTCCTAGATCTATCATGTGGACAAATTAGCCTCTGAACTTGCAATTTCAGCAATGGCAGGCAATAGAAATTTTGGATGGTAAGTGAATTCTGTATTTTTTATAAAAGAACAAGAGAAGAATTTTTTGCTGAATATGTTTTGACACATCACCAATTGTTAAATAGATAATTTTTCTCTCTCAAAAAAGAAAAAAAAGAAAAAAAAAGAAGAAGATTTCACAAATTATTAGATCTTCTTGAGGTCAGGCAGTTGATTCTTTCTTGCATAACCAGAATTTCAGGCTTTTTGAAAGAAGCTTACAAAACAAGCTTACAAAACAAGTTTACATGCTGTTAACCAAATATCCGATTTTTCGTCTAAAGTTGGAGATTCTATTGCTCTAACACAAGGATTATATTGGAAGAATCATATTCTATTCTATCTCATGCACCTAATTTAGACAACAGATTCTTAAGCTTCTCAAAAAGTTAAAGATACCTCTTTTGAAAAGCCTCATCTACATGGAAACATCATCAAATTTCAACTAAAGTTCTCCTAAGTACTTAAAAAGCCATATTAAGCCAGGTATGGAGCTTGATGAAGTATAGAAGGAAGCACTAATAAAAGGAAAAGAGTTAATGGAGTGAAGAAAAATTATAGTAATAATAAGAGAGGATAAGTGCTAAAAACTTACCCAGAAAATAAACATTAACTTGGGTGCTTATGCTTTTTCTACATGTAGAAAAAAAGAGGAGGTATTGATGTACATGTCAACTGTTCATTCTCTATCTTAAAATACATATGCTTCTCTTGCACATCTCAATGGTGTGCATAATTAGAATTCAATGGTGTGCATAATCAGAATGTGCTCTACTCAACCTTATCTAAGTTTGCATGACAGGGAAATGAGAATATTAGTTGTTTTCAACTTCCTTTTCATTGCAAGGACTCTTACCATACTCTCCAACTCTATAAAGCTCTTAAATTTCATGATGCAGAGAATAAAAGTTGACAATCCATTTCTCTCTCTCTCTCTCTCTCTCTCTCTCTCATGGCTTCTGGTTGTGTTCCTGATGTGTGGGGATGGATCAGAAACCTCCCAGCAATCAACCAATGGAAGACAAATTCTCTCTCTATTCATATATGCACATCTCACTTAAGTAGCCAATCCCTTAGTCTTTTAGTCACCAAAAACCTCCAAAATCAAACCCCGCAAATTAGTTTCATCATTTATTTAGATTTCAATCTGCCCATCTCTCTTTGGACTACCAGTTCTTTCCAACCAAGTGATATGAATGGTCTGGACGAAGATACAATTCGTCGATTCTTCTTCGATATTGTCAAAGGAGTCCTCAAATATGGGCCTAATAAAAAGTTTCCTTATAGAGAGCCAGAAATACAAGTTTCTAAAGATTTTTCTGATATCTTCAACCTAGCATTCACCACTCTTTCTCTACTTGTTTGCATATATGAAGCTCCTCCGCACTTACGTCGTGAATTTATCGGCACATTGAGGGTGCAGTTGGTGAGTTCTAGATTGAGAGAAACATCGAAACCGTTGATGCGACTTCTTGGATCAAATCTAGAGGAGCAATGGATGAGATCGGTGAACCTTGGGATCACCAATTGGATAAAAGAGCTCAAAGCATCTAGTAACAACTTCATGTCGCCCTGCCCTTTGTTCTCTTATGCACTTTCGTCGAGGAGGCTATGGAAAGTTCAACTCTATTGCCCCATGGTAGCTATGAGTGTTGAACATCCAAGTTGTAGTGCTAAGGATGAGAGGTTGCAATTCTCATTGGACTACCAACAGTTTGAATGTGTGTTTCAGTTCTCAAACAAAGTGATCTTCAAGGAGAATTGGATTGATGTTATGGTGAACGTCGATAACATACGGTATGTAAAGCTATTTTTCTTCTTTATTTTCACATTCAGTGAATGTATGAAATATAATGAAGTAAAAAAAAAACAAATACACTTGAGAAGTCGATCTCTAAAAGCATAAGCTTTCATAGAAATTGGTTATTTTAGAAAATTTGGTTGTAAGCACCTTTCTTTTTTTCCTCATAGTTTACATATTGGTATAACCAGGTGTGATGTGATTCAACTGGTTTCGGAAACCCTGATGTCGAAGCAAGGCTATGGATCAGATGAAAAGCACTTCCCTTCCCGTATTTCATTGCACCTCGCTCCGACCTTTCAATCTGACATAATATCTGTTTCAGTAAGCAAATCTACCGACAACCCAATCCATGAAGTCGGCCTTGAGAAGGGCCTTGAGAATTCATTCGATGCACCAACCTCTCTTGGCATCACCATTTCCGCCACCGAGACTCACACAATGAGCTTAAAGCCATGGAAATTCGAGCAGTCGGTTCACGGAGATGGTGTGATTTTGAATTGGTTTCTGCACGATGGTAGTAACGGAAAAGAAGTGTTTTCATGTACACCACCAAAGTTAGCCTTATGCAAGCCCAAATCATGGTTTACAAATAGGAACACAAGTGCTTATAGGCCATTCACAAGGCAAGGAGTTATATTTGCTAGGGATGAGTGTGGGGAGAGAGTGTGTTGGAAAGTTAGTGAAGGGGCTTTGGGGAAGACAATGGAGTGGGAGATTAAAGGAAAGATTTGGTTGACCTATTGGCCCAATAAGCACAAAACATGTTACAGTGAAACTAGGAGATTGGAGTTCAGGGAGTTGGTGTATCTTACTATAGAAAAATAGACTAGAACTGAGCTTACAAAGCTATATTTGAATGAAGCTATGTATATCATACCAAAGAAGTGGTGACTTGTTGATTACTACCAATAAATATATATACTTGGAATCATGTAATTGTAATGTATGAATCAATCTTTACCAGTAAATATATATAGTTTTTATTATCTTTTAGCAGACTTTAAGATTCTTTGTCAAACTTCTTTTGTTAAATAATTAAGCTCAGATAATGAAAATATCTGGCATATGCTTTTCCATTCTAAATTGAAGTCACATCGCACGCTTTCGTCAGTTAGATAAGCATAATTGATTACTTGGTACAGTTAAGGGACAATCGAGATTACTCGAACCCATGACCTCCTGCAACAAAGGTTAATGACTTTGTCAACTATAGTAGTTAAAGACTAGTACATGCACAGGAAGTAAGAGCAGATCCTCTTTACAGAAAGATGAACACTAACAGGATGCTTTAGTCAATTTACAAAGAAAAAGCAGCCTAAATTTCTGCTTCAGAATTCAGACATTGGTATGTATCAGAATTTAGAACCATTCTTCTCTACAAGAATACGACTATAAGTACATCGGCCTATTTGCATTCATTGGTAAGTTAATGCACAATTTTGTCTCACGCTATGGAAAACCAAAAGAGGTTTATTCGGAATCCAAAATAGTGCAGAGTGTGGAAGAAAAGAGTATAAGATGATGGTTACTAGTTATTTTCTATTACTCACCCAGTTGTTTAGCTTCAGCGCCTGTTGTGAGTACGGAAGTCTATCACTTCAACCTTTACTTCTCCATTTGCTTTATTTGGAGCTTCTGCTTGTGGATTATGTCCTCTTCCTGTTGTTCTCCATCTATTCATTCAAAACGTTGTGAGACTTATGCGGTAATCTTATGCGCTAGTTACTACTTTTATCATCTTTAATCTGTCTCAGACCAGACCACCTTCCAAGGTCCACTTTTTGTTCCTAACCTGGAAATTACAAACAACAAAGCCATAAAATTGAAACCCAAGTTTGATAAATTGCGATTAGGTTTTCTTTACCTCCAAAATCCAGCAATTGATCGCAAGCTCATGAAGAGAACCAGTCCAGTCCAAACCCCAGGTAGGCCGAAAGCAGGAGCAGCGAGTAATAAGAACACCGATGAGACTATCCCCACCAAGAACTATGAAACATTTATATATAGATGGATTATGAAATTTCTTTATGAAGAAAGCAGGAAAGCAAACTAAGGCCTCTTTGGCCAGACTGGAACTTGCTAATATTGCCTATTGAGTAGAGATTTTGAAGTAGTATGTATAAGTAGAAACTTTTACATTAAAGTTCCCCAATCACCTTGTAGCTAGAGTAATAGCAAAAGTTTCAGATTAGAACCACCACATTTCTAGCCCACAAACTCATTTCAACTTTCTGTCAAAAAAAAAAGCACCATTTTCTTTTTCTTTTTCTCTTTTTTATGTTTGCTAAACACCTGGTTTCTGATTATCAGAGGAGCGAAGTTATTCCAGAGTTTAAGCCAAAGAGACGCTAAAGCATGAAGAGTGAGAGAAGGAATAAATATCCAGACCATAGAATAAGCAGCATATGCAAAATCTGAGACTCCATAGTATAGCCCATCAATCACAAAAGCAATGGCATTGATCGGCTGCGAAATTGTGACAAACTGCAAAAAAAAAAAACGGAAAAAAAACTCTCAATTCATAGAATAGATAATTCTACATCAGCAGCATTTTTTACAGGACGACCTTATAGTATTAGGTTTTAGCATTACCCACACTCCAGATCGAGCAATGGCAAGAACTTCTGGATTGCTGGTGAATATGAACGAAAAGGTCCCAAATCCATAAAACAAGACGACAGCCAATGTAACTCCAGCTATTGCTCCAATCTGCTTGTATTTAGGTAAAAAATGAGAATTGTATTTGCACTTCACTCAAGTTTAGAATAACTAAAAGAATGGCGCGCTGATGCTGAAGTGCTTTTAACCTGTAGGACCCTGTAGACAATAAGACGGGCTCGTCCATAATTCCTCTTAGCATATTCACTTGCAAGCAAAGCCTGTGAAACAATGTGGACGGGGTTTCTTTAAATAGATACACAAATGGGGCCGTTTGATAGTGGAGACATAAAAATTTCCATCAATTAATGTTCTGTTTGGCCCAGCTGGAGCTTTTATAGAAAATAGTTCATTAAGTAGGGCTGTAAAAAAAACATTAACGGCTTTTTCATCAAAATACACCCAACTACTTCCATCTGAAGCTAGAAGCAGAATATTCAGATCAGAGCATCCACTTTTTGTTTCCTAAACTCCTAGCTTATACTTCTCAAATAGAGAATCTGTTCTAGAAGCTGGACCAAAAGGACACAAAAATGCTAAACCTTGTGACTAACAAACCTGACCAGCTAGGGCTAGGGCATCATTGAGGAGGGACACGGCTAACCACACTTGCAGGCATATTTGGTGTCCAGCCATAGGAACAGGGCCTTCCCTTGCAGCCATAGAAGTTGCAAGTGTCATAGTTAGGAGAACTGCAACTGTTCTTCCAATTAAAAGACCACCTACAAAAGAATGGAATTAACATGATTCCTATATAGTCAATGGAGGTGATGACTAATTAATATAGACTGCATAGATATTTATCTTCAGTAGATTTTGTCTAATAAACCGGTGCATGTCAGTATGTTAAAGCTATTATGGGCCTGTTTGGCCCAGCTGGAGCTTCTGGAACGAGGCTTGTTCAGATATTAAATGCCATGCAAAAAAACAAGATGGTAAGCCGCATGATCATAAACATCATGCAAAGTCGGTGTGCTGAAGATGCTCTACAAGACTCCTTTTGAGTATAAGAAGGTGTTCCAAAAGTCAAGCTAGATAGGCATAGTCTCTAATGAATTTCTCTCACCTCCAAGATGAAGAAATGTCCGTAGAACCTTTCATTGATGGAATTTGCTCTCTTAGCTACAGGCCAAAAGTACTCTTCAGGTTCATTAAACTCGTCTTTGTTTGAATGACGACAGTTGAGGGGGGTTGAACCCTACCACTACTCTCAAATTATGATACTAAGTTTCCCATTAAATCTGAATTTGCTTATTCAAAAATTTAGGGGAATAGTTGGTCGGCCAAAAAATTTCTTAAATATGCATATCTTTAATCTCAATTTAAATTATAAAAGAAAACCGACGCACCAGATTTTAAGTAGCGTATGATTCCGTTATTGATAATATTTGGAGAAATGAGTACCACCTTCCTATTCAGCTTCCACAGGAGGATAAAGGCTATAAGATACCTAGTAAAATTGAAAGATAGTACTAAGTGAAGAGCATGAGATAATTAAGTTCAAAATATACGAAAGACTTGAAGAAGAACTCAATGAAGCATCAAATGAGGAAAGTACATTTTATTCATAACAATCTCATGGTGATGGCTTTAACATACTCAGAGATCACTGTGGCTATGGCAGCACCACTTACGCCTAGCCCAAGAATAAATATCAAAATTGCATCCAATATTGCATTTAGTAGGTTGCCAGCACCTGCAAAGTGTGAACAGCATACTGTCATATATGTAGACTATTGAGAAGTGATATTTTAGCAAAAGCTCAGTACTACATAAATATCATGGAGACAGGTTTTCAATAAAAGGATGCATTGATCCTTTTCTGTTAAATGATTTTACAGGAAAAGAGTTAGACACACACTTAATAGATGTCAGATATTTTGGATGGCAAACAGGATCAATATTGCAAAATTAGAGGGATTATTCATGCATTTCACCCATTAAAATATAAATAAACAGTACTTTAAGGTTGCAGAAAAAGATAAGAGGAGGAAAGGTTAAAACTCAGAATTCACTTACCCACAGCATATAGTGGTGTCTTTGTATCCATGAATCCACGAAATGTGCCTTGAGCTGCAAGTGCAATTGCAATTGGTGGAGCACCATATGCCCTTAACGAAAGAAATTGCTCAGCTGGTGTTCGCATTGGTGAATCCTGTTTAGACACATAACGGTGGTGTTATTGGACAAGAAACAGAAATTTATAGAAAAAGGACATACGGCAATATAGCCCCATTAAATTTGGTGTGGAATATCAACACTGGCTTGAATAACAAGAAATTAAAGATAAATCATCATCAACCTAAGGTCTATTTTCCTATTCAACTATTAGTTCCATTAGGAACAATTATATAACTGCATGCATTGTCTGCTTCTCCGGTGGCTATGCTAATTTCTTAATCATGCGAATACAGTTTGAGCAAAAAATTTGCCTACGAACTATGTCATATTCCTAAGAAAAGATCAAATCAAATCAAAAGAAAAGGAACAACCCATTGAACACTAACTTTAGCCCTCTTAGACATAATCAGAACTAATAGCACATAACTTTCCAATATCATAAATAGGCCTAGATTTTAAAAGAAGATAACTGTGACCACCAAACCATATTGGTTATATTTCATCATGTTTTTTTAGTAGATTATGATCAAGAATATAAACACCAAACGACAAGAGAAAATGAGAACATATGACTAGCTTAATTTTATTAGGGCCTTCAATATTCAAATAAGAGAGATTTGCTTATTTTCACATACAACGGGTATACCCATGATATTCATTAGGGCACCTGAGCCCAAGAACAATGCAATTGCTTCAAACATTCCGATGCCAGCGGCCAGTGCCAAAGAAGTTGAAACTGCCGGAAGGAACTTCCGTCTTTCTCCATCCACAAGGCGCACAGTTTTGTCCCCTATAAACAATATTAACTTAAATAATCAGTTATCAAACGCGAAAGTCGGACAAAGCCTCCATCACTCTTATCTTTCGGCTCATTATGAATTGTCATCATGTTATGCTCAGTAAACTTCTTATGTGCCCTTTGCTGGACAACGAATGGCCCGCAAATAGTAGCTAAAATCATTGCTTTGATTATTTACATAATGTGGAGAGCAACATGGCATTGCAAAAACCACTCAGTAAAAATCAGGTACCATATTTGATAAGTCAGCATTTCAGGGAGTAAATAACCAAAATTTTGAATTTTGTCCATACTTGTTTTACCTCCATCAGCGTCGCTATTAGCAGTGCTTTCCAATGCCTGCTGTTCGGCAACAAAAGATGCAGTGACATTAAGCAACGGAACATTAAACAGCTTCGAAACCAAATTGAACACCGAAACCGAAACCCCGACCGCAGCCAATTCAGCTGACCCTGTTAATCAATTGCGCAAAATAAAAAAAAGAAAAGTAAAAAGTAAACACAATTAGCATAAATTGATATAAATAAATACACAAAACTAGCGCAATTTAGCTTAACAATTGATACTTAATGCCAGAAAATAAAGCAAAGTTCAATATTTAAATACTAAAACAACCCTTTGCAAATTGAAACAAATGTTACAACCCAAACTTCATGTTAGGAAATTAAGCACGAAAAATTAAACATATTAGCACAATTTCATATCAAAATAACACATAATTAACACAATCAAGTTCAAAAATTGACACTTACTTCCAAAAAATAAAGCAAAATTCAATATTTAAATAACAAAAACAACCCTTTGGCATAGTGAACAAGAGAAACTTCAGGTTAGGAAATTAACCACAATACATCAAAGTCCCATACCCAAATGGCCGACGAAGGCAGTATCCACCAACGACGCAATCGGATCAGCGGCGAGAGCTAACACGGCCGGGAGAGCAATGCTCAGGATCTCCAATCCAATCCCATCCCCCTTAATTCGATCCAAAAAGCTCGAAAATGAGCTCAGAGAAGGTAAATTAATGGGTTTTGGGAATCGATTCTTCTTCGTTTTAAGGTTCTGTGGAGATTGGGTGGGCCTACGATTTCGGAAGCAGAGGAAGCTAGGGTTTTGGGCCTTGGTGTAGGTGGAGGAGGGTGGGGTTAGGGTTAGGGTTAGGGTTCGGGAGCGGAGAGGGGCGGGGAGGAGGAGGAGGCGGAGGGAGCCGCTTCCCGCCATGGCCGAGGTGCGTGGGAGAACTCTCTGAGCTCTGATTGGTTGATTTTTTTTTTCTCTCTTTTTTCTTTTTTAAATTATCAGTGTTATTTAATGACCATTGGCTTATTATCGTTTTCTCTCTCTCTTTCTCTCTTATCTTATTGGAGCATAAATAATTTCGAAGGTAAATATGTAAGAATACCCCTTACTTTTTAGTTATTTTTAAAATAGACCGATCAATTTTAAAAAAATTTAATTAACACCCCTTTAAACTAAACCTTTTTAGTTATCACAGTAAACTATTAATAGAATCAATATTTTTATCAGCTAAAATACTAGTAAAGCTTTTAATTTGATATTAATAACTTAAATCAAAATAACTGAAAGTTGAGTGATCGTCAATAAAAAAATAAACTGTTACTTTTTTTTCTTTTTTTTTTCTGGAAATTAAAGTCGTGCATATTTTGTATGGACTTTAATTTGATTTGTTAAATGTTTTGTTTAATCATTTGTTTGTTTTAAAATGTAGGCAAAAGACCCCAAAGTGCCTTAAGTAATATGTATTAGTCATAAACTTTACAAAACACTTTTAGGAGCGCTGTTTGTTAAATTTAAACTTGAAGAGTTTATAATTTAAAAAACTGATGTTAGATCTTTATACAAATTAATATAAAATAATTTTAAAAATACATGATCTATTTGTAAACACTATAAATTTTTATTGGAATTCATATACGGTGAAACACGTTTTAAACTTTGACGTCTCTTAAACATCGGCATTAAAAGTGCTTCACATTGAGTACTTTCAATTCAGAATTCGTCATCTAATTAATTTGCTTTGAAATGGGACACAACATATGACGTCAAGAATCCGACTTAAGGACCAAAACCCTATTATATTCTTTATATACGACGTCTAATTAAGATCTCATAAATTCTAATTAAATTTGTACAGAACTTCCACACATTAAGAGTTTATATCCAATAAAATATCTAAAGAGTTCGTATTAGATCACTTAATGATTCTATTATATAAATAGTTCATAATATAATTATAAATTTATATATTAGCCTACATATAGAAAAAAAAAAATTTATATTCAATGATTACATATGTTTGAAAAATAAATATAAATTTTGAATTTTACGTAAGCTCAAGAAATTCACCCCAAATTTTATTTTCAAAAAATGTGTACTTTCATATACTAACGGAACTTTCACATTGTTCCATCCCATATGGCGATGTCGAGTTCCGAAAATTCCTCAGTTGCTACCGTTATACTTCAATATTACCAAGCATATCCTTAGCTTTTATATATTTCGAAATTGATTAATTTACACGGCATGAATCAAACATAAAATTGTTATCCAATCAAAAATAATTAATATTATCATTAATTATCAAAATAAAAAAAATAAAAAAAATAAAAGAGAAATAGTAGAAAAGTGTTAAAATCATAGGTCACGCCTCCTTTCGTATAGCAAGAAAAATTCGTGAAACTCAGGATGGATAGCGCATTAGATAAATGGAAATCAATCCGCCTTCAAGCTCGGAACTCGATGGTCGTTAATTTCACTATATTTTACATCTTTCATGGCGCTATCCCTCCTGAGCTTTACAAATCCTTCCATACTTTTCTCTTTCATGTTTCAAGCACCTATATATCACTTCATGTTTGAAGAAGAAGAAGAAGAAGAAGAGATTGAATTGATAGGTGCACAACTCAGAAGCAGGAGAAAAGAGTAGGATGAGGAAGGATTGATGGAGAAAAGGAGGTGTATATATTTATAGGAGAGCATGGTAATGCATGTGGAAAGCACGTGAGAAGGTCAATGCACCAGTCACATCTCTTTGACATGGTAGAAGGAGAGAGAGAGAGAGAGAGAGAGAGAGAGAGAGAGAGAGAGAGAGAGAGAGAGAGCTCACTTATTTATTTCTTTAAAATTTAAAGAGACAATACTCTCCAAATTTGTGCCATGAAAGAGTACAAAGATTATTGGGCCTTCACATTTTCAAACCACATTATGTGATTACCTAAATGCCCTCAAAACCATCATCCTTTCATGGCACAAATTATTTTAATTATTTTAAATCACCTGTCTAATTTTTTAATTTACTTAGTTTAAGTTTTACCTTCAAAATTTAAACAAATCACTTATTTTAATAAATTTATAATTACAAAAACTTTAAAAAATATACTAATTAAAAAATATACAAAGTATTTAAATTTTAAAATTAAAATACTGATAAGTAACGTGTATTCTACCTCTTGAGTTATTAAACTTAACATATTCCGAATTAAAAAAACTTATGTATCGATAGGCATCTAAGATTACAAAGAAATGGTGACGGCAAACAAATATTTATTTTGAAAAGTTTTACCTTTTACACTATTTTTGTTATCATTTTATATTGTCCAATATCAATTTTTTGTTAATTTTTTTAAAAAATGCTTAAATAATAATAAAGTATAAAATTTATGATTGGTTTTGAGTGTAATTATAAGAGTAAGCATTTCTCATTCTCAAACGGGTAAATGGGTATTTACGTGGGCTACGAAATGTATATGGGCTTCGGAACTTGGACCTCGCCTCAGTTCCCTCTCTCGTGTTTCACAACGCGTTGACTATCCGTACTGAGAAATTGTCGAATGGAACAGGTCCACCACGTCATACTAGACCATACATTTATCTCACTAGACATTTTGGTGGGCGATTTTTTTTTTTTTTTTTTTTGTTACAGTTATTTCTTAGGCAGAGTTAATAGTATGACATCAAGATCTTGCACGTAAGTATAAATTTTTTTTTTTTATAAATATTATTTCTATACAAAGTTACTGTATAAATATAAATAGATTCTTTATTATTTAATATGAAATAATAAAATTAATTTGAAATACATATTATTTGATATAACTATTACATGGTAATGCTATTTGCGGGTCATTTTTATAAAATTTTTGCTTTTTGGGTAGCACATAATATGTGCACATCTTATCTTAAAACATAATTCACCTGATATCTCACATATACGCAGTAGAAAATATTATAATTTCAAATTTTAAGAAAATGACGTAGAAGCAAATAACTGTCGACATATATTCATACAGATGATTATTAATTACTCTACCTCCACTAATCCATTTATGGTATGCAAATGGAAAAGATCTTCAATGCAATGGTCACAGATACAGTTCACAGTAAAAAAAAAAAAAATAGAAACTGCCTCAACTCCTTAAATTTTATCTCATGAAGAAAAATCATGATGTTTCATTGGCATAGATTAATTGTTTCTGTTACATATACCTTCTCACTGTTTCTCCATCAACCAAATCGGTCCAAAATAAATCTCAGACATGTCACAGATCGAGTTCAGAGAGATTCATTTAAGACAATGTATTCTAAGCGGGGATTGAAGTGCCGGCCGTGTCGAGCGGCACAGGTACACAGGTCGGTACGTACCGTGTCCCTACAATAGGGGCACGGTATCGGAGTATCTACTCCCGTCTCGGCGATACCTATTGGGTATCGTTCAAGACAGAATGATACCCAATGGATATCGCCCGTGCCGTGCCGAGCGTGTCGAAATTTTTTTTTTATTTTTATTTTTAATATAATCTTATAGTAAACATATGATTAAATACTTATTATACTTGTAAATTTTATTATTATATTATTATTTTTATTTTCTATGATGTATAATTATACTTTATATACAAAAAAAATTCTCATTATGTTAATTGGTGAGTATAATAAGCTATATATAGCCAATATTTATAATTTTTTGACTAAATATTTCAAAACAATATTATAAAAGCTTATTGAAAAAAAAAAAAAAAAAAAAAAAAATCGTGCCAGAACATACTACTGGAAGGTCATGCGTATCTATCGGCACGCAAGCGTACCACGTATCAGCACGCAAGCGTGTCCGTACCGTACCGTGCCAGACGGAGAGCGGCACGCCCCCGTGCCACGGCACTTAATTCCTTGATTTTAAATAACCACAAAAAATGAAAAAATAAAAACATTTAGAAACAATTGATCAAGGAGAGAAAAGTTTAGCATACAAAAGTTCGTTCCAAGTGTCTTGCAGGCCAGGCAAGCACCAGTGCACGCAATCTGCGTAGCTCCTGGGGTTCGCAAGCTGTTCGGGCGTCGGCGGTGTCCACTGCTTCTTGTATATCTGCGTGTGCGCGTCTTTGCGGTACTCCGAGAGCTGGGTTATGTTAAGGACAGTGATGGGGACCTGGGCGGTGGTGAATACCTCCTTAATGACCTGCATTATGGCTTTGTTCAAGCTGCTCCCCCTGTACGTCAGATCCGTGATCGGAGTTGTTTCGTTGTAGCAGTTACCGTCCGGATCCCCTCCCCATTCTTGGCTCCTACCAAATGATTTTTGTTTAAATTTCAAGCAAGACAACATATGCTTTTCGATCTTAAGCTAAGAATATGATTTGGCAGTTTAAAAGAAAAAAAATGTGGCTATCAACAAACAATGTCAAGTTTACATCTCATATGCAGCAAATGGGTTTTTTTTTCTAGCTCCTTTAATCTTTCAAGCCCCAGTACAGTTGTAAACTTTTAAGAACACATCTAATCAATGCACAGAATTTCCTGGCTTGTGCTTTTTTGCTTTTGCATTCAAGTATATGATTTATCTTCATGCTAATTACCAACTAAAGAACATTAAAGATATCTTTTGTTTTTAAAAACTTTGATGGGATGTGTTCTTAAAATTAAAGTGTGACCCTACATCTGCCACTGCAGGTGAAGGGTCACATTTAATACGAAAAGATTTCAACAAAAAAATATGTTTTTCAAAGAAAAATACTATGTGTACACCCGTAAGGAGTGTACATCTCACACCCCCATTCATTTAAGGGTGGGAGTGTGATGATGGGTCACTTGATGTGATCCGTAAAAAATATCGTCACCATTAAAATGATGAAGATGTATGATGTACACTCTTTCGGGGTGTACATGTAGCATTGCTCTTTTCCAAATCATACTAATCAATGTACTACTAAATATCAAACAGATCTGATGTTTGGATTGATATCTCTTTCTACTTAATCAAGAAGTTAGCACCAACTTGTTATTGAGCTACGTACGTAGCAGTGACACCGCATCATTATTTAACTTTAAACTAATTAATTTTTTTCTTTTTCGTAAGAACGAATTTGAGTGGTTGAAAATATAAATGACAATTTAGAATTTTGCGAATAATTTTGTATACCTTGTATGAGTAGGGGACATGGTGGCGAAGAAAACCCTAGTCTTTTGTGGGTCCATGTTCTTGTCCACCCACCTCACCACCCTCCTCAGAGCCAACCCATACGCGTCCTGTGTCTCCATCTCCGTAATATTCTTCATGTCCCCTTCAAAAGACCCTCTCCTGAAAATACAAATACAAAAAAAAAAAAAAAAAAAAAAAAAATCAACTATTATAACTTTAGTTTGAGACACTTTTTCATTTACTGTATTTGTTTTTTTAGAATTGCTCACTATTTCAGTTTTATTTGTTTATTTATTTATTTATTTATTTATTTATTTATTTTCTGAGTTAATTTCAATTTACATTGTATAATACTATGTGGTTTAGAGGGTATTTACTCTATCATTTTATAATTTTTAAAATATATTAGTTTGCTATTTTATAATTTTTTATATGTTAATTTCATGCAGTTTTTTTTTGTAAACATCGAATAGCGGATATATTCTAATAAAATTTAACTTTTCATGGGTATTTACTCTATCATTTTATAATTTTTAAAATATATTAGTTTGCTATTTTATAATTTTTTATATGTTAATTTCATGCAGTTTTTTTTGTAAACATCGAATAGCAGATATATTCTAATAAAATTTAACTTTTCATATTTATTTCTTTAAAAATTTTAAATTGTTCGTATATGTTTCTATCGTCAATACTCATTAAAAATATATAATTAACTATAAATTAAATACTTAATCTTAATTTATTAGTGAAATATATTTTTTTTTATCTTTTCAGATATTACTTTATTAACTATAGGTATATTTTTTAATCGTTAAAATTTTTAGAGAGACAAATTTACAACGAAAAAATTGACATTTCACTTATATTCGGTTAAAAAATAAATAATAAGCTAACGATATGAATAACTTAGAAATTTTAAAAAAATAAATATAAATAATTAAATTTTATAAAAATATATCTAATATTCAATAGGTTTAAAAAGGCTGTACAAAAAATTAATCTTTTTTTATTATGGAAAAAAATGTTACCATTCCATGCTTTGTAGAATATAGTACTTTTTAATTATAGTCTTGTACTGTTCAAAATTACGTGATGGTAAAGTATAAATGCATTAAATTTGAAAATTTATCCAAAAGATATAAAAGAAAAAAAATGGACAGGTGCTCTTTGGGGCATTTCCACAAACAGGTGGTGGGCAAAAGATAATAACTTACAGGATCTTCATCCGGGAGCCGGCCATCCACCAGAGGTAGGTGTTGAAGACAAGGAAGTCGACCCCTCTCCAATGGCGGGCGTGCTTGTTGATAGAGCCGGCGCGCACGATGCGGTCGGTGATGCGGTGCACCACCGCGTCGTCCGAGTTCGACTCCACCAGGAACGGCGCCCAGTAGAACTCGATCGACGCATTGTACTCCTACACACGCACAAATTTTATGTGACAAGTAAATAAATTTCCTCGAATTTTCGCTTAATTGCATTTTGGTCTCTATTTTTGGAGCACAAATGAAAAATTACAAAAGATAATCAATGAATCGTTTGTCGTATGTAATGCATTATCCTCTTACTCTTGCTTTAATATTCGTGCATTGTGTATAATAAATGATTTAGCTAAACTGTCTTTTTATGATGAGACTTAAAAATAATAATAATAATAATAATAAATAATAGTATGATATCCGTTTCATTCATAAAAAATATGAACTAAGCAATCTGGATAAGACAGCTTGGTCTAAAAAAAAAAAAAAAAAATCAAGACTCTATCCAAATATATAAAAAAATATATTTAATATCACGCCAACAGAACAAAACATATATATATATATATATATATATATATATATATATATATATATATATATATATATATATATATATATATATATATGAAAGAAAACTAGCCAAAAGAATCTAAAAAATCGGGAGGACGAACGCAGCCACCAACCAAACTCCCGAGCCCCTCCTAATGCTTTGAAAAGCTACAGACTCGACTAACCGCTAACGAGGGATCAGTATTCGTCTGTTGTTAAATCGTTTTGTTCCTTACGTTCCACATCACCCACCAGAGTATCGCCAAGCCAGCTAAATTCTTATTTATTATGCGAGGTCTACCCCTATTCATCCACTCCTCCCAGATCCGTCTAATATCTTCGCCCGAGTCCTCGTGGTTCAAACTCTCAAGTGCCTTCCACGACACAAATTGCATGAACACGTAATTCAGAAAGAGATGATTAACGGTTTCGTTCTCAGATCCGCAAAGCACTCACAGTTCGCTCCCAGTCCACCCCATTTTGACAAGAATGTCAGAAGTTAGTAGACGCTTTTTGAGAGCGAGCCAAACAAAAATCTGAACTTTTGTCGGCAGTTGAAGGTTCCAAATTTTTAAAGCACAGATGTCCCTAAGCCCCCCGTTGTTGAGCACCAAGTAAGTAGACTTTACAAAAAAAACATCCTTTCGCGTTCCAGCGCCAAACCGCATCATCGTTCCTTTGCCCAAGCCTGAAACCCTCTAGTAAGCCTTTAAAATCCTGGATGCGCCCAATTACACGACCCCCCCCCCCCCCCCCCCTCGCCTCCCCTCCCCTCCCCTCCCCTCGGAGTCGTACCCTTTTAATATTTTTGTCCAAATCCACCCACTGCTATCCAAGCACTCACTGATTCTAAGCATTTTCGCATTAACCTCATCATACAAATCCGAAAATTTAGACTGCAACGATACCTCTCCGCACCACCTATCCGTCTAGAGATTTATCATTTTTTCGTCCTCTAGCTCGTAAGACACCCCCTTTGAAAATCTGACTAGTACTGAGAATATTTTTCCACCATTGCGAGGCCGGTCTGACCACAAAGGTCTCCTCTTGGAATAATATAAAGATCTGATGAGTTTGTTCCATTGGAGCTCCGGGTTAGAAAAAAAATGCCACCACCATTTGGTAAGGACGGCATCATTCATCATGGTTAGATTCAAGATACCCAGCCCCCTTTCTTTCCTACTCTTGCAAACATTTCTCCATGCAACCAAACACCCTTTCCCCGAAAGTTTCGAGCCACCAGTCTAGAAGAAGTCCCTTCTAAGGACCTCGATGCGCTTGATGAGCCATTTCAGTGCTTTGAACATAGAGAAGAAGAAAAAAGGCGGGTTAGTAAGGACAGCATTAACTAGCGTTAGCCTGCCACCCCTAGAGAGCAGCTTAGCCTGCCAACCATCAACCTTTCTTTGTACTCTATCAAGGACTCCTCTCCACTCCTCATTTTTCAACGTCCTATTTGTTAGAGGTAAACCAAGATATCTTGTAGGGAAAGCTCCAACTTTGCAGTCTAGAATATTCGCTAGCCTAGCACCTGTGGCTTCGTTCCTGCCTGTATAGAAAAGCTCAGATTTTTCCTTATTGACTCTGAGGCTGGAGGCCCACTCAAAGAGATAACACAAGAACTTGAGGTTCCTCAAATACTTCTTCCTAGCAGCACAAAAGAAAAGAGTATCGTCCGCATATTGTATAAGAGCAATCTTACAGTCCTTTGATGGGCCTATCCCTAGGATCAGCTGATTTTTGGCTGCCTCTTCTGTCAGTCGAGCTAGGCACTTGGCCACCATTAAGAACAAATATGGGGACAGAGGATCCCCTTGTCTTACTCCTCTTTTACTCTTAATCCACTTAGTTGCTCCCCGTTAACAAGCACCGCTACTTTGGCGTTTTCCACACATTGTTGTATCCAACCAGACCATCGAACATCGAAGCCCCACCATTCCATTACTCTGCGAAGGAAGGCCCAGCTTAGTTTGTCATAGGCTTTCTCGAAATCAGCTTTCACTCCAACACCCTCAACTTTAGTCTTATTACACCAACCTAACCGTTCACTAGCCGTGGCGAAAGCGTCAGCAATGTTTCTCCCTTTGAGAAAAGCGGATTGGTTGTGCGAGATTAGCTTGAGCAGAATCGGTGAAAGTCTATTAGCCAGAACTTTAGAAATAATCTTCTGAATCCCGTTTAGAAGGCTTATAGATCAAAAGTCGTCAGCCTTCACTGCTCCTTTCTTTTTGGGGATAAGGCATAGGAAGGTGTAATCGATAGGACCTGTGTGGCACTTGCCTTCGTGAAGTTTCTAAAAAACTCTCCAGATATCATCCTTCAAAGTGTCCGAGGACGTTTGGTAGAAGCTCAGTGGGAACCCGTCCGGTCCAGGAGCTTTGTCCCTTCCGAGCTGGAAGGTCGCTATCTTGATCTCTTCCAAAGTAAAAAGGGTAGTCAGGCTTACATGGTCTGTCTCGGATATGCGTCGAGTGCCGAAAAGTTCACTTCAGTCCCCAAAGTTAGACGGCCCAGTGTCTACATGAGAGAATAGCTCCTTGAATTTTTGAAAGAAAATAAGACTTCTTATCCTCTTCCGAGTGGTAAGATCGACCGTCATCTTCGATCGTACCTATCCCGTTGGTCCGTCTCCTTCTATTTGCGTACACGTGAAAGAATTTTGTATTACTGTCGCCCTCCCTCAACCATCTTTGTTTAGCATGAGTTTTCCAGAGCAGCTCCTCGTCGTCTAGCACTCTACTAAGACTAGCCCTCATATCATCTCTTTTCGAGAAAAGGTCCAGCGAGAGCTCATATTGTTCCTCCAAGCTGTCTGAACACTGAATTTCCGTCATGAACCCCAATTTAGCACCCTTGATACTGTAGAAGTGAGCAGCACACCACTTCTTAATCATGTTGCGACAGTGCCTCAATTTTGTCGTGAAAGTTAAAATTTTCGATCTTCTCACATTAACCTCTTTCCACCAAACTGTGACGTTAGAAATAAAATCCTCATATTTTAGCCACACCTCCTCTAATCTAAACACTCTAAATTTGCCCTTCAGCTTTCCACCTGTGGACATCAGAATGGGACAGTGGTCCGATGTTACTCTAGGTAGGGCCTCAACCTCAGTCATTGCGAAAGTCCAGTCCCATTCCGTCGATATTAGAAAACGATCGAGCCTTGCTAAGGTCAGGGTACACTACATACTAGACCGGGTGAACCGCCCGTTTTTCATTGGGAGGTTGATAAGAGCAAAGTCGAAAATCAAATCATTGAACATATTGGTCGCTCTGTTGCTCCATTGCTTCCCCGTGCGTTCTTCTTGGGAGCTAGTGAAGTTGAAGTCGTCGCAAACCACCCAATTGCCCCTACAAGTATCTTTCAATTTGTTAGGATTTGATTAGATTTGTAGTTGAATCCTAGTTGGATTAAGATTAATATTTAAATCTTAAAGAGATAAGTTTGTTAAGATTTAAATATTAATTAGAATAAAAATCTATTTAGACTAGGATTTGGATAGCTTTTGATGTAAGCTATAAATATAGCATATGTGCTATTATTTGATGGTGGTGTTAACGTGGTCACACCCATAGAGACGGTGGTGGTAATACCCATGAAGGTGGTGGGGGCTAGAATTTAGCCACACCCATATAGTGGTATCTACACCCACGGTGGTGGTAACACCCATGGAGGTGGTGGGGGCTAGGATTTAGCCACACCCATAGTCTTCTAGGTTTATAGAAGACGAGAGAAATGAGTCTTCTAGGTTTATAGAAGACGAGAGAAGGATGAGAGAGATTCAGGAGGAGGGCTCGGGTTGAAGCTACTCTATTGCAGAAGAGGAGTCGGTGTAATCGGTGTAATTCTTTTCTTGGTTAGTGAATCTTATTTCACCTGCATATTTCCTTGTTTTGGTTTTCTTCTCTTTGTGGTTGTATTGGTTCCAGTTTTGTTGAGAGGACGGATTTATGGTAAAAATCCGATTTGACGTTTCCGCTGCGGAATCCCAACTGTAGGCGGTACCAGAGCGGATTGCGGTATCGAAGCGGGTTGCGGATTCAGAGAATCTGATACCGGGGCGAGTACCGGATTTTTCCAACACAATTGAACCAACTCCGAGCAGAATCGGTCTTTGTCTTCCCAATTAGGTGGGCCATAAACGTTTGTAACGAAAAAACACACACCGCTAGTTCGATGATGAAGGCCAAGGGTTAGTGAGAAATTGCGCACAATGACCTCGCTACAATCAAAGATTTTAGAGCTTCAGCATGTGATCAAGCCACCGGACGCTCCGTTTACCACAATAAATTGTCGTTTATCCAGGAAGGAGCTCCCGAAACTTCTTAAAAAAGATCTGGACACGCTTTGAACCTTTGTCTCTTAAAGACAAACGACCGCATTGTGAAGATTAGAAATAACGAAACGAACAGCATTACGCTTCAAGGGGTTATCTCATCCTCTAACGTTCCAGCTATAGACCCTAAACATTTAGAATCAAAACAAACACACCCACAAACAGGTCCCTGAAGGACAAACACACCATCAAACAAAAAAGTCCCCCAAAAAGTCCGACCAAGGACTCCACCCACCGAACAGTCCTATCTAAACCCAATTACGGACTAATTCCTTAAAGGAACTCACATGAACATCATCAAGGCGCACCTCGCACAAACGACTTTTAGCCAAGATCTTTCTTTTTCTGAGCCTAGAAGCACGCTCTCTCTCTTCTGCAGCCCCGTCACCTTTCTGCAAGCTCATATTCCTAGAAATGGCTTTGCTCAAGATACTAGACGAGTCCCCGGTGGCGAGCCGCTGACTGACCCGAAGGCTGGACTTCCTAATCATCGACTCCATGACTGCTAAGCTGTTCGCTGGGATTGCATCCCCCCTCTCCACCACTCCCTGCTCAACTCCAAGAGTCCCCCCTAGCTGCAAACAAGACGAGAGGAGGCCAGCCTGAGCTCGGAACTCCTTCATGCGTAGGTCCAAGCCACCAAAGTTAGCAGCAGCCCATCCAAGAGAACTCAGTCCAACTTCAGGAGGGGCCTCAGGCTTAAACCCAGAGGGCATGAACATACGTGTACAACGATCCCGCCGTCCTGCAGCCCATATGATGGCTTATTCGGATATGCAGGATGTATCATGACGTTGAATGGACGATGTGATTCTCAATTGTGCAGGAAAAAAAAATTGTGTACAAACATTGAAACTACGCTATCCTAATTTGGTTGAGAAATGTTGCTTGCACGCTCCAGAATGGAATGTAAACACTAAACTCTTTTTTGTTTAGTTACAAACAATTTTTCAATATTAGTAACCTATTAGAAAATTTCACAGATAATTACTTTGTAAAAAATATAATATTTGTATGTAAAATCTTTAATACCTTTGCTTTGAAGACGGTGAGAGAGCCGTTGGTCTCGATGGTTTTGAAGTCCTCCGGGATGATCAGGTGGAGCAGACACACCATGGAGACGAACTGGCCACGGTTGAGGGAATCGCCGACGAACATCATTCGCTTTCCACGCAGCTTCTCCAACATGAATGTCGCATTGAAGCTGCAATTCGGAGTTCCTTAACTATTTGATTTAAACTGAATTATCAAACTTAATTAAATTATTTTATTTAATTTGATTTGATTTAAATACAAACATAAAAATAAATAATAATAATAAATATTAAACTACAACACAATGATGACCAAATACAAAAGCATCCAAAGAGAAATAAATGGGGTTGGTGGTTTGATCCTTGTCCATTAGGGCATTGCCAACCACCTCAGAAAAAATAATAATAATAATAATAATAATAATAAAAAATCAAAATGCGACAAATTGGGTGTTTTGGAGCTGGGGTAAAAAAAATCCAAATATGATTTGACAACAAAAAAATATCTGTATTAAGTTGAAAAATTAATTAGATCATCACATGAAAAAAAAAGTACTAGATCTCTGGTCCGATCATTTCTAGCACAATTATTAACTTTCACTTTACCTTTTTTCTCTTTTAAAATAATTAATATTTATGTTAAATATTTGAATTCAATTTTCCGTAGAGAATAAATTTTATATTTTAAATGGTAATAATTTATAATGATACTAAAATTTAATATGAATTCCATGCTTTTTCTTCATTCCTTTAACTTAATTTGTCTCCAAATTCTGCCGACACCGACCCAACTTCCACCTAAACTTTGACAAGCTCTTTAAAATGAAGTAACTGAAAATAATTAATGCTTGAAAATAATTAATGCTTTGGAATCTCCGTTCAAATAGATTGTTCAACAACAAATTAGTTCATTTCAATATCCAAAATATAAGAATAAATTACCATGATCGTACAAATGATCATAAAGGTTAATACTAGTATCTTCCATTTATCCAAATAGCCGTACGAATCTTAAGAAAGTGATAAAATTTATAAAGAAGGATCGTTGTAGATTCTGATCAAAATTTATGATATGAAGTAGATCCACCATTAATTTTTCTTTTTTCTTTTTTTTTTTCTTTTTTTTTGAAAGGGAGAAGGAATGTATTATTTATTTCGTTTATTTTTAAAATAAATTTAATTAAAAATATGAAATAATTAAATTTTAGATTCGAAATTTGGAAGATTAATTATTAAAATTTTGAGTACTGGCGTCAGGGACGGTGAATCAACGATAAAAACTACTAACCTGGGGAGGGAGCAGCCGTGCGGCTGCCACCGCCAGTGCTGATATCGGTGGTCAGGGCGGCCGTGGTTTTGGCACGTCAGCTGCGGCTGGATGTATGGACACTGCTCCTCCTGGTACAGTGGCCGCGCTGCCTCGTCGTAGACCCACCGCCCCTCGAACACATTGCAAGCGTCGACGCCGATGTTATCGTCAACGATCCTTCTCTAATCCAATTCGAACCGTAGTTTATTAATTGATTGAATCCATGATATTTTTGTACAGCACAGTAGAAAAAGATTGTGGAACTTGGTTGGAGTACAAAATTAGCTCTATATATATAAAATTGAACAAAAGAGCGAGAGGGAAGATGCAACCTGCTGCTGCTGATGATGAAACGGCGACGAGGAGTTGTCGTCGGAATGGAAGGGGAAGCGGAGGATGCAGCGCAAATCCTCGCCGTAGAGGAATGCGACGAATAAGATGAATGATAGTGTGATGAGATATGAAGACATATGCCTCTTATTTCTATGTGGGAGGAGAGGCTTCATCTGGGCTCTTTAGTTCCTCTCTTTGAAGCCAAATCAAATTAGAACCTTTTTTGCCCCCCTCTCTCTCTCTCTCTCTCTCTCTTTCTCTATCCCCTTTTAACACAACACCAAAAGATAGAGAGAGGGAGAGAGAGGGGGAGGGGGGATGCAGGTAAGAAAAGCACACCTATATATTTATTTTTAGATGTATATCATATACTTTATTTATGTATATAGTGAGAATTTCTTTATTCATTATTTTAGAATGATAAGTAAAATTTATTAGAATGGAATGTAAAATTTATATCATATTTAAAATGTACATTTAATATTTTTTAATAAAAAAAAAAAAAGCTGTTAAAAAATGTACGTCATACATCTTAAAAATCAACGATCTGAAAAAAAAAAATATATATATATATATATATATATAAGTAAAATAATTTTTAATTATTTTTATTTTAAGTGTATGATATACCGTCCAAACAAAAATATATCCTAAAAAAAATCAAAATAAAACCTAAGAAATGATGACAGGTCGAAGCAAGGTCAAATATCATTAATTTACTAGGACCTTTTTTGCAAAGGTGTCTATTATATTTCTGATTTTTTACAATTAATTTTATGATTCATCTTTTTCCCCTCTCTTTATAATTTGAAACAAATTAAAATAAACTGTACGAAAAAAAAAAAAAAAAAAACTTGTAATCTAAATCAATTAATAAAAATTCTGCTTAAAGTATGAAATATTTTAGTCTATAAAAAAATACTTTAAATTAATTTTCAGAGAGACATACAAAGTCTAACAGAAGTCATCTATCAAATATTACTTTATAATTCAACATCATTCATTTAATGAGAAGCCACATTGTTTGACTAATTAGCTATTGCTTTTTGTAATTATTTTTTTTATTAATCTTTTCAATAATTTGATTAATTTTATTTCTACTTGTAAAAAAAATGCTAGGTGTACATTCATTTAGAAATGTATATTCTACATCCCATTCCATCCTAAATGAATTTTATTTTATTCGTCATATCGAGTGACAAGTGAAGTTTATCTCATCACAAAATAAAATAGAGTGTAACATATACACCACTAAAGAAATATATACTTATATATATCCATTATTAATTGCTTTCTCATTCACCTCCATATTGGTACAAACGTGGGGTATTTATGTTTGGTGAGTGCGATATCACCCGAAAAATTAAAAGAACAGGTACAGGTTTGGTGAGGAAGTGAGTGAAAAGGTCGATGGATTTGGTGGAAATAAATGTCGATAGCTTGGAAAAGAGACAAATACATGTGATATTCCCCTAACTTTGGACAAAAGGTGACACACTCCTCTCATTACCACTGCTTCCACTTTACTGTAACAACTCAAACAAGGGAAATCCACTTCCACGGCGCGTCTCCGAGTAGCAGTTGCCCATGCCGGGTCGGATCGGGTCGGATCAGATTGTGCTAAAAAAATAATTTGGACCTAACCTGATCGTAGGAGATTCGACTAATTTGGATCAGACCCAATTACTCGCAATGTAAAGTTGCTTTTATTTTTACTTTTATTATTGTTAGCAAATATGGATTCTACTTTTAATGCTTCTTATTCTGTCGCTGAAAAAAAAGCTCATTAGAAAATTTTCGATATAGGTTCTTAATATAGGATTCGTTTTTGTGTTTGGTTGATTGTAAAATATATCGAAAAATAATCTTTTGATTTGAAATTTTAGTTTCTTTGTATTTGTTTACAATTTTAAGAAAAACAAAGTATTTTTGTTTTTCATCAATTTTTGATGAAAAATAAAAATTTAAGCAACCTAAAAAATTATTTTCAGTCTTAGCCGAAAACGGGTCTACATTTAAATGTGAATTAAAAAATGTGCGCTCATGTAACAATGTCTACAAAAAATTATAAATCAAAATAACTTTTCAACATCGACAGTTTTTAATACATGTAACAAAAAACTTGATGATTAATATTCAAAATCACGAATTTATTATAAAATAAAACAAAACGAATAACATTCTTTCCAAAAAAAAAAAAAAAAAAAAAAAAAAAAAAAAAAATTCCCCTCAACCACATCGTGCAGTGGAGATCATGCATTCAAACCACTATGAATTCAGAATTCTCTGACAACTAGAACTTGTGTAATTTTTCCTCAAATGAATTCCAGGTGAATATATTATAATCCTATATAAATTTTTTAAATAAACAAAAATATTATGAAAAAACAGTGTGGCAAAATATTATTATAATGTTTGCGATAATTCGCGCCAGTTTATATATATAAATCCCTTCAAGCCCGTTTTGCAAAGAGAGACATCAAACCGGCCCCTGAGAGCAGGCAGATGTTGATCACAAGCTGCAGCACCCTGGGGTTCATGAAATCCTCGGCGAGGAGGTCGACGAGCGACATGTAAATCAGAATTCCGGCGGCCGCGGAGTTCAGAATGCCCTCGACGATGAGGGCGGTCGGGCTGTTCTCGTTGTAGACCGACGATATGCCGATGCCGACCGCAATCCCGACGGGGGTGGTGAGAGAGAAGAAGAGCACCATTGTGATTATGGACTTGACTTTGAACTTAGCCTGCAACCAAAAAAAAGAAAAAAGCAAAAAGCAAATCCAATTTAATTTGAAGAAAGTAATCTATTCATAATTTGATTTTAGATTTTTAAGTGTAAATGGGCCAACATGGGATGGTCAATGAAGCCAAGTTAAGATTTTGGACTTTAACCAGAGCCCAATTGAATATATATATATATATATACCTGAACAATACAGCCACCAAGGCCCATCCCTTCAAAAAACTGGTGAAAGCTCAACGCAGCAATGAGTGGTCTTATAGTGGAGGGGCTCTCCGACGTACCCACCGAGTGAACTACAATGCCCAATTCCAATACCTGCGTTTTACACAAAAAAAAAAAAAAAAGAAACAAAATACTAAACATAATTGAATAAAAGTAGGTTAAGTTGTATATAGAGACAATCACAGCTTATGGCCCATTCTGACATAGCCTCCTTGACTTTCCAGTTTGTTGATTAAGACCTTCTCAGGTTTTAATTTTTAGGAATTATGCGGCCTTAGCCCAAAAAATTAGAAATTTTATAAAATTAATTAAAGATTTTATATAAAATTTAATAACTTTAATTACTTTTTTTTGTTAGCAAATGAAGCAGTCAATTAATAATTAATAATTTTTTTTAACTAAACTAAGTATAAATACTCAAATACAAAAAAAAATCGTTCGGGCTGGACGGGTCTCCATACATATTTATTTATTTTTATTTTTTTTAAAAAAAAGACAGCATATATTAGGGCAGTGTTAAATCCAAAAGTTTTTTTATTGAAATTTAAATATATCGTGTGATATTTTTACTAGGATGTTAGATTGTTAATTAATCATTTCCTTAGACCTCCATGTGTAAAAAATTCTTTATAAGAGATTTACAAATTTATAATATATATATATATGCTGGAATACTATCGATAGCAACAATGCATCGGTGCTATGAAGTTTTTAGCTTTTGGATTAAAAAATATATGGTTAAGATGATAGTGGTCCCTTCGAATTTATTAGGTGGTTGGTTGAATAATAAAAATCTTAGGAGATCACTATAATCCCAACCGCATATCTTTTCATCCAACGGCTAAAAACTTGATAACACTAATTGTCTATATATATATATATATATATAATAGACTATTATGCTATCGATAACACCAAATTATTGGTACTATCAATTTTTTAGATCTTAAATTAAAAGATGTGCGATTAGAGTGATAATGGTTCCCGTGGTTTGTTGAAAAATATAATTCAAGAGATAAAATTAATCAAATAGATAAGTCTAACGGTAAAAAATTTGATAGCACCAATTGTTTGGTGCTACCGATAGCATTCCAGGATATATAATTGAGTTTCTATATTTTTTTTTAGGTGCAATTGCCTATATACCCCTATTAAGTTCCCAACTTTCATATCTACCCCTCAAAAAATCTGCTCTCTAATATATCCTTCTAAAAATCCAAATTCTTTCAAATATACCCTCAAAATAGGGAAATATTAGAAAAAAAGTGGAACGTATTAGGAATATATTAGAAAGAAAAAAATAAGAAGGGTAAATAAAATATTTCATCATATTTCAGGGGTATACAGGTAATTATTCCTTTTTTTAAAATATCAACTCATTGATCTTTATAAATTTTTAATTTTTAAATAAAATAAATATACGGCTAGGATAAAAGGATAAAAGTGGATCTTTTGGTTTTAGTGAACCAACATAAGTTAATGCACCTGGGAGATGACGCGGTGGCGATCAGTAGCGTCGGTGGAGGCGTGAGCGTGGCCGTGGGACGTGTGGGTGTGGACGTGGACGTGATCGTCGTGGTCTTCGTCGTCCGCCACCGCCGCTGCATCTTAGCCTCCTCGTCCCCGACCGCAGCCTTCTTGAAGTGCATCCGATTTAAGTAGCCGGTCGCAATCGTGTCGACCATCAAGGTTCCGATCGCCCCCACCATGGTGTCAAACCCGGCAAAGGGAAACTTCCGCCAAACGCCATCATCCTTTCATGGCACAAATTATTTTAATTATTTTAAATCACCTGTCTAATTTTTTAATTTACTTAGTTTGAGTCAGCCGATAATATTTTACCTTCAAAATTTAAACAAATCTTTTATTTTAATAAATTTATAATTACAAAAACTTTATAAAATATACTAATTAAAATATATACAAAGTATTTAAATTTTAAAATTAAAATATTGATAAGTAACGTGTATTCTACCACTTGAGTTAAAATATTTGTGAAGTGACCCCCCACCCTTAGATGGGTGGGTGTAAGATGTACACCCCCTTTAGGGGTGTACATGTAGCGTTGCTCTTAAACTTAGGAAAATGCTACTTGTACACCCCATTTGGGGGTGTACATCGCACACCCCACCCATCCAATGGGTGGGGTGTCTTGAGCTCTTAGATGGGTGGGTGTAAGATGTACACCCCCTTTAGGGGTGTACATGTAGCGTTGCTCTTAAACTTAGGAAAATGCTACTTGTACACCCCATTTGGGGGTGTACATCGCACACCCCACCCATCCAATGGGTGGGGTGTGGTGAGGGGTCACTTCACAATTTGTGAAGTGACCCCCCATCCTTAGATGGGTGGGTGTAAGATGTACACCCCTTTAGGAGTGTACATGTAGCGTTGCTCTTAAACTTAACATATTCCGAATTAAAAAAACTTATGTATCTATAGGCATCTAAGATTACAAAGAAATGGTGACGGAAAACAAATATTTATTTTGAAAAGTTTTACCTTTTACACTATTTTTGTTATCATTTTATATTGTCTAATATCAATTTTTTGTTAAATTTTTTAAAAAATGCTTAAATAATAATAAAGTATAAAATTTACGATTGGTTTTGAGTGTAATTATAAGAGTAAGCATTTCTCATTCTCAAACGGGTAAATGGGTATTTACGTGGGCTACGAAATGTATATGGGCTTCGGAACTTGGACCTCGCCTCAGTTCCCTCTCTCGTGTTTCACAACGCGTTGACTATCCGTACTACTGAGAAATTGTCGAATGGAACAGGTCCACCACGTCATACTTAGACCATACATTTATCTCACTAGACATTTTGGTGGGCGATTTTTTTTTTTTTTTTTTTTTTTTACAATTATTTCTTAGACAGAATTAATAGTATGGCATCAAGATCTTGCAAATAAGTATAAGAATTTTTTTTTATAAATATTATTTCTATACAAAGTTACTGTATAAATATAAATAGATTCTTTATTATTTAATATGAAATAATAAAATTAATTTGAAATACATATTATTTGATATAACTATTACATGGTAATGCTAGTTGCGGGTCATTTTTATAAAATTTTTGCTTTTTGGGTAGCACATAATATGTGCACATCTTATCTTAAAACATAATTCACCTGATATCTCACATATACACAGTAGAAAATATTATAATTTCAAATTTTACGAAAATGACGTAGAAGCAAATAACTGTCGACATATATTCATACAGATGATTATAAATAGAAACCGCCTCAACTCCTTAAATTTTATCTCATGAAGAAAAATCATGATGTTTCATTGGCATAGATTAATTGTTTTTGTTACATATACCTTCTCACTGTTTCTCCATCAACCAAATCGGTCCAAAATAAATCTTAGACATGTCACAGACCGAGTTCAGAGAGATTCATTTAAGACAACGTGTTCTAAGAAGCGACTGAAGTGCCGCCGTGCCGAGCGACACAGATCGACACGTACCGTGCACCTACACAGTACGGAAGTATCTACCCCCGTCTCGGCGATACCCATTGGGTATCGCTCGAGACAGAGCGATATCCAATGAGTACCGTCCGTGCCGTGCCGAACGTGCCGAGATTATTATTATTATTATTATTATTATTATTATTATTATTTTTTACAGTAAACATATAGTTAAATACTTATTATACTTGTTAATTTTATTATTATATTATTATTTTTATTTTCTATGATGTATAGTTATACTTTATATACAAAAAAAAATTATCAATATATTAATTGGTGAGTATAATAAGCTATATATAGTCAATATTCATAATTTGTTGACTAAATATTTCAAAACAATATTATAAAAATTTATTAAAAAATAAAAAAAAAAAAAAAAAAAAAAAACGTGCCAAGAACGTACTACTGGAAGGTCATGCGTATCCATCGGCACGCAAGCGTGTCACGTGTCGACACGAAAGCGTACCCGTACCGTACCGTGTCAGGCGGAGAGCGACACGCCCCCGTGACACGGCACTTAATTCCTTGATTCTAAGTAACCATAAAAAAAGAAAAAATAAAAACATTTAGAAACAATTGATCAAGGAAAGAAAAGTTTAGCATACAAAAGTTCGTTCCAAGTGTCTTGCAGGCCAGGCAAGCACCAGTGCACGCAATCTGCGTAGCTCCTGGGGTTCGCAAGCTGTTCGGGCGTCAGCGGTGTCCACTGCTTCTTGTATATCTGCGTGTGCGCATCTTTGCGGTACTCCGAGAGCTGGGTTATGTTAAGGACAGTGATCGGGACCTGGGCGGTGGTGAATACCTCCTTAATGACCTGCATTATGCCTTCGTTCGAGCTGCTCCCCCTGTACGTCGGATCCGTGATCGGAGTTGTTTCGTTGTAGCAGTTACCGTCCGGACCGCCTCCCCATTTTTGGCTCCTACCAAATGATTTTTGTTTAAATTTCAAGCAAGTCAATATATGCTTTTCGATCTTAAGCTAAGAATATGATTTGGCAGTTTAAAAGAAAAAAAATGTGGCTATCAACAAACAATGTCAAGTTTACATCTCATATGCAGCAAATGGTTTTTTTTTTTTCTAGCTCCTTTAATCTTTCAAGCCCCAGTACAGTTGTAAACTTTTAAGAACACATCTAATCAATGCACAGAATTTCCTGGCTTGTGCTTTTTTGCTTTTGCATTCAAGTATATGATTTATCTTCATGCCAATTACCAACTAAAGAACATTAAATATATCTTTTGTTTTTAAAAACTTTGTTGGGATGTGTTCTTAAAATTAAAGTGTGACCCTGCACCGGCCACTGCAGGGTGCAGGGTCACATTCACGCGGACGAAAAATTAATACGAAAAGATTTCAACAAAAAATATGTTTTCCAAATCATACTAATCAATGTACTACTAAATATCAAACAGATCTGATGTTTGGATTGATATCTCTTTCTACTTAATCAACAAGTTAGCACCAACTTGTTATTGAGCTACATAGCAGTGACACCGCATCATTATCGTACTTTAAACTAATTAATTTTTTTCTTTTTCGTAAGAACGAATTTGAGAATTATTATTATTTTTTTTTTTTCGTAAGAACGAATTTGAGTGGTTGAAAATATAAATGACAATTTAGAATTTTGCGAATAATTTTGCATACCTTGTGTGAGTAGGGGACATGGCGGCGAAGAAAACCCTAGTCTTTTGTGGGTCCATGTTCTTCTCTACCCACCTCACCACCCACCTCAGAGCCAACCCATACGCGTCCTGTGTCTTCATCTCCGTAATATTCTTCATGTCCCCTTCAAAAGATCCTCTCCTGAAAATACAAAAAAAAAAAAAAAAAAAAAAAAAAAAAAATCAATTATTATAACTTTAGTTTGAGACACTTTTTCATTTACTGTATTTGTTTTTTTAGAATTGCTCACTATTTCAGTTTTATTTATTTATTTATTTATTTATTTTCTGAGTTAATTTCAATTTACATTGTATAATACTATGTGGTTGAGAGGGTATTTACTCTGTCATTTTATAATTTTTAAAATATATTAGTTTGTTATTTTATAATTTTTTATATGTTAATTTCATGTAATTTTTTTTTTTGTAAATATATCGAATAGTAGATATATTCTAATAAAATTTAACTTTTTATATTTATTTTTTCAAAAATTCTAAATTGTTCGTATATGTTTCTATCGTCAATACTCATTAAAAATATATAATTAACTATAAATTAAATATTTAATCTTAATTTATTAGTGAGATAAAATTTTTTTAAATCTTTTCAGATATTACTTTATTAACTATAGGTATATTTTTTAACTATTAAAATTTTTAGAGAAACAAATTTACAACGAAAAGATTAATATTTCACTTATATTCAGTTAAAAAATAAATAATAAGCTAACGATATGAATAATTTAAATTTTTTTAAAAAATAAATATAAATAATTAAATTTTATAAAAATATATCTAATATTCAATAGGTTTAAAAAAGCTGTACAAAAAATTAATTTTTTTTATTATGGAAAAAAATGTTACCATTCCATGCTTTGTAGAATATAGTACTTTTTAATTATAGTCTTGAACTGTTCAAAATTACGTGATGGTAAAGTATAAATGCATTAAATTTAAAATTTAACCAAAAGATATAAAAGAAAAAAAATGGACAGGTGCTCTTCGGGGCATTTCCACGAACAGGTGGTGGGCAACAGATAATAACTTACAGGATCTTCATCCGGGAGCGGGCCATCCACCAGAGGTAGGTGTTGAAGACGAGGAAGTCGACCCCTCTCCAATGGCGGGCGTGCTTGTTGATAGAGTCGGCGCGCACGATGCGGTCGGTGATGCGGTGCACCCCCGCGTCGTCCGAGTTCGACTCCAACAGGAACGGCGCCCAGTAGAACTCGATCGACGCATTGTACTCCTACACACGCACAAATTTTATGTGACAAGTAAATAAATTTCCTCGAATTTTCGCTTAATTGCATTTTGGTCTCTATTTTTGGAGCACAAATGAAAAATTACAAAAGATAATCAGTGAATCGTTTGTCGTATGTAATGCATTATCCTCATACTCTTGCTTTAATATTCGTGCATTGTGTATAATAAATGATTTAGCTAAACTGTGACTTAAAAAAATAATAATAATAAAATAAAAATAAAAATAAATTAGTATACTATCCGTTTCATTCAAAAAAAATATGATCTAAACAATCTGAATAAGACAGCTTGGTCTCGAAAAAAAAAAATCAAAGCTCTATCCAAATATATAAAAAAAATATTTAATATCTCGCCAACAAAACAAAACATATATATATATATATATATATATATATATATATATATATATATATATATATATATATATATATATATATATATATATATATATATATGAAAGGAAACTAGCCAAAAGAATGGAGGACGAACGCAGCCACCAACCAAACTCCCGAGCCCCTCCTAATGCTTTGAAAAGCTACATACCCGGCTAACCGCTAACGAGGGATCAGTATTCATCTGTTGTTAAATCGTTTTGTTCCTTACGTTCCACATCACCCACCAGAGTGTCGCCAAGCCAGCTAAATTCTTATTTACTATGCGAGGCCTGCCCCTATTCATCCACTCCTCCCAGATCCGTCTAATATCTTCGCCCAAGTCCTCGCGGTTCAAACCCTCAAGTTCCTTCCACGACACAAATCGCATGAACACGTAATTCAGAAAGAGATGATCAACGGTTTCGTTCTCAGATCCACAAAGCACACACAGTTCGCTCCCAGTCCACCCATTTTGACAAGAATGTCAGAAGTTAGTAGACGCATTTTGAGAGCGAGCCAAACAAAAATCTGAACCTTTGTCGGCAGCTGAAGGTTCCAAATTTTTAAAGAACAGATGTCCCTAAGCCCTCCGTTGTTGAGCACCAAGTAAGTAGACTTTACAGAAAAAACTTCTTTCGCGTTCCAGCGCCAAACCACATCATCATTCCTTTGCCCAAGCCTGAAACCCTCTAGTAAGCCTTTAAAATCCTGGATGCGCCCAATTACAGGATCCCCCGGAGTCGTACCCTCTTAATATTTTTGTCCAAATCCACCCACTGCTATCCAAGCACTCACTGATTCTAAGCATTTTCGCGTTAACCTCATCATACAAATCTGAAAATTTAGACTGCAACGATACCTCTCCGCACCACCTATCAGTCCAGAGATTTATCATTTTTTCGTCCCCTAGCTTATAAGACACCCCCTTTGAAAATCTGACTAGTACTGAGAACATTCTTCCACCATTGCGAGGCCGGTCTGAAGGAATTTCCCCTCCCATGAGGTCTCCTCTTGGAATAATATAAAGATCTGATGAGTTTGTTCCATTGGAGCTCCGGGTTAGAGAAGAAACGCCACCACCATTTGGTAAGGAGGGCATCATTCATTATGGTTAGATCCAAAATACCCAGCCCCCCTTCTTTCCTACTCTTGCAAACATTTCTCCATGCAACCAAACACCCTTTCCCCGAAAGTTTCGAGCCACCAATCCAGAAGAAGTCCCTTCTAAGGACCTCGATGTGCTTGATGAGCCATTTTGGTACTTTGAACAGAGAAGAAGAAAAAAGGCGGCTTAGTAAGGACAGCATTAACTAGTGTTAGCCTGCCACCCCTAGAGAGCAGCTTAGCCTGCCAACCATCAACCTTTCTTTGTACTCTATCAATGACTCCTCTCCACTCCTCCTTTTTCAACGTCCTATTTGTTAGAGGTAAACCAAGATATCTTGTAGGGTAAGCTCCAACTCTGCAGTCTAGAATATTCGCTAGCCTAGCACCTGTGGCTTCGTTCCTGTCTGTATAGAAAAGCTCAGATTTTTTCTTATTAACTCTGAGGCTGGAGGCCCACTCAAAGAGATACCACAAGAACTTGAGGTTCCTCAAATACTTCTTCCTAGCAGCACAAAAGAAAAGAGTATCGTCCGCATATTGTATAAGAGCAATCTTACAGTCCTTTGATGGGCCTATCCCTAGGATCAGCTGATTTTTGGCCGCCTCTTCTGTCAGTCGAGCTAGGCACTCGGCCACCATTAAGAACAAATATGGGGACAGAGGATCCCCTTGTCTTACTCCTCATTTACTCTTAATTCACTTAGTTGCTTTCCCGTTAACAAGCACCGCTACTTTGGCGTTTTCCACACATTGTTGTATCCAACCAGACCATCGAACATCGAAGCCCCACCATTCCATTACTCTGCGAAGGAGGCCCAGCTTAGTTTGTCATAGGCTTTCTCGAAAGCAGCTTTCACTCCAACACCCTCAACTTTAGTCTTATTACACCAACCTAACAGTTCACTAGCCGTGGCGAAAGCATCAGCAATGTTTCTCCCTTTAAGAAAAGCGGATTGGTTGTGCGAGATCAGCTTGAGCAGAATCGGTGAAAGTCTATTAGCCAGAACTTTAGAAATAATCTTCTGAATCCCGTTTAGAAGGCTTATAGATCGAAAGTCGTCAGCCTTCACCGCTCCTTTCTTTTTGGGGATAAGGCATAGGAAGGTGTAATCGATAGGACCTGTGTGGCACTTGCCTTAGTGAAGTTCCTAAAAAACTCTCCATATATCATCCTTCAAAGTGTCCCAGAACGTTTGGTAGAAGCTCAGTGGGAACCCGTCCGATCCAGAAGCTTTGTCCCTTCCGAGCTGGAAGGTCACTTTCTTGATCTCTTCCAAAGTAAAAAGGGTTGTAGTGGCCCTAATTCCCATGCAGCGTTCTTCCGATGAATCCACTGTTAGAGCACCTAGCGCTGGTGTATCTGGCCCATGGTGCGTCAATGGGATGCCACAGATGGACCCTGTGTGTTATTATTAGCTGTGTAGGCCTTCGGCTGAGTTTGCCAAAATTTCGAAAAAGAATTAGGCCCAACAGAGGTTGGAAATGGATTCAGCACGGAAAAACGCTTGAAAACGGCTATTTGCTTGTTTGTTTCTGAGTCCGGATGCCCAAAAACGGACTCCCGGAAGTTTTTAGTGGAAAATGGTGCATGGGAGGGGCCGTAGACCGCCGGGATGCCACGTGGCGGCCTGTCATTGGCCGGTTCAGGATGCGCGGTCCACAGAGCTGCGCGGCGGGGTGCACAGACCCGGCGCATGGACACGTGGCACCGCCTGATTGGCGGGCGCAAGGCGCGCGGTCTACCGGGTGAGCGCGGCGGTGCATGGACCAAGGCGGGGGCACGTGGCAGCCTCCGGTTGGTCGGTGCACGCGGCGCGGTCCACGGAATTCCGGAGTGGAATGCGTGGACCGGGTGTAGGGGACACGTGTCACCCTCTGGTTCGCGGGCGCACCGTGCGCGGTGCACGGAGTCGGGGCCGGTACCTCGGGGCGCGTGCCCACGACGGGGCCATGCCGCGCGCCCGGCGCGGCCGCCGACCGGTCAGCGGGTCAACCGGGTGGACACGCGTCGCCCGCTGGTTGGCGGGCGCCCACCGCCTCACTGTGCGGGGGCGGGCCACGTGGCAGCTCGGGGGTGGCCCGAACAGCTGTTTGCTGTTCGGCGGGCCACGTGGCGGCACCTGGTGGATTCGGGCGTGAACAGTGTTGGGCCGGCCCAACACTGTAGCCGCCCGAAAGTACCGGGCGCCCGAAAGTTGGGCCCGAAAGCCCATTGACTTGTCTTTTTGGGCTGATTTCGGGTGAGGCCTATAAATAGGCCTCCTTAGCTTCCTTTTAGAGGCTTTTCCCGAGGCTTTTAGCTCTTGAGTCCTTAACCAAATTTCCTCCTCTCCCTCTTGTGCATCTTTTGGCAAAGGTTCAGAATTTTTGGAGGCCGCGACGACGGCGACTTCTACATCGGGGTGCGGAGCGACGATCTACTGTTGGAGGCCCATTTTCGTCGCAGTTTACTCTGGGAGGTCTACCGGGCTACCCCGACGTTATTTTTGGACAATTTCTGCGGTGACGGTTTCGTAAGAGGTAAATCTACATTTTCCGTGTTGGACACTTTTTCTGGATCCGAGCTTTTCTTGGGGTTCTGGGTAACCCCCTTTGCGACTGTTGGTTGATTTGGACAGCACCTACTTGTCGGATTTTTATCTCCTCATCCGGACATCGGAATTCGACGTTTCAGGACTCTATCGACATCTACTCTTCGCGAGGATCGCCGTAATATTTTTATTGGAATTTTTGGAGGAAGTTTTTCAGGTAAAAATTTCGTGTGAATGGGACTGTTCACCACAGATTTTGGGATTTTGGAATTTGTGTGGTTTAAAGTGTAATTTTGGTGTATGTTTGTACCCAGGAGGTTGTGAGCACTTCTACCGTGTTGTTGGCTTGGTGGGATCTGTGATTTGACTGTTTTGGGCTTTCTCAGCTGTACGATTCCGGGCAGTTAGCACTTTCAGGTGGGTGACCTTGCTTCCAAGAACGCTGGACTGTGTACTAATTCTATGTGTGTAGGATCATGCATGTTAGAAATTGGAGTATTAGCATGTGTAAAACTGTATGTTGTATCTCATATATCAGTTGATGAATCTTTTGATCCCTACTTTATGTTAAGTAGTGAAATCTTGGAACTTGACCTAGCACCCCTGTCATATGTATCATGTTCAGCCAGTCTGTAGAAAACTCCAACTTGGGCTAGGTTTCTTATTGCTCTAGACATTCCACATCACGATACTTCATTTCACTATAGACTTAGCTTTTCCTCGCCCGTGTTGTGGGCCGAGAGGTCGGGTGGTTGTGGGATGCTTTTGCACTCGTGTCTGGGGACCGAGTGGAGTTGATAGCAGTCTGTAGATTTGATTTCTTTGGGAGAGTGATAGTGATGGTAGATCTGGGTTCTTGGAAACTGTCAGAGAGACAGTGAGTTTCAGCTGTGTAGATTCCAGCCAGTGAGTGAGTCAGTGATTTGTTTGGTAGTTGATCTTATTGATCGAGGATTGGATCATAGCCTGCATGAGCCACATTTGAGTTTTACAGAGATACTTTACAGTGATACTTATGGGTTACTTTGACTCGAGCGGGTCGCTCCCCTCGAGTGCCACTCCGGAGTAGGCGAGACCGGGTTGTTGTACCGGCGTGAGTTTGAGATGTTCTTTAGCGACTTGTTGTTGCATTGGTCCCTCTGGCTGTGCTTTTGTTCGCAGCCACGGACGCCCTACGTAAGTCCGCTCCTCCGGGACGTAACGGCAGTAGGTTGGCGCAGGTTTGACTGGACCCGATGTGGCAGTCAGTTTTGATTGGGTGATCAGGGAGGAGAGTTAGTTGTGGCATTATGTTCTTTCTGTTCCACTGTTGAGCATCTAGATAGAGGCATAGTAGCTGTAGAGTTACTTTTCCCAGCTTTCCTTATAGCACAGCATATGTTACTTTTGCCTCTGGTAGACTTAGTGGGCAGACCGTCGGGCTTGTTGGCGGCACCCACTGAGAACTACTGTGGGATGTAGTTCTCACACCCGTCGTGGTGTCTTCTCCCCAGGGACTTCTGCTCCGGTTCCTGCTGCTCTTGTTGCTGATCCAGCTCCTTCTGACCGAGGTAAGGGCGTCGCGAGATAGATCCCCTCCTGTCATCTTCAGTGTGTGAGTAGATGTACCCCAGTACCATTTTGGTGTGTGTTATGTCGAGTGACTGTTGTAGTGAGGTTTTGAGTTGTACCTTTCTTTCCTGCTTTTTTGAGAGACTCTTGTATTCTGGTGAGATTGGTCTGTATATTTGTGAGTTGTAGTTTATTTTATGTATTTTATTCCAGCTTTTCTCTTTCAGCTCTGATATCTGCTAGTGTAGATGTTTCTTTGCAGGTTAGTCGCTACGCCTATACGGGGCTTCCCGTATGGGCGGCGGATCTGTTGGCGAGCCGGGGCGCAGTATCGCCCCGGGGCGTGACAAGGGTAGTCAGGCTTACACGGTCTGTCTCGGATATGCGTCGAGTGCCGAAAAGTTCACTTCAGTCCCCAAAGTTAGACGGCCCAGTGTCTACAGGAGAGAAGAGCTCCTTGAATTTTCGAAAGAAATAAGACTTCTTATCCTCTTCCGAGTGGTAAGATTGGCCGTCATCTTCGATCGTACCTATCCCGTTGGCCCGTCTTCTTCCATTTGCGTACACGTGAAAGAATTTTGTATTACTGTCGCCCTCCCTCAACCATCTTTGTTTAGCATGAGTTTTCCATAGCAGCTCCTCGTCGTCTAGCACTCTACTAAGACTAGCCCTCGTATCCTCTCTTTTCGAGAAAAGGTCCGGCGAGAGCTCATATTGTTCCTCCAAGCTGTCTAAACACTGAATTTCAGTCATGAACCTCAATTTAGCACCCTTGATACTGTAGAAGTGAGCAGCACACCACTTCTTAATCATGTTGCGACAGTGCCTCAATTTTGTCATGAAAGTTAAAATTTTCGATCTTCTCACATTAACCTCTTTCTACCAAACTAGGACGTTAGAAATGAAATCCTCATACTTTAACCACACATCCTCTAATCTAAACACTCTAAATTTGCCCTTCAGCTTTCCACCCGTGGACATCAGAATGGGATAGTGGTCCGATGTTACTCTAGGTAGGGCCTCAACCTCAGTTATTAGGAAAGTCCGGTCCCATTCCGTCGATATTAGAAAACGATCAAGCCTTACTAAGGTCAGGGTTCACTACATACTAGACCAGGTGAACCGCCCGTTTTTCATTGGGAGGTTGATAAAAGCAAAGTCGAAAATCAAATCATTGAACATATTGGTCGCTCTGTCGCTCCATTGCTTCCCCGTGCGTTCTTCTTGGGACCTAATGAAGTTGAAGTCGCCGCAAACCACCCAATTGGCCCTACAAGTATCTTTCAATTGAACCAACTCCGAGCAGAATCGATCTTTGCCTTCCCAATTAGGTGGGCCATAAACGTTTGTAACGAAAAAACACACACCGCTAGTTCGATGATGAAGGCCAAGGGTTAGTGAGAAATTGCGCACAATGACCTGGCTACAATCAAAGATTTTAGAGCTTCAGCACGTGATCAAGCCACCGGACGCTCCGTTTACCACAATAAATTGTCGTTTATCTAGGAAGGAGCCCTCGAAACTTCTTAAAAAAGACCTAGACACGCTTTGAACCTTTGTCTCTTAAAGACAAACGACCACATTGCGAAAATTAGAAATAACGAAACGAACAGCATTACGCTTCGAGGGGTTATCTCACCCTCTAACGTTCCAGCTACAGACCCTAAACATTTAGAATCAAAACAAACACCCACAAACAGATCCCTGGGACAAACACACCATCAAACAAAAAAGTCCCCCAAAAAGTCCGACCAAGGACTCCACCCACTGAACAGTCCTATATAAACCCGATTACGGACGAATTCCTTAAAGGAACTCGCATGAACATCATCAAGGCGCACCCCGCACAAACGACTTTTAGCCAAGATCTTTCTTTTTCTGAGCCTAGAAGCACGCTCTCTCTCTTCTGCAACCCCGTCACCTTTCTGCAAGCTCATATTCCTGGAAATAGCTTTGCTCAAGATACTAGACGAGTCCCCGGTGGCGAGCCGCTGACAGACCGGAAGGCTGGACTTCCTAATCATCGACTCCATGACTCCTAAGCTGTTGGCTGGGATTGCATCCCCCCTCTCCACCACTCCCTACTCAACTCCAAGAGTCCCTCCTAGCTGCAAACAAGACGAGATGAGGCCTGCCTGAGCTCGGAACTCCTTCATGCATAGGTCCAACTTCAGGAGGGGCCTCAGGCTTAAACCCAGAGGCTGCGTTTGGTTCGGGAATAAGAAAAAATTGGTTATACCGGGAATAGGTATAAGTTATGGTATTAGCAGGAATTAAAGTAATTTTGTGTTTGGTTGAGTATAGAAGTTGTATCGGGAATAAGAAAAAATGTGTTTGGTAAATTAAAGAGGAATAAGAAGAACAGAGAGGATTAAAATTTATAAAATAAAATAAAAAATTTTAAATTTTATAAATTTAAATATCTTATAATTTAAAAAATTTTAATTTTTTTTTAAATAATAATAAGCAACAGGTGGAACAGCTACAGCTGTTCCACCCCACGGGTGGAACAACTGTTCCACCCTTATACCGGGATAACCTGGTATGGAGGGAACAGCTGTTTTCCCCTCAATTAAAGAGTGTTTGGATATAAAGAAGGGATAACTCTCTTATCCCCTTCTTATACCGATTGCCAAACGCAACCAGAGGGCATGAACGTACGTGTACAACAATCCCGCCGTCCTGCAGCCCATATGATGGCTTATTCGGATATGCAGGATGTATCATGACGTTGAATGGCCGATGTGATTATCAAGTGTGCAGAAAAAAAATTGTGTACAATCATTGAAACTACGCTATCCTAATTTGGTCGAGAAATGTTGCTTGCACGCTCCAGAATGGAATGTAAATACTAAACTCTTTTTTGTTTAGTTACAAACAATTTTTTAATATTAGTAACCTATTAGAAAATTTCATAAATAATTACTTTGTAAAAAATATAATATTTTTGAGAAGTGCTAGGTGTACACCCCAAATGGGGTGTACATCCTACACTCACTCCATCTTGGGATGGATATTCATCTATTCGTCACATCGATATGACGAGTAAAATTCACCCACTCCAGGATAGGGTGGGTGTAAGATGTACATTCTATTCGGGGTGTATATCTAGCATTTTTCAATATTTTTATATACAATCTTTAATACCTTTGCTTTGAAGACGGTGAGAGAGCCGTTGGTCTCGATGGTTTTGAAGTCCTCCGGGATGACCCGGTGAAGCAGACACACCATGGAGACGAACTGGCCACGGTTGAGGGAATCGCCAACGAACATCATTCGCTTTCCACGCAGCTTCTCCAACATGAATGTCGCATTGAAGCTGCAATTTGGAGTTCCTTAACTATTTGATTTAAACTGAATTATTAAATTATTTTATTTAATTTGGTTTGATTTAAATACAAACGTAAAAATAAATAATAATAAATATTAAACAAGTTCTTTAGCCCCCGTTTGGATTGGGGATAAAAGGGAGATATCCTCCCTTTATCACCAAACAGATTTTGAATATTCCCGTTTGGGGATATCCCCGAAACGGTAATATCCCCGGGTTTGAGGGAGGGATATCCCTCACCTCCTCCAAACCGGCCGGGTTTATCCCCTGTCCCTTCCCAAGGCAGCAGTGCCTTGGGAAGGGACATTTCTTTTTTTTTTTTTTTTTTTTTTTTAATTAAAATTTTTAAATTTTAAAAAATATTTATATTTTAAATTTTATAAATTTTAAATTTTAATTAATTTTAAATTTTAATTAATTTTAAATTTTAATTTTAAATTCTAAATATTTATATTTTAATTAAAATATTTTATATTTTAAATTTTAAATTTTAAATTTTAAAAAATATTTAAATTATAAATTTATAATTTTATAAAATTTAATTTTTTAAAATTTTTTTTATAAATTTAAATTTAATTTTTTTTTTCCTTTCTTTTATATTCCTTTTTTTTTTTCCTTTTTTTTTTTCCTTTTTTTTCTCTTTTATGATTAGGGTTTTTTTTTAAATTAAAATTTTTAAATTATAAAAAATATTTACATTTTAAATTTTAAATTTTATAAATTTTAATTTTTTTAATTTTATATTTTAATAAATCTTAAAATTTTATTTTATTTTTAAAAAATATTAATTTTAAAATTTATACAATATTTTTATAATTTTTTTAAAATTTATATAAATTTAAAAATTAAAATTTTTACTACTACTTAAAATATTTAAATTTTAATTAGAATATTTAAATTTTACTTAATTTTTTTAATTAGAATATTTAAATTATAAATTTATAAATTATTTAAAATTAATTTTTTATATTTTATAAATATATATATATATTTATATTTTATTAAAATTATAAATATATTTATATTTTATTAAATTATATAAAATTATAAATTTATAATTTTAACAAATAATATTAATATTAAAATTGTAAAATTTATATAATTTTTTTATAATTTTTTTAACATTTATATAAATTTTAAAATTAAAATTTTTACTTCTACTTAAAATATTTTAATACTTTATTTAATTATCAAATTTATAATATATATAAAAGTAAAGGTCACATCATCATTAAATATAAAAGTCAACTTTATACCTTATTATTCTTCATCCCCAATCCAAACACTATTTTTCTTATACCAGATTTAAACTAGGTTTAAGCCTCATTCCCAACTAAACACAATTTAGATTTATACCAAATTTATCCCTTATTTTACTCATTCTGGTATAAGCCGTTTCCAAACGGTACCTTAAAGTGAAGTAATTGAAAATAATTAATGCTTGGAAATAATTAATGCTTTGGAATTTCCGTTCAAATAGATTGTTCAACAACAAATTAGTTCATTTCAATATCCAAAATATAAGAATAAATTACCATGATGGTACAAATGATCATAAAGTTGAAGAAACAATGAAATCATGATATATGGTTAATAGTACTAGTATCCCTCCATTTATCCAAATAGCCGTACGAATCTTAAGAAAGTGATAAGATTTATAAAGAAGGATCGTTGTAGATTCTGATCAAAATTTATGATATGAAGTAGATCCACCATTAATTTTTCTTTTTTCTTTTTTTTTTCTTATTTTTTTTTTGAAAGGGAGAAGTAATGTATTATTTATTTCGTTTATTTTTAAAATAAATTTAATTTAAAATTTTGAATACTCGCGCTAGGGACGGTCAATCAACGATAAAAACTAACCTGGGGAGGGAGCAGCCGTGCGGCTGCCACCGCCAGTGCTGATATCGGTGGTCAGGGCGGCCGTGCTTTTGGCACGTCAGCTGCGGCTGGATGTATGGACACTGCTCCTCCTGGTACAGCGGCCGCGCCGCCTCGTCGTACACCCACCCCCCCTCGAACACATTGCAAGCGTCGACGCCGATCTTATCGTCAACGATCCTTCTCTAATCCAACTCGAACCGTAGTTTATTGATTAATTGAATCCATGATATTTGTGTACAGCACAGTAGAAAAAGATTGTGGAACTTGGTTGGAGTACAAAATTAGCTCTATATATAAAATTGAACAAAAGAGCGAGAGGGAAGATGCAACCTGCTGCTGCTGATGATGAAACGGCGACGAGGAGTTGTCGTCGGAATGGAAGGGGAAGCGGAGGATGCAGCGCAAATCCTCGCCGTAGAGGAATGCGACGAATAAGATGAATGATAGTGTGATGAGATATGAAGACATATGCCTCTTATTTCTATGTGGGAGGAGAGGCTTCATCTGGGCTCTTTAGTTCCTCTCTTTGAAGCCAAATCAAATTAGAACCTTTTTTGCCCCCCTAACACAACACCAAAAGATATATATATATATATATAGAGAGAGAGAGAGAGGGAGAGAGATGCTGGTAAAAAAAAAAGCACATCTACGTATCCATTTGGTATATATCTTATACTTTATCTATTTAATAGTGAGAATTTTTTATTTATTATTTTAAAATAATAAATAAAATTTATTAGGATAAAGTGTGAGATTTATATTATATTTAAGATGTACATCTAATATTTTTTGATAAAAAAAAAAAAAAAAAAAGAACGGCCAAAGAAATATACATCATACATTTTAAAAATCAACAATCTAAAAAATATATATATAAAAATAAAATAATTTTAACCATTCTTATTTTGAGTCTATGATATGCATTCCAAACTAAATTAAAATATAAATAAAATCTAAGAAATGATGACAGGTGGAAGCAAAGCCTCAAATATCATTAATTTGCTAGGACCTTTTAGAGAAAGGAGTCTAATTATGTTTCTGATTTTCTACAATTAATTTTATGATTCATCTTTTTACCCTCTCTTTATAATTTGAAACAAATTAAAATAAACTTTACGAAAAAAAAAAAAAAAAAAAAAAACTTGTAATCTAAATCAATTAATGAAAATTCTGCTTAAAGTATGAAATATTTTAGTCTATAAAAAAAATACTTTAAATTAATTTTCAGATAGACATACAGAGTCTAACAGAAGTCATCTATCAAATATTACTTTATAATTCAACATCATTCATTTAATAAGAAGCCACATTGTTTGACTAATTAGCTATTGCTTTTTGTAACTTTTTTTTTTTTATTAAGTTTTACAATAATTTGATAAATTTTATTTTCACTGCAAAAAAGATGGTAGGTGTACATTCATTTAGAAATGTATATTTTACACCATATCCTATTCTGAATGAATATTATTTTATTGATCATATTGAGTGACGAGTAAAATTTACCTTACTACAGAATGAAATAAAATGTAAAATATACACCCATAAATAAATGTATACTTATATATATCCATTATTAATTGCTTTCTCATTCACCTCCATATTGGTACAAACGTGGGGTATTTATGTTTGGTGAGTGCGATATCACCCGAAAAATTAAAAGAACAGGTACAGGTTTGGTGAGGAAGTGAGTGAAAAGGTCGATGGATTTGGTGGAAATAAATGTCGATAGCTTGGAAAAGAGACAAATACATGTGATATTCCCCTAACTTTGGACAAAAGGTGACACACTCCTCTCATTACCACTGCTTCCACTTTACTGTAACAACTCGAACAAGGGAAATCCACTTCCACGGCGCGTCTCCGAGTAGCAGTTGCCCATGCCGGGTCGGATCGGGTCGGATCAGATTGTGCTAAAAAAATAATTTGGACCTTACCTGATCGTAGGAGGTTCGACTAATTTGGATCAGACCCAATTACTTGCAATGTAAAGTTGCTTTTATTTCTACTTTTATTATTGTTAGCAAATATGGATTCTACTTTTAATGCTTCTTATTCTGTTGCTGAAAAAAAGTTCATTAGAAAATTTTCGATATAAGTTTTTAATATAGGATTCGTTTGTGTTTGGTTGATTATAAAATATATAGAAAAATAATCTTTTGATTTGAAATTTTAGTTTCTTTGTATTTGTTTACAATTTTAAGAAAAACAAAGTATTTTTGTTTTTCATCAATTTTTGATGAAAAATAAAATTTTAAACAACCTAAAAAATTATTTTCAGTCTTAGCCGGATCTACATTTAAATGTGAATTAAAAAATATGCGCTCATGTAACAATGTCTACAAAAAATTATGAATCAAAATAATTTTTCAACATCGACAGTTTCTAATACAAGTAGCAAAAAACTGAATAATTAATATTCAAAATCTCAAATTTATTTTAAAAATAAACGAAATGAATATTCTTCTCCAAAGAAAAAAAAAAAAAAAAAATCCCCTCAACCACATCGTGCAGTGGAAATCATGCATTCAAATGAATACTCAACCACTATGAATTCAGAATTCTCTGACAACTAGAAACTTGTGTAATTTTTCCTCAAAAGAATTCCAGGTGAAAATATTATAATCCTATATAAAGTTTTTAAATAAACAAAAATATTATGAAAAAAAACTGTAGCAAAATATTATTATAGTGTTTGCGACAATTCGCGCCAGTTTATGTATATAAATCCCTTCAAGCTCGTTTTGCAAAGAGAGACATCAAACCGGCCCCTGAGAGCAGGCAGATGTTGATCACAAGCTGCAGCACCCTGGGGTTCATGAAATCCTCGGCGAGGAGGTCGACGAGCGACATGTAAATCAGAATCCCGGCGGCCGCGGAGTTCAGAATGCCCTCCACGATGAGGGCGGTCGGGCTGTTCTCGTTGTAGACCGACGATATGCCGATGCCGACCGCAATCCCCACGGGGGTGGTGAGAGAGAAGAAGAGCACCATTGTGATTATGGACTTGACTTTGAACTTAGCCTGCATCCAATAATAATAATAAAAAAGAAGCAAATCCAATTTAATTTGAAGAAAGTACTCTATTCATAATTTGATTTTAGATTTTTAAGTGTAAATGGGCCAACATGGGATGGTCAATGAACCCAAGTTAAGGTTTTGGACTTTAACCAGAGCCCAAATGAACACATATATATATATACCTGAACAATACACCCACCAAGGCCCATCCCTTCAAAAAACTGGTGAAAGCTCAACGCAGCAATAAGTGGTCTTATAGTGGAGGGGCTCTCCGACGCGCCCAAAGAGATCCCAATTATCACCGAGTGAACTACGATGCCCAATTCCAATACCTGCGTTTTACAAAAAAAAAAAATATATAAAAATACACAACATAATTTAATAAAAGTAGGTTAAATTGTATATAGAGACAATCACAGCTTATGTTGCAACAAGATAACCAAACCCTATACACATTTGACCGAAGGATATTACGCTATAAGAGGAGACTACACATTGGATCAAAGGGTGACCTCAGACGAAGAATACTTCTTCAGATGCACGACTCAGCATTGGGGGGACATTCAGGGTAGCAAAACACCTATAAAATAGTCAAACAAGCATTCCATTGGCCAGGACTCAAAAGCGAGGTGGAGGAGATGGTGCGAAACTGCACCATTTGCATCCAAAACAAGGTCGACAATCAACCCTACGCCGGGTTGCTACAGCCTCTACTGGTACCGCAACACATCTGGCAGAAGGTTAGAATGGACTTCATAGAATGACCGCCGAAGTCGGATGGAAGGAACTCTATATTGGTAGTCATCGATCAATTTTCTAAATACGACCATTTCATACCCTTGGCTCACCTCTATACTGTTACTGAGGTAGCCAAAGCGTTCTTCGATACTATCTATAAACTACACGGGTTGCCCGAGAGGATTGTATCAGACAGAGACAGAATTTTTACAAGTAGGGTATGGAAGGAGTTGTTAAGGATGCTGGGGACCAAGCAGCATATGAGCTCGACCTACCACCGACAGACTGACGGGCAAACCGAAAGACTCAACGGCTGTTTAGAGACCTACTTGCGTTGTTTGTGCTCTCAGTGCCCACACAAATGGCACAAGTGGATCACCCATGCCGGATGGTGGTACAACACCAACTTCCACACATCCCTAGGAACTACCCCATACGAAGCTCTTTATAGAAGAAAACCACCAAACTACTTGGCAGCTAACCTAAAGCTGAGTTCTGTGGGGAGCGTGCAAAATTGGGGAATGGAAAGATAAAGGGTTAACAGAGACCTTAGAGACAATTTGTTAAAGGCATAGAATAGGATGAAGCAGTTTACCGACCGACGTAGAGTGGATAAGGAATACGAGGTCGGGGACTATGTCTACCTGAAACTACAACCATACCGACAAAGCACCATAGCGGAAAGAAAGAACCTGAAACTGGCATCTCACTATTTCAGGCCCTTCAAGATCATAGAAAGGATCAGGCCGGTGGCGTACCGGTTGCTACTGCCAGAAGACGCGCGAGCACACCTTGTCTCTTCCACATCTCTCTGCTCAAAAAGAGCCCCCCAGAGGGACGGCCAATCTCGATCGACGTGCCACCAACGAAAGAGGAGGAACAGCCACAAGCCGCGTTGGAGAGAATGCTCGACCGACGACTGGTGTGACGCGGGAATAAGGCGGTGACGCTGGTCTTAATCAACTGGAGCCACCTCCCCGAAAGATAAATGTCATAGGAAGACTACTGGTCCCTCAAGGAGCAATTTCCACTCTTCGATCCTTGAGGACAAGGATCATCTTGAAGGAGGAGGGAGTGTAACGGGGTAGCCCACAGAGAGGGAAACTAGGGCACAGAGTGGGAGCGTAGAAGAAGGGGGGGAGAGGATCTGGACGAAGTGGAGTTCCAACTCCCAAGTAGATAGGAATAGATAGGGGTAGCGGGTTGGGTGGTCGGAAACAACCGACCCGGTAGAAGTTGGGCCAGCCGGGCCTGCAGTAAGCATCCTACTGCAGGCTAGGGGTTGGGTCGGCGAGGGACGAGCCAGCATTCCATCGCGGGCTAGGAGCGACGGACTCACCGTAGCAAGAAAGCCCATGGGCCAATAGGCTAATAACAATTAGTCACATATGGTAGTTTACATTTCCGCAATTACATTGTAATCCATGTAGAGTGGAATATATATATAATAGAAGTAATGTAATGAGGGAGTTAGAAAAGTAATGATATTATCTTCTTCCCCAATTCTCCTCCTTCTCATTCTCTCCTTTCCTATCTCAATCTCTACCTTATCCCTCTCCTCTTCCCTTTATGTGCCTCAATTCCCTATTCTCTCGCCTTAGGATTCCCTTAAAAAAAGAATCTCCATCATCTCCCATTCGACGTGGCTCCGAATTACCCATCATCGCCACGAAGATAGGGATCAGGTTACTACACGGTCTGGACGGAGCACGGGGACGGTGCGGCTGAGGTGGGGGAGGCAGCAGCCGACGGCGCCGAAGACGAGTATGGAGACGATGGCGGCCATCTTCAGCGGAAGCGCGCGGGACTTGTCGCGATCGCCATCGTCTGCGCTACAATTGTCGTCGGCGGCAGCGAGGGGAAGGAGGGAAAGGGCGAAGAGAATTAAGCTGAAGAAGAAGAAGAAGCGGAGAATTCTCATTATTTCTTTTAGGAGGAAAGGGAACATAGTAGTTATAGTAGTAGTAATGTTGTGAGGAATAATTGATGAGAGAGTTTTGAGCGGGAATTTATAGGGTGTGTGTTAGCTTATAATAAAGAAGGGTTTTGTTAGTATAATGACATAAGAGAATAATATTGACTAGCTTCTCCAAAAAATGGTAGGTTTCATTAACCTCCCAAGTATGAAAACAGATTCATAAAGTGAGTAGGACAAAACTTTCTTGTACAAGGAAGGGTTCTTGTAATGTCCAAATCCTAACGCTTTCGTCAGATTCAAATTAGATCACAGATATAGATCAGAATTATCTGGCAATATGAGATTCTAGAAATTTCTCCCATCAAATTTATGGTGGACGTCAAGTCCAAATCAAACCACGGGTACAGATCATAATTATTAGGCGATACAAGATTCTAGAGGTCTCTCACATCAAATCCATAGGGGCTCCTGTGAATTTAAGAGATGGTTCTCACCAAATTCATGACGTAGAACTTTGTCCAATATAGCATTTAACTCTCATATTTTTAGATAATATTCGTTTCTTATATCAATTATGACGATCTGATCCACTAGTAATAATAATTCGTTAGATTCAAACTTTCGGTCCAAAATGTTTAAGCCCAATTATTATTACTAGAGTGTCCGACCATGAAAAAAATAAGCCCAATTATTTTTTGATTTAAAATTTTATTTATTTTTATTTATTTATGAATTTAAAAACAATAAAATATTTTTTTTTTCATCAGTTTCGATGAAAAATGAAAATTTACGGGCCTACACTAAGTATGAACTAAGAAATATGCATTACCATAACAATGCCTACAAAATTTATAAACCTGAAAAGCCCCTCAACCACATCATGCAGTGGAAATCACGCATTCAAATGAATACTCAACCACTATGAATTCAGAATTCTCTGACAACTAGAAACTGGTGTAATTTCTCCTCAAAAGAATTTCAGGTGAAAATATTATAATCCTATATAAATTTTTTAAAGAAACAAAAATATTATGGAAAAAATTATAGTAAAATATTATTATAATGTTTGTGACAATTCGCGCCAGTTTATGTATATAAATCACTTCAAGCCCATTTAGCAAGGAGAGACATCAAACCGGCCCCTGACAGCAGGCAGATGTTGATCACAAGCTGCAGCTTCCCTTTGCTCTGCACCCTGGGGTTCATGAAATCCTCGGCGAGGAGGTCGACGAGCGACATGTAAATCAGAATCCCGGCGGCTGCGGAGTTCAGAATGCCCTCGACGATGAGGGCGGTCGGGCTGTTCTCGTTGTAGACCGACGATATGCCGATGCCGACCGCAATCCCGACAGGGGTGGTGAGAGAGAAGAAGAGCACCATTGTGATTATGGACTTGACTTTGAACTTAGCCTGCAACCAAAAAAAAGAAAAAAGAAAAAAGCAAATCCAATTTAATTTGAAGAAAGTACTCTATTCATAATTTGATTTTAGATTTTTAAGTGTAAATGGGCCAACATGGGATGGTCAATGAAGCCGAGTTAAGGTTTCGGACTTTAATCAGAGCCCAATTGAATATATATATATACCTGAACAATACACCCACCAAGGCCCATCCCTTCAAAAAACTGGTGAAAGCTCAACGCAGCAATGAGTGGTCTTATAGTGGAGGGGCTCTCCGACACGCCCAAAGAGATCCCAATTATCACCGAGTGAACTACAATGCCCAATTCCAACACCTGCGTTTTACCAAAAAAAACCAAAAAACAAAATACAGAACATAATTTAATAAAAGTAGGTTAAATTGTATATAGAGACAATCACAGCTTATGGCCCATTCTGAAATAGCCTCCAATCACAGCTTATGGCCCATTCTGAAATAGCCTCCTCAACTTTCCAGTTTGTTGATTGAGACCTTCTCAGGTTTTAATTTTGAGTAATTTTTTTTTTTTTTTAGATAAAAATAGTTCGCTACTTGCTTCATGGTAAATAAATTTAGCTATAAGAGATGAGCCAACAGAACATCGAAAAAAAACTAATTTTGAGTAAATATTCCATACACCATTCATCATGTACCTATCTAAAAGGTATTTTAGGTTTTACAGAATATTTTAGTCCAAAAAACTGATTTTATCCAACTAAGGATACTATAATATTCTCAAATACTTACAATAGTAGTTGTATAAATTAAAAAAATTCTATAAAAAAATTAAAAATTATATATACAAAATTTATATAAATTTATAAAAAATTAAAGTTAAAAATTTATAAAATGAAAAAATTTAAATTCAAAATGTTATAAATTTTAAAAATTTTAATTTTAATTTTAAAAAATAAAAAATGGATGGGAACAACCTTATTCCTACCTATAGAGAAAATTGTTATTCATTTTTTAACGGGCTATTTCAGAATAGCCCGTTAAGAGATATAACTTTTTTTTTTTTTTTTGGGATAAAGGAGATAACCCCTTTATTTTTATTTATCTTCCAACCAAACAGGAATTAAAAAAAACTTACAAACATTAATTACTTGGTGCTAGTAGTAGAACATTCCATCTCTCTCTCTCTCTCTATATATATATATATATATATATATATATATATATATATATAAGTTAATGAACCTGAGAGATGACGCGGTGGCGAATGAGTTGATCCGCTGCATCGGCGGAGCCGTGAGCGTGGCCGTGGGACGCGTGGGTGTGGACGTGGACGTGATCGCCATAATCTTCGTCGTCCACCGCCGCCGCTGACGTCGCCTCAAAATCCCGCATCTTCGCAGCCTCGTCCCCGACCGCCCCCGCCGACGCAGCAGCCGCTGCTGCCGCCTTCTTGAAGTGCATCCGATTGAAGTAGCCAGTGGCGATCGTGTCGACCATCAAGGTTCCGATCGCCCCCACCATGGCGCCGAACCCTGCGAAGGGAAACTTTTGCCAGACGCTGCCGTCGCCGCCGAGGCAGTCGGAGGTGAGGTTCTCGAACGCGTCCGGAAGGATGTGGATAAACCCGGTTGCCAGTATGACGCCCGCCGCGAAGGCCTTGACCGCGAAGAACACGTCGCCGTCGGGACTGAGCACCGGGACGGTGCGGCTGAGGTGTGGGAGGCAGCAGCCGACGGCGCCGCAGACGAGGATGGAGACGATGGCGGCGATCTTCAACGGAAGCGCGCGGGACTTGTCGCGGTCGCCATCGTCGGCGCTGCAATCGTCGTCGGCCGCAGCGAGGGGGAGGAGAGAGAGGGCGAAGAGGATTACGCTGAAGAAGAAGAAGAAGCGGAGAATTCTCATTGTTTAATTCTTTTAGCAGCAGCAGTTGAGGAGAGAGTTTCGGGTGGAAATGTATAGCGTATGTGTTAGTTAGGGTACAAGGAAGGGTTTTGTTATAAGTATGACGACATATGTAAGAGAGTAACATACATAGACTTCTCCAAAATGCTCGGGTTTTATTAGCCACTCACGTATGGAAAATAGAGTCTGTGGGCTTCACTTTTTTTAGTTATCTATTATATACAAGCTCTATTTTCATTTTTCTCGTGGGACACTGAAATTGAATTGTTTGGCTTTTTTTGTATGTCTTGCTTAGGAAAGTGAACAAAAAAAGAAAGATAGGTTTTAACATTCAACTCACCGGATGGTTTGAAAATTAGGGAAGATGTGTCGATACAGTGTCGACACTCCTGCAGTCGCCGTAGACTACTGCAGAATTAATTCGCCTGCGCGTTCATACTTCAAACCAGATCCGGAACAAATTAATTAGTTGCTGACAAATTGTTGTGCTCTTATTAAATGACCAATACTTCAAAACCTACAATTTTAATTACTTTTTTGAATATTATGGTATATTTTTAATAATTAAAATTTTAATTTTAATATTTAGAGGTGGAAAGTGCTGAGATTTGCGCATACACCAGGTGCAAGATCCACCTTAACACGTGGCTGAATCTGGCCAAACAATATAACTTTTACTACTATGAATAAATAAATAAATAAAAAGATTAGCAGAGAAAAGTTAGGGAATAATTAATATAATATAGCAAAGTAATCATATCAGGGATGATCCCTGTCTCTGCAAAATTAAAAATTTAAAACTCTGATTGAAATATTCAAAATAGATCGAATTATGCCGCAAATTGCATATATAATTTGATTACAAACATCCAAATAAACCCAAATCAGTGTTAAGTCAACTCGAATTAATCATGGGGCAATAACATTTCAAGTAAGCTATGCTAGAGGGGCAATTGATGGACTCAAACAAGTGAGAGGAAAAAGAGAAGGTAATAGAGAAACGAAAAAGGAGGGAGGAGAAGAGGGGTTCTTAATTAATTTAGCATCCGATGATAAATAGAAATAAAATTACTTTTATATTTGAATGAAAATTAAATTATTTTTTAGAATAATAAAAATAGTGTTTTTTTTTGTTAGATTGAAATAGTAAATATAAAAGTAATTATAATTTTAAAATATTAATTAGATAATTATTTTAATTATTTAATGAACCACTTCTAAATAATTCTAAATATTAATTAATAAGATATTTAATAATGAGAATTATTAATTAATAATTTAATTAACCACAAATAATTTAATAAATTAATTAATTAATTAATTATTAAATATTTAAATAATTAATTAATAAAATAATTAAATTAGTCAACATATTAGATTAATTTAAAAGTTAATATAATAATTAAAATTATATTTATTTTAATTAAATTTGTTCTTAAATTACTTTAGAAAAGAGATGAAACAATAATTTCAGTTTTATTAAACTAGCTTCTGTTAGAGAAAGAAAAATTATTGTTTTCCCTTTTCAAAATAGCATTTGAGTATAAAACAGAAAATAAATATTTATTCCCTCCCTATTATTCTTGAGCCAAATGCGCTCAAAAAATTCAAAAAATATTATATAAGAATGATCAGAACCGATCATCTCTAGCGCAAATGGCAAAGAATTTGATAGTTGATATCCGAGGTTTCGAATTCGAAATCTACTTGCTTTGTATTTCTAACTAAGTTTATTGAACGAATAGAATCCTACCTAATGAAAATAATAATAATAATAATAATAATAATAATAATAATAATGCAAAGCAAAAGGAGTGGAGCAGCTTATTTGTCCTTTACTCTTTGATAAGCGCGAGTTAAAAGGAAAGAAACGGATGACTGTTGTGTGGTAGAAGGATAGAATGCTTATCTGTCCTTTACACACACTCAGGCTGTATTTAATAACAAAATAACCAAAACATAAAATATTTCCTCTTATATAATTGGTCAAATATAGCTAAATTTGATAAAAATACTTTATTCTATTCAAAACAAATCATTTCAAATTATTTTGAAATAACTAGTTAAGAGCTATTTCCCTCGCCCTTTAAATTGAACTATTCGGTGATTTATCCTTCACCTAATTCTCTTTACTCTACTATCATCTATCATTTCACTTTGTTCTCTACATTATATATATATATTTGCTATTCTTCAGTATCCTCACTATTCCGACGAACGATATAAAAAAATAATAAAAATAATTATTCTGATCAAATCGAATTATTCTAGATAATTTTAAAATAATTCAAAAATGATTGTTCCATCTTTTTAGAGAAATAGGGCTATTTTCATAGTTAGCTTATTAAAGATAATTAAAATATATAAAAGTATGGCTATATTATATATATAATTTTATTATATTTTAAAATATCCTATAATAATAATAATAATAATAATAATAATAATAATAATAAAATAGTACTATTATTATATTATATAATATTATATTATTTTTATTACTTTTATAAAATTATTTATGTTATATGTTATCTTAAAATATACCATATAATATAAAATAAAATATTATATAAGATAATAAATATATTAAATACATAATGTTGTAAAATATAGTCTTTAATTATTTATATATAATATTTTTGAAATATTTTTATATATTATTATTGAAATATGTTATATAATAATATTGAAATATTTTATATAATAATATGATTATAATAGCATTAAATATAATATTTTAATTATTTTATATTATATTATATATATATATATATATATATATATATATATATATATATATATATATATATATATATATATATATATATATATATATATATATATATATATATATATATATATATATATATATATATATTATAAAAGGTATAGATAAAAATAATTTTGATATTTTAAAAAAATTTAATCAACCTTTTGTACTATTCTTCATTATTCTTTAAAATAATTACCAAACAAGATTTTAGTTATCCTAAAAAATAAGAAAATATCAAATCAAGCACAACTTTTTTATATATTTCTTTATATCCTAAAAAAATAGATTATTCCAATAATAAAAATATTTATTTTTTAAAATATTATTCCGTTATCAAACTGCAGCAAAAAAAGTTAGCTGTGAAATAACAACAATCGTTATACTCCAAAAACTTAAACTATTAGAGAATAATGTTTTTAATATTTCAACACTCCCCTCTCACGTCTAGGTTCGATACTTTTTTATAGAAAAAAATTAATTATGCTATGAGCCTAACGGGACTCCAGCTCAGGATCTTTCGCTCTTGTACCATATGAAATAATATTAAATAATCGTTGTACTCCAAAACCTTAAGCTATTAGAGAACAGTGTTTTTAATATTTCAACATTAGCCAAATATAATTTTTGTTACTGTAAATAATAATAATAAAATATATATTTTTTAATTTCTTTCCTTCTAAGAATATTAAATTATTCTAAAAATAAAATATTTATATTTTTAAACATTATTCTGTTATCATACACACCTCTAAAAAAAGCAAAGTATGGAGTCATGCATGCCATGGTGACCTTATCTAAACTCTTGCTTTTCCACATTTGCTCTAATTTCACTTACCACTATTTCTCCTAAAGGACAGTGTATGGGCCCATAATGCTTGACTAAGTGGCCGAAGACTGGCCAATATCATAGTATCACACAGGCAGACCAATTTCAATATGGGTCATGTAGGCAGTAATGCCTGACTGAATGAGTCTAAAGAGTGGCCAATATCACTCTAGCAGACAGACCATGAAATCTATATCTCTATAGATATATAACCTATATATAAAAAAACCTCCTGCCAAGGGTATTTTAGTAATTTAATATTAGCTAAATATTAATTATAATTTTATTTGCTTAAATTATAGATAACAATGTTAAACTTAAAAATCTAATATAATCACATGAACCCCTCTTACCAACAAGGATTAAAATTCATTATTAACATGTAAATATAAATATTCTAAATTATAGTAATTAATTTAGTTTGAAAAAACTAAAGTCATATTTTCAATTTAAATTCTCTCTATTATATATTGTTTCAAAGATATTTTATGTTTTTCTAGTTGTCCTATGAGATAAGGCAGTTACGAATGAGCTCTTAGGGTAAAATGTACATAAAATTATTTTTTAATTTGAAATTTTATTTTTTTATATTTATTTATAAATTTCAGAAAAATAAAGTGTTTGTAATTTTCATTAGTTTTCGAAGAAAAATGAAAATTTAGGGGCCTACAATTAAGTGTGAATTAAGAAATATGCATTACCATAACAATGTCTAGAAAAATTTATAAACCTGAAAATCCCCTCAACCACATCATGCAGTGGAAATCATGCATTCAAATGAGTACTCTCAACCACTATGAATTCAGAATTCTCTGACAATTAGAAACTTGTGTAATCTCTCCTAGAAAGAATTTTAGGTGAAAATATTGTAACCCTATATACTTTTTTAAAAAGAAACAAAAATATTATGAAAACAAAACTGTAGCAAAACATTATTATAATGTTTGCGACAATTCGCGCCAGTTTATGTATATGAATCCATTCAAGCCCATTTTGCAATGAGAGACATCAAACCGGCCCCTGACAGCAGGCAGATGTTGATCACAAGCTGCAGCTTCCCTTTGCTCTGAACCCTGGGGTTCATGAAATCCTCGGCGAGGAGGTCGACGAGCGACATGTAAATCAAAATCCCGGCGGCCGCAGAGTTCAGAATGCCCTCGACGATGAGGGCGGTCGGGCTGTTCTCGTTGTAGACCGACGATATGCCGATGCCGACCGCAATCCCGACGGGGGTGGTGACAGAGAAGAAGAGCACCATTGTGATTATGGACTTGACTTTGAACTTAGCCTGCAACCAAAAAAAAAGAAAAAAGAAAAAAGCAAATCCAATTTAATTTGAAGAAAGTACTCTATTCATAATTTGATTTTAGATTTTTAAGTGTAAATGGGCCAACATGGGATGGTCAATGAACCCAAGTTAAGGTTTTGGACTTTAACCAGAGCCCAAGTGAATACACATATATATATGTACCTGAACAATACAGCCACCAAGGCCCATCCCTTCAAAAAACTGGTGAAAGCTCAACGCAGCAATGAGTGGTCTTATAGTGGAGGGGCTCTCCGACGCGCCCAAAGAGATCCCAATTATCACCGAGTGAACTACGATGCCCAATTCCAATACCTGCGTTTTACAAAAAAATATATATATATAAAAATACACAACATAATTTAATAAAAGTAGGTTAAATTGTATATAGAGACAACCACAGCTTATGGCCCATTCTGGCATAGCCTCCTCAGCTTTCGGTTTGTTGATTGAGACCTTCTCAGGTTTTAATTTTTTGGAATTATGCGACTTTAGCCCAAAAAATTAGAAATTTTATCAAATTAATTAAAGATTTTATATAAAATTTAATAACTTTAATTACGTTTTTTGGTAGCAAATGGAGCAGTCAATTAATAATTAATAAAAAATTTAACTAAACTAAGTACAAATACTCAAATACTAAAATACAAAAAAAAAAAAGTAAATAAAAATAAAAAAATCATGCGGGTTGCAGGGGTCTCCGTACATTTTTTTTACCTCAAAAGTATGGTAAACAAAGTAAAATTTTATTAAACTATTAGGCAGTGTTAAATCCAAAATTTTATTTATTGAAATTTGAATATATGGTGTGATATTTTTACTAGGATGTTAGATTGTTAATTAATTATTTCCTTACCCCTACATGTGTAAAAAAAAATTTATAAGAGATTTATAAATTTATAAGAAACATATATATAGAACTAGCTTGCTAACACTAATTTATTGGTACTATTTAGATTTTAATTCATAGATTAAAAAATATACAGTTATTAACATAGTAAAGATCCTCTAAAATTTCGTTGACTGTTAGTTGAATAATATAATTTATAAAATAAAAATAATTTAAAAAATAAATTTAATAATAAAAAATTTAATAATTGATATCATCGATAGCATTCCAGTATATATAATTAAACTATTATATTTTTAAAAATATCAGTATTTATAAAATTTTAATTTTTAAATACAAAAATGTATGGTATCAAAGTTGTCTGTTGGGTTTAGTGAACCAATATAAGTTAATGCACCTGAGAGATGACACGGTGGCGAATGAGTTGATCGGCATCGTCGGTGGAGCCGTGAGCGTGGCCGTGGGACGCGTGGGTGTGGACGTGGACGTGATCGCCGTGGTCTTCGTCGTCCGCCGCAGCCGCCGCCGCCGCCGCCGCCTCCAAATCCCGCATCTTAGCCTCCTCGTCCCCGACCGCCGCCCCCGCAGCCGCCGCAGCCTTCTTGAAGTGCATCCGATTGAAGTAGCCGGTCGCAATCGTGTCGACCATCAAGGTTCCGATCGCCCCCACCATGGCGCCGAACCCGGCGAAGGGAAACTTCTGCCAGACGCTGTCGTCGCCGCCGAGGCAGTCGGAGGTGAGGTTCTCGAACGCGTCCGGGAGGATGTGGATGAACCCGGTTGCAAGTATGACGCCCGCGGCGAAGGCCTTGATCGCGAAGAACACGTCGCGGTCTGGACGGAGCACGGGGACGGTGCGGCTGAGGTGGGGAAGGCAGCAGCCGACGGC